>CP136055.1:453644527-454095517 GCA_032464435.1 Aegilops umbellulata
ATAGATTGGAACCTGACAGGACGATTCGGATCCGTAGTACACCTGCCTTTTGATGACCTTAGGCAAGTGCTCGGCAGCGACCACCGTCGTGGCGGCGATACAAGCAGGAGCAGCGGCACCGAAACCATCAGTGCCACTCGTCCGCATTCCCCCAATGTCAGCGCCACGCGAGGGAATTTGGAGGCTATGTAGGGATTTGGGGGTAATGGGGAAACTATGGAGATAAGCTAACGGCCGGGAACTATTTATGCACTATATGCTGTATACGACACACTGTTTATACATGTCGTTTGTGTGTTAGGTATTACAACATCACACACGATTTCTGCACCAAACCGTGTGAGAAGACAACGTAGGTTGGACATGGTTGCCGTTACATAACCGTATGTGATGTACTACCCTGTCCATATAATTGAGTTACGGTGAGATACCGTGTAAACAGCCGCTCTGCGGATATCCGTAAAAAAACAGACTATCTGCTTATAGAGATGGCGGCGCCGGCCTAGGCAGCGGCTACCGGAGAAGAGGTCAATCCTCGGTCGATAGGCGGTGGTGGCGTCATAGGAGGTCAATCCTCGCTCTGTGGCGGGAGATAGGAGGATCTCAACCATCGAGGTCAGCGGTGGCGTGATTCAAGCACATCCATCGTGGTCGATGGCGGGATAGTGGAGGTTGAACTTCAGGCGGCAGCCACACTAAGCTTTGCTCCTCGACCCTACTGTCTCGGCGTGCCGCCGCATCGCGCTTGTTTGTCTTCTGGGTGGAGGTCGCCGCGCGGCTAATTAATTAAGGTATCCTTTTCGTGAGTGGCTTAATTAAGGTATTCAATTCCTAAGGGTAGTGTTGTACTAGTACTCTGTGTGTAAATTGACTGGCCATTAATATTTGTCATTGCACGTCTACATAACAACACAGAGCGCCCTCAGTAATTATTAAAATAAAACCTTGTGATTTATGCATGCTTCTTTGGGCAGCAGTTAATCCGTGTAATAACAGTGTTGTTTTGTTTTTAATTACCGTTCATGTGCTGCGAATGGGATGATCTCGATGGATGAAGAATCGGAAAACCGCAGATTTTATCAGTGGCATGACAGAGTTCATGAATTTGGCTGAAAGTACAAAGAGGAGAATTGGTGATGCAGATTACATCCTGTGTCCATGTACTGATTGTGCCAATACAGAGTCACATGAAGTTGCAGATGTCCAGATGCACTTAGTCTCTAGGGGATTCATGGACGGATATACACGTTGGACCAGACACGGTGAAGAGGAGGTCATGGATGAAGATACCCAGGGCAGCGAGATGCAAACCCCGATTAGTGTCACATGGATGTTGAATCTAACATCGGGGCGGAGGCGTCAAGCTACCAATGGAGCACCGAAAAGCTGGAACACCCACTGGAAAACCAAGACGTTGATGCAGATGACGACGATCTTGATATGCCAGATTTTGCTGCTATGATTGCAGATTTCGGCCCAAAAAAGGATATGATTGGGTACAATGATCTGCGAACCATTGATGCGGACTCCAAGAAAGAATTGTATCCAGGTTGCAAAAAGAAATATTCCAGGTTGAGTGCCACCCTGGCGCTTCTCAGATTTAAAGCAGCAAATGGTCTATCAAACAAGGGCTTCACAGAGATGTTAGGTCTTTTCAAAGAAATTCTTCTGGAACATAATGTGTTCCCCAGAAGCACGAATTAAGCGAAGAAAATTGTTTGCCCATTGGAACTTGAAGTACAAAAGATACACGCTTGTGTGAATGATTGTATATTGTACCGTGGCGAGTACAAAGATTCGTGTGCATGTCCCACATGCAAGCATCCACGATACAAGCGCAGGAGAGCAAAGGACAAGTACAAATTGGATGACGAGATCAAGACAGGAATCCTGTTCAAGGTTGTTTGGTACTTGCCTTTAATTCCAAGGTTGAGGCGTTTGTTTGCAAACCCTAGAGAGGCAAAGAGGTTGCGGTGGCATCATGATGAGCGAATTGCGGATAGGTTTATGAGGCACCCGAAAGATGGGGCTCAGTGGTAATTTATCGACAAAAAGTTTGAATTTTTTTCCAAGGATCCTAGAAGTATAAGGCTTAGGGAGTGTACCGACGGGATGAATCCTTTTGGCGATATGAGCACCAATCACAGCACATGGCCAGTGCTTCTGTGCATATATAACCTAGCTCCTTGGTTGTGTATGAAGAAAAAGTACATTAGGATGTCAATGATTATCCAAGGTCCAAAGCAACCTCGAAATGACATCGACATTTACTTTCAGCTACTGGTAGAAGAACTGCTGACAGTGTGGATAGATGCGCATGCGGTAAAATGTTATGATGCTTACAGAAAGGAGATTTTCGATCTACATGCGATGCTGGTGCACACCATTCAAGATATGCCGGCATAAGGAAACACATCGGGGCAGAAAACAAGGGGAGATGTAGGGTGTGTCACATGCATGGATAGGACAGCTAGCAGAAGACTTCCCAACTCGCGCAAAACAGTGTATTTGCGCCATCGTAGGTTCTTGAGGAAAAATCACCCATACCGAAAGATGACAGCTGAATTTGATGGTATGGCAGAGGTAGGTGCGGCCCCAAGACCCTATGACGGGGAGGTGGTCCACAACATGGCTAAAAGAATTAATGTTGTGCTTGGCAAGAACCACCCTTTGACGGTGAAACAAACACCAAAGGGTCAAGTGTTTAAGAAGAAATCGGTGTTCTAAAAATTACCTTACTGGGAGATTCTACGTGTACGTCACTGCATCGATGTCATGGACGTAGAGAAGAACGTATGTGAAAGCATCCTTGGTACTCTGCTCAAGATTAAAGGTAAAATAAAGGATGGTGACGGTTCATGGCTTGATATGCTTGCTAATCAATCAAAACACAAGAGTGAAGCAGAAGATGATGACAAATTCATCAAAGCTCGCCAGAGTTACAATTTCAGTACAAAAGAAGCAACACAGTTCGTCACCTATTTGTTGTCAGTTAAGACACCCTCTTCCTACTGCGCAAACATCAGAAGTCTCGTGGATGTGAGCTCAGGTAAAATGAAGTTGGGACACATGAAGTCACATGATTGCCACGTAATGTTGACACAAGTCCTCTCGGTGGCCATCAGGACTCTGATGGACAAAGATATAAGAAACACACTCATTGACCTTTGTGATTTCTTCAACCAACTATGGCAGAAAGTTGTAAATCCTGAAGAGTTGGATCATATGCAAGATGATATTGCAAGAATATTGTCCAACATAGAGATGTTTTTCCCAATGTCATTCTTTGATGTCATGGTCCATCTCATTGTGCACCTTGTTGACGAGATAAAGAGTTGTGGTCCTGTGTTTGTTCGCAACATGTATCCCTTCGAGTGGTTCATGGGAATACTGAAGCGCTTTTGTCGGAACTGAAACCATCCAGAGGCAAGCATCCTACAAGGTTATACCGCGGAGGAGGTGGTTGAGTTTTGCACCGAATACATGAAACAAAGACCTATAGGTTCGCCCCTCTCTCGCCACAAGGTAAGGCTTAAAGGTAAGCCGGTCCTTGCTGGCACGCAAATGGCCGCACCCGGAGAATTGGCAGAGAAAGCCCATTTAACGGTACTGCTTAACAGCGTAGTTCTCATCGCTTATGCCAAAGAACACTTGGCGGAGATACGCCAAAGATTCTTACCAATGGTGCCTTCATTAGATGTGGAGATGAAGGAGCACACTAAGAACTACGCCGAATGGCTGAAGAATCGTTTGGCACAAGGATCCATCGATGACACAAAAGCCATCACCTACGGTGTTGACGTATGATACGTATCCAACGTATCTATATTTTTTGATTGCTCCATGCTATATTATCTACTGTTTTGGACTATATTAGGCTTTATTTCCACTTTTATATTATTTTTGGAACTAACCTATTAGCCGGGGGCCCAACCCAGAATTGCTGTCTTTTTTGCCTATTTCAGAGTTTCGGAGAAACAGAATATCAAACGGAGTCCAAACGGAATGAAACCTTCGGGAACGTGATTTTCTCATCAGATAAGACCCAGGAGACTTGGACCCACCGTCAAGAAAGCCATGAGGCGGTCACGAGGGTGGGGGGCACGCCCACCCCCCTAGGACGCGCCCCTACCTCGTGGGCCCCTCGGAGCTCCGCCGACGTACTTCTTCCTCCTATATATACCTACGTACCCCCAAACGATCAGATACGGAGCCAAAAACCTAATTCCACCACCACAACCTTCTGTACCCACGAGATCCCATCTTGGGGCCTGTTCCGGAGCTCCGCCGGAGAGGGCCATCATCACGGAGGGCTTCTACATCATCCTAGCCCCTCCGATGAAGTGTGAGTAGTTCACCTCAGACCTTCGGCTCCATAGTTATTAGCTAGATGGCTTCTTCTCTCTTTTTGGATCTCAATATAATGTTCTCCCCCTCTCTTGTGGAGATCTATTCGATGTAATCTTGTTTTTGCGGTGTGTTTGTTGAGACCGATGAATTGTGGGTTTATGATCAAGTCTATCTATGAATAATATTTGAATCTTCTTTGAATTCTTTTATGTATGATTGGTTATCTTTGCAAGTCTCTTCGAATTATCAATTTGGTTTGGCCTACTAGATTGGTCTTCCTTCAATGGGAGAAGTGCTTAGCTTTGGGTTGCAATGGGAGAAGTGACAGAAGGGGCAGCAAGGCACGTATTGTATTGTTGCCGTCGAGGATAACAAGATGGGGTTTTTATCATATTGCATGAAATTATCCCTCTACATCATGTCATCTTGCTTAAGGCGTTACTTTGTTTTTAACTTAATACTCTAGATGCATGCTGGATAGCGGTCGATGAGTGGAGTAATAGTAGTAGATGCAGGCAGGAGTTGGTCTACTTGTGTCGGACGTGATGCCTATATACATGATCATACCTAGATATTCTCATAACTATGCTCAATTCTGTCAATTGCTCAACAGTAATTTGTTCACCCACCGTAGAATACTTATGCTCTTGAGAGAAGCCACTAGTGAAATCTATGGCCCCCGGGTCTATTTTCCTCATATTAATCTCCATCACTTTAATCTTGCTTGCTTTTTACTTTGCCTTTTTACTTTTCACTTTGCATCTCTATATCAAAAATACCAAAAATATTACCGATCATCTCTATCAGATCTCACTCCTGTAAGTGACCATGAAGGGATTGACAACCCCTAATCACGTTGGTTGCGTTGAGGTATTGTTTTTGTGTAGGTACGAGGGACTCGAGCGTAGCCTCCTACTGGATTGATACCTTGGTTCTAAAAAACCGAGGGAAATACTTACGCTACTTTGTTGCATCATCCTCTCCTTTTCGGGGAAATCCAACGCAGTGCTCAAGAGGTAGCAAGAAGAATTTCTGGCATCGTTGCCGGGGAGGCTTACGCAAGGTCAAGCCAAGATTTGGACTCCTGACAATGAGCCATTTCTGGTGCCGTTGCCGGGGAGTCTGCGCAAAAGTCAACATACCAAGTACCCATCACAATCCCTATCTCCCGCATTACATTAGTTGCCATTTGCCTCTCGTTTTCCTCTCCCCCACTTCACCCTTGCCGTTTTATTCACCCTCTCTTTTCCGTTTGCCTTCTTCCCGTTTGTCTTTTGTTTGCTCGTGTGTTGGATTGCTTGTTTGTCGCGATGGCTCTCCCTAGATTTGGTGATCTCCACCTTAAAAAATTAGAAGAGATTGGAAACAACGTCAGGAAGTTTATGGTTTTGCAATTTGAGCATAATAATTTCTTCAGAAACGAGCTTAAGGAACAAAAAAGTTTTATGAGTTATATGAACAAAGAGCTCGAAGATATGTCTAAAAAATTTGATGGTATAAGATCTCAAATTGCTCGTCTTCAAAAATTAACTGCTGAAATTTCGGATATGCAAGCTACCTTAGTCAATAAAATGGCCGCTAAACCGGATTCCTATGAAAATCAAGATGAAGATCTAAAAGTTAATGATGTGTCCCCTATTAAATCTTTGTTTTGCAATATAAATCTTGATGAAACTGAATATGATCTTCCTTTACCTAGAAGGCGTTCCAAAAATTCGGAGTATTTAGATCTTGATAATGAAATTGATAAACGTGGGATTTAAAGAAATAAAAATCTAGATGATGCTAGACCCACTATATTGGATTTCAAGGAATTTAATTATGAAAGTTGCTCTTTAATTGATTGTATTTCCTTGTTGCAATCCATGCTAAATTCTCCTCATGCTTATAGTCAAAATAAAGCCTTTACCGAACATATCATTGATGCCTTGATGCAATCTTATGAAGAAAAACTTGAGTTGAAAGTTTCTATCCCTAGAAAACTTTATGATGAGTGGGAACCTACTATTAAAATTAAAATTAAATATTATGAGTTTTATGCTTTGCGTGATTTGGGTGCTAGTGTCTCCACTATTCCCAAAACTTTGTGTGATTTGATAGATTTCCGTGATTTTGATGATTGCTCTCTAAACTTGCATCTTGCGGATTCCACTATTAAGAAACCTATGGGAAGAATTAATGTTGTTCTTATTGTTTCAAATAGGAATTATGTGCATGTAGATTTTATCGTTCTTGATATAGATTGCAATCCTTCTTGCCCTATTATTCTCGGTAGACCTTTCCTTAGAACGGTTGGTGCAATTATTGATATGAAGGAAGGGAATATTAGATTTCAATTTCCATTAAAAAGGGGCATGCACTTCCCTAGGAAGAAAATAAAATTACCATATGAATCTATCATGAGAGCCACTTATGGATTGCCTACCAAAGATGGCAATACCTAGATCTATCCTCGCTTTTATGCCTATTTAGGTGCGTTAAACGATAGCGCTTATTGGGAGGCAACCCAATTTTATTTTTGTTTTTTTGTTTTTGCTTATGTTTAGGAATAAATAATCCATCTACCTTCTGTTTAGATGTGGTTTTGTGTTTTAATTAGTGTTTGTGCCAAGTTAGACCTATAGGATCTTCTTGGATGATAGTTATTTGATCTTGCTGTAATTTCCAGAATCTTTCTGTTCACGAAAACAATTGTTAAAACCCACCATAACGTGATAAAATACTGATTCCAATTGCTGCTGATGAATAAACAAATTGTCTAGGTCTTCCTATTTTGTTAGATTTTGTGGAGTTCCACAAGTTTGCATTAGTTACATATTACTACAGACTGTTCTGTTTTTGACAGATTCTGTTTTTCGTGTGTTGTTTGCTTATTTTGATGAATCTATGGCTAGTAAAATAGTTTATAATCCATAGAGAAGTTGGAATACAGTAGGTTTAACACCAATATAAATAAAGAATGAGTTCATTACAGTACCTTGAAGTGGTCTTTTGTTTTCTTTCGCTAACGGAGCTCACGAGATTTCTGTTGAGTTTTGTGTTGTGAAGTTTTCAAGTTTTGGGTGAAATCTTTTGATGGATTATGGAACAAGGGCTGGCAAGAGCCTAAGCTTGGGGATGCCCATGGAACCCCCAAGATAATCCAAGGACACCAAAAAGTCAAATCTTGGGGATGCCCCGGAAGGCATCCCCTCTTTCGTCTACTTCCATCGGTAATTTTACTTGGAGCTATATTTTTATTCACCACATGATATGTGTTTTGCTTGGAGCGTCTTGTATTATTTGTGTATTTGTTTGCTAGTGTGCCACAATCATCCTTGCTGTACACACCTTTTGAGAGAGCCATACATGAATTGGAATTTGACAGAATACTCTATGTGCTTCACGTATATCTTTTGAGCTATATAGTTTTGCTCTATGTGCTTCACTTATATCTTTTGAGCTTTATAGTTTTGCTCTATGTGCTTCACTTATATATTTTAGAGCACGGTGGTGGATTTGTTTTAAAGAAACTATTGATCTCTCATGCTTCACTTAGATTATTTTGAGAGTCTTTAATAGCATGGTAATTTGCTTAATAATAATAATAGGCTTGGTATTCAAGATTTGTAAAACTTTCTTTTGAGTGCATTGAATACTAGGAAAAGATTGATGCTTGATAATTGTTTTGAGATATGAAGATGGTGATATTAGAGTCATGCTAGTTGAGTAGTTGTGAATTTGAAGAATACTTGCGTTAAGGTTTGTGATTCCCGTATGGTGGACCGTTATGTGATGGAGTGGGAGCATGATTTATTTATTGATGGTCTTCCTTATGAGTGGCGGTCGGGGACAAGCGATGGTCTTTTCCTACCAATCTATCCCCCTAGGAGCATGCGCTTAATACTTTGCTTTGATAACTTCTAGATTTTTGCAATAAGTATATGAGTTCTTTATGACTAATGTTGAATCCATGGATTATACGCACTTTCCTTCCTTCCACCATTGCTAGCCTCTCTAATACCGGGCACCTTTCGCCGGTATCATACACCCACCATATACCTTCCTCAAAACAGCCACCAAACCTACCTATCATGGCATTTCCATAGCCATTCCGAGATATATTGCCATGCAACTTTCCACCGTTCCGTTTATTATGACACGCTCCATCATTGTCATATTGCTAGCATGATCCTGTAGTGGACATCGTATTCGTGGCAAAGCCACCGTTCATAATTATTTCATACATGTCACTCTTGAATCATTGCATATCCCGGTACACCGCCGGAGGCATTCACATAGAGTCATATTTTGTTCTAAGTATTAAGTTGTAATTGTTGAGTTGTAAGAAAAATAGAAGTGTGATGGTCATCATTTTTAGAGCATTGTCCCAAGTGAAGAAAGGATGATGGAGACTATGATTCCCCCACAAGTCGGGATGAGACTCCGTACGAAAAAAGAGGCCATAAAAAAGGGAAAGGCCCAAACAAAAAAAATGAGAGAAAAAGAGAGAAGGGACAATGCTACTATCCTTTTACCACACTTGTGCTTCAAAGTAGCACCATGATCTTTATGATAGAGAGTCTCCTATGTTGTCACTCTCATATACTAGTGAGAATTTTACATTACAGAACTTGGCTTGTATATTCCAATGATGGGCTTCCTCAAAATACCCTAGGTCTTCGTGAGCAAGCGAGTTGGATTCACACCCACTTAGTTTATTTTGTTGAGCTTTCACATACTTATAGCTCTAGTGCATCCGTTGCATGGCAATCCCTACTCACTCACATTGATATATATTGATGGGCATCTTCATAGCCCGTTGATACGCCTAGTTGATGTGAGACTATCTTCCCCTCTTTTTGTCTTCTCCACAACCACCATTCTATTCCATATATAGTGCTATATCCATGGCTCACGCTCATGTATTGCGTGAAGATTGATTTTTTTTTAAATGTTAAAGTATGAAACAATTGCTTGGCTTGTCATCGGGGTTGTGCATGATTTAAATACTTTGTGTGGTGAAGATGGAGCATAGCCAGACTATATGATTTTGTAGGGATAACTTTCTTTCGCCATGTTATTTTGAGAAGACATGATTGCTTTGTTACTATGCTTGAAGTATTATTATTTTTACGTCAATATGAACTTTTGTCTTGAATCTTTCGAATCTGAATATTCATACCACAATTAAGAAGATTTGCATTGAAATTATGCCAAGTAGCACTCCGCATCAAAAATTCTCTTTTTATCATTTACCTACTCGAGGACGAGCAGGAATTAAGCTTGGGGATGCCTGATACGTCTCCAATGTATCTATAATTTTTGATTGCTCCATGCTATATTATCTACTGTTTTGGACTATATTGGGCTTTATTTTCCACTTTTATATTATTTTTGGGACTAACCTATTAACCAGAGGCCCAACCCAGAATTGTTGTTTTTTGCCTATTTCAGAGTTTCGGAGAAACAGAATATCAAACGGAGTCCAAACGGAATGAAACCTTCGGGAACATGATTTTCTCATCAGAAAAGACCCAGGAGACTTGGACCCTATGTCAAGAAAACCACGAGGCGGTCACGTGGGTGGGGGGGGGCGTGCCCACCCCCCTAGGGCGTGCCCCCTGCATCGTGGGCCCCTCGGAGCTCCACCAACGTACTTATTCCTCCTATATATACCTACGTACCCCCAAACGATCAGATACGGAGCCAAAAACCTAATTCCACCGCCGCAACCTTCTGTACCCACGAGATCCCATCTTGGGGCCTGTTCCGGAGCTCCGCCGGAGAGGGCCATCATCACGGAGGGCTTCTACATCATCCTAGCCCCTCCGATGAAGTGTGAGTAGTTCACCTCAGACCTTCTGGTCCATAGTTATTAGCTACATGGCTTCTTCTCTCTTTTTGGATCTCAATACAATGTTCTCCCCCTCTCTTGTGGAGATCTATTCGATGTAATCTTGTTTTTGCGGTGTGTTTGTTGAGACCGATGAATTGTGGGTTTATGATCAAGTCTATCTATGAATAATATTTGAATCTTCTCTGAATTCTTTTATGTATGATTGGTTATTTTTGCAAGTCTCTTCAAATTATCAATTTGGTTTGGCCTACTAGATTGGTCTTTCTTGCAATGGGAGAAGTGCTTAGCTTTGGGTTTAATCTTGCGGTGTCCTTACCCAGTGACAGAAGGGGCAGTAAGGAACATGTTGTATTGTTGCCATCGAGGATAACAAGATGGGTTTTTTATCATATTGCATGAAATTATCCCTCTACATCATGTCATCTTGCTTAAGGCGTTACTCAGTTTTTAACTTAATACTCTAGATGCATGCTGGATAGCGGTCGATGAGTGGAGTAATAGTAGTAGATGCAGGCAGGAGTCGGTCTACTTGTCTCGGACGTGATGCCTATATACATTATCATACCTAGATATTCTCATAACTATGCTCAATTAGGTCAATTGCTCAACAGTAATTTGTTCACCCACCGTAGAATACTTATGCTCTTGAGAGAAGCCACTAGTGAAACCTATGGCCCCCGGGTCTATTTTCCTCATATTAATCTCCATCACTTTAAACTTGCTTGCTTTTTTACTTTGCCTTTTTACTTTTCACTTTGCATCTCTATATCAAAAATACCAAAAATATTATCTATCATCTCTATCAGATCTCACTCCGGTAAGTGACTGTGAAGGGATTGACAACCCCTAATCGTGTTTGTTGCGTTGAGGTATTGTTTTTGTGTAGGTACGAGGGAATAGAGCGTAGCCTCCTACTGGATTGATACCTTGGTTCTCAAAAACTGAGGGAAATACTTACGCTACTTTGCTAAATCATCCTCTCCTCTTCGGGGTAATCCAACGCAGTGCTCAAGAGGTAGCAACGTACCAAGCATATGACATAAATGGATACACGTTCTACACTGAGGAACGTGATCAGAAGACCTTGTATAACTCTGTTCGAATAGAATGCATGACTGTAAATGAAGCTGATAAAAGGGTATACTATGGAACCATCAAAGAGATTTGGGAGCTTGACTGTGTGAAATTTAAGGTGGCATTATTCAGGTGCGCATGTATCCCTCTTGGTCAGGTAAGGATTGATGAGTACAGGAAGACCTGTGTTAACAGGACAACGATGGCATATCATGCGGATCCATTCATTCTTGCCAGTGATGCTACCCAGATTTTCTTTATGGAAGACCCCTTGCATAAGAACGGCCATTTAGCGATGCATGGGAAGAGAAGGGTACTGGGTGTCGACGATGTTGCCGATGAGGATGAGTACGATGAATTTGATGAGTTGCCAGCCAAGGGATCACGCACCCGTGCAACAGAGCAGCGTAAATCATCAAAAACCCCAAGTTCATTCGGGGTCAACTTACCAGTTCCCCCATGTACATGGGAATTAAGCCGTAATACTGGTCTTTATGCCTACCCTGCAACTTAATCCGTTCAATTTAGAACTGTCGTGTGTACTGAATTTGTGAGTTATGCCCGGTTTTCTATTGATGTAAGAACCGTTAATATGTTGACCTTGATATGATGTCAGCTCAACCAATGAATATGGATTGTTTTTTTGTTGTTATTATTATTACTATATCATAGAGGTAGCACACTCAATTGATCTCACTACAGTATGTTGAACAAAAATACACAATCTGGTTTGCGAATAGCACACGGTTCGTCGATGAAAGCCGTGTGCCGACCAAACCCCGCCACCCCGCCCACGATCTGAGTCATGCTTTCTGATTGGCCAGAACCCAAACCCCACGGATCATACGTCTGCACCGTTGGATGCTCCCAGATCGAACGGCGATCCTCATCCCTTTCGACAACGCATGCAGTTCCGGTTGTAATTTTATTTTTATGCACAAAATGCACGCTAAACTCAAAAAATGTCTTAAATATAGCTAACGATACCTGAAAATGCGCCAGAAAATCAAACCCGTGGTATAATGGTGATTGCGTACCGTGGAAATTTTTATGAGGCCAAACGATGAAGTCACCGGCCATAGGAGTTTGAATTGACACGTCTCCTTTTGGAAAACCATGATCCTTCATGTGAGATGCTCCAGTTTGGAAGGAGCGGTCATCAAAACTTGTGCCAAACTTTACCAATTTTTTTCCACGGGGTCGTGAGAGCACGCCACGGGCACACATCGATTTTGATGATGTCCGAACTCCATCTGTATTTCCTGCAACTAAAATACCAATTAGGCCTACGCTAGTGGCCGCACCTCACGGCCGAAATGTTTGAAACTTCTCCCCGCTTCTCGAACAAACGGATGAAAACTCACAAAGCGATGCACAAATGATCCGTACACCTTCTTTGCTAGGCTGATAGTAAGGGGATATCATAGCTAGTATCATGCATGCCAACTAGGCAATTTTGATGAGCTGTCATAGAATTAATTAAATGAAGAAAGAGAGGGTTAAGTATCATATAATGAAACCGTATCATAATAAATGCTATTCTACTATGTCTCATGCATGACAATATAAATAAAGTACTACATATGATACTAGCTACTCTATGATACTATGCATTAGAGCAAGTACACAATGGAGTGACATAAGACTAGCCACAATGGGTAGTAACATAGAATGTTACTAGTCTATGTTACTACCTCTATAGTGGGGAGTAACATATGTGTAGTAGTAACATGCAACACTTCATTTATTAGGCTATAGACTCATCTTGCCTTGAGATGTGTGATGTTACTCATACTACTAGTAACTAGCTATGTTACCACTTTCCTGTCTTTCTTCATTTATTGCTTGTCACATCATCTATTTTATCTAGATACGTAATGATGTTACTACCTATGTTACTCCCACTGTGGGTAGTCTAAGCAGGCTATAAGTATTATAATAATATATATTTTCTTATTAGTTGGAGGAAAGAGAAGAGAAGCGGGCTCTTGGTTAGTAGAGCCAGCCGCAACACGAGACCCAAGACACTTTGTGAGCATGTAAGGTGGGCCAACTATTGATAAACTAGTACGTATTTAAAACTTATTATTGACATGCCCACTAAGAGGTTGGCTGTATATGACATGGCAACTTCTTATAGCCCACCTTTGGCTGTATTATTACCCATGCTCTTAGTAAGGTAGCTAGCTAGTATATCATAGACGACTAGCTAGTATCAGACTAGCCACAGTGGGAGTAACTTCAGCAGTAACATCGACTCCAACTCAGCAAACTTGCTTATGTGGCAATAAGTTAATGAGGAGAGAGATAGTTTCAGTAACTTAGCTAGTTACTGTAACATCACATGTCCCAATGCAATATGAGTCTATAACCTAATAAATGAAGCTTTGCATGACACTACACTTATGTTACTACCCACTAGGAAGGTAGTAACATAGTTTAGGGATATGTGTATGTTACTAGTGTATGTTACTCTCCATTGTGGCTAGTCTCATACTCCCTCCTTTTCGGTTTAGGCTGGTTGTAATGGTAGTATCATAAGCGGTATCATGAATGCCAACTAGACTTTTTGGATGATGTGGCACACAATTAAATGAGGAAAGAGAGGATGTGGTACCATATCATGATACCATGTCATATTAAATGTTGTACTACTACTTTGTGTGATGCATGAGAATTAATAAGGCAACCTAAGATACTAACTCTATGCATTACGGAAGTAGTATCATACACTATCATATGCATGATACTAGTATATGATACTCCCCATTACAACCAGCCTTATAGGGCTCAATTCAAAAATCTCACCAACCAAGGTAGATGGTGAGTGGTGGAATACTTTTTGTAGTTTGTAAAAACACCCAATTAATGCTTTTGTTTTCCTCAAAAAATTATGTTTTCCAATGTATTAATTGCAATACATGCATGCATATAAAGTACATGCATTGGTCAACTTTCTCTTAATACTTGCATGCAATGATTTAATGCACCTTGGAATTTGGACATGTGATGGGGAACAACCAAATTGAGCCTTATAAAATGGAAAAACTAAAATTTTGAGATAAGCCTATAAACCGGAAAGGAGGGAGTATATATGCATGATAGAAGTATATGATCGGCAATACCTCCGTAATGCGCGCACGCATAGTATCATAAGTTAGTATCTTAGGTTGCCTTATTAATTGCCATGCATGACACAAAGTAGTACAACATTTAATATGATACGGTATCATGATATGATACCACACCCTCTCTTTCCTCATTTAACTGTGTGCCACATCATCCAAAAAGTCTAGTTGGCATGCATCATACTGCTTGATACTCCCATATTACGACCAAGCTTATTAGGGTGGCCATAGTGGGGGTATCATAGCCGGTATCAAGCACTCGGGAATAGAAAATATGATGATGTGGCAAAGAAGCAGTAACATAGGTAGGTACCATAATATATATATATATATATATATATATATATATATATATATATAAAATAAATGCTATACTACTTTGTGTCATGCATTGCCACAAATACGGTCATCTATGATATATACTACTCTATGATACTATATATGCACTATGAAGGTACGTACGTAGTATCATACACTAGTATCATATGCATGATACTATATATATAGTATATATGATACTCCCCACTATATAAGGCTGGCCATAGTGGTGGTATCATAGCCGACAATGCATGCACTTGGAAATAACAAGTATGCTAATGTGGCAAAGAATTAAATCTTTACCTACTAATAAAGCGGCTATCGCTTCTGGTCATCCGTCATTAAAATTACCCTCTAAGTTGGTAAAAATTACCCACCAATGCCATTCATAAGTGGGAAAACGATTCAAGCTTTCAGACCAAAAATCACCGCCTCCTTCGTGGTCATATAGTGGCGCGACGAGAATAAGTCATAAAACGGTGAGCAGCAGAGTGGTTGGCTGATTGCTCCTGTAGCAAGGAGACCATGGTTCAAATCCCAGCTTTCACAATTTTTGTAATTCTTTTCTCACGCATGTCCTACCCATGTATGCGTTCATGGGCCGGCCCATGTGCAGGGCTTTACTCCCCTTTTTTTTTATTTTACTTTTTCGTCTTTTCTTTTCTCATTTTGTTTTATTTCTTATTTCTTATTTAAATTAATTCGGGATTTTAATATTTTAAAAGTTGCAAGTTAAAAAAAATGTTTGAGAAAATCATAAGAATATATGTGAATTCAAAAATGTTTAGAAAATCATAAAATTTTTGCAGATTCAAAAAATGTTGGTGTTTTTGCAAAACTGTTCACAAAATTATAAAAAATCACAATTTGGAAAAAATGGTCGGGAAATAAACTCATGTTCATGATTTTGAAAAAAATGATCATGTATTCAAAACATATTCAGGAATCTGAAAAAAATGTCCATTCACAAAAATAAAAATAAAAATTTGTTCCCCATTTTTTTAAAAAGTTTGTCGATTCAAAAAATGTTTGTTAGTCAAAAAATGTTAAAGAATTCGAAACTGGTTCATACATTTTAAAAAATTTCTGTAATTCTTTTCTCACGCATGTCCTACCCATGTATGCGTTCATGGGCCGGCCCATGTGCAGGGCTTTACTCCCCTTTTTTTTTATTTTACTTTTTCGTCTTTTCTTTTCTCATTTTGTTTTATTTCTTATTTCTTATTTAAATTAATTCGGGATTTTAATATTTTAAAAGTTGCAAGTTAAAAAAAATGTTTGAGAAAATCATAAGAATATATGTGAATTCAAAAATGTTTAGAAAATCATAAAATTTTTGCAGATTCAAAAAATGTTGGTGTTTTTGCAAAACTGTTCACAAAATTATAAAAAATCACAATTTGGAAAAAATGGTCGGGAAATAAAATCATGTTCATGATTTTGAAAAAAATGATCATGTATTCAAAACATATTCAGGAATCTGAAAAAAATGTCCATTCACAAAAATAAAAATAAAAATTTGTTCCCCATTTTTTTAAAAAGTTTGTCGATTCAAAAAATGTTTGTTAGTCAAAAAATGTTAAAGAATTCGAAACTGGTTCATACATTTTAAAAAATTGTAAACAAAACTAATGTTCATGATTTTTTTTGAGAAAATAAAATTTTCAAAAGAAAATTGTCGATTCGAAAAGTTGTTCACTGACTCAAAAGTATTTTATGTCTAGGATTTGATTAGTTTTTCGAAAATCTTTATATATCTTGGCGTTGGGAGTAGTTCATGGTCAATGAGATTTGTTTTTAAAGTTTTAAACGTTCCCTTGCGCAACATAATGATAAGTGTGGCATGCACTGGCAAATTCATAGCCTTGGGATTTACCGCGGTGTGCATTGTGATCACGTGGACATCGTGACCATCATCGGCTAGGGTGAGAAAAATAAATAAATGGCAACATGGTGAGCCACTATGTTAAAATAGAGTATGCTCATACATCAGGATATTGAGTCATACTTATTTGGTGACCCATAATTTTTTGTCTCCCATTGCAACGCACGGGCATATTTGCTAGTATATATAAAGAGGGTTAGAGTAACATATAGGTAGATACCGTATCATGTTAAATGCGATGCTAATTTGTGTCATGCATGGCAATAAATATGATCTATATATGACACTATACTCTATGTATTATACTATGCGCTATAATTAATTAAAGGTAGTATCATACACTAGTATCATATATACTATATATTCACGATACTAGTATATGACACTCCACTATACTCGTGATTTCTTACCCGAAAAAAAAATTGGAGGTGAAACGATGAACTCATGTTTTCATTCGAACAAAAATACGATGTTAGGTAATAATGTAAATGTTTTCAAAGAGCACACGGTTCACTCACGAAAGCCGTGTGTCCACTAAACCGTGGCCGATGCACCCCCACCCCTCTGCCATGCGCGTGATCTGAGTCGTGCGTTTTGATTGGCCAGAACCCAAACCCCACGGATCGTACGTCTGCACCGTTGGATTCTCCTTGATCAAACGACAATCCTCATACCTTTCGACAACACATGTAAATGTTTTCAAATAGCCCCTCCCCAAAAAATGTTTTCAAATGGCACACGGTTCACACACGAAAGCCGTGTGCCTACCAAACCGTGGCCGATTCCTCCCTTGCTGCGTGCGCGATCTGAGTCGTGCGTTCTGATTGGCCAGAACCCAAACCCCGCGAATCGTACGTCTGCACCGTTGGATGCTCCCAGATCGAACGACAATCCTCATCCCTTTCGACAGGAAATGCAGTCCGGCTAGGAATTGATTTATATGCCAACATGCACGGTAAATGCCCAAAAATGTCTTAAATATAGCTAACGATACCTGAAATGCGCCAGCAAATCAAACCCATGGTAAAATTGTGATCGGTTTACGTGGGAAAAATTTAGAGGCGAAATGATGAACTCGCGTCTTCATTTCAAAATTAGTACGTCTTCATTTCAAACGAAATTATTCTGTTTGTGCACATGAGCGCTTAGAGGCAACCGTTTGCATAGGCCTTTCCCCGCGTGCGGCGACCGGGGATATTTTTCACCCTTTTCACCTAGGCCGCCAACACCCGGAGTCCCCAACACCCCCCACAGTCCGCCCGCGTTTCACTCAACTAGTACACACAATCTCCTTCGCCAGCTCCCCCTCCCCCAGATCCATAGCAGAACCCTCTCCGGCGCCGCCGTGCTCACCCCGGCCGTGTGCCCGTTCTTCGGCTTCAAGCCTACCTCCACTGCCGTTCCCAACACGCGGCGGCCTGCGCCTCACCGTCTTCCTTTGCTCGCCAGCCACCCTCGAGCATATGAATGCAGTAACCCTCCCCTCTCTTATGGTCCGGCCGGGTTTGCATTAAGAAGCATGTTAGTTACTGCTCTCCATTGTGGTGAGGCATATTTCCTTGCAATCCCTCTTCCAATTTTGTTCCGTATGTTCCGAAATTGGCTATAAAATAACAAAGAGCGTATATATGTTCATTATCTACCTTCCTTACTACATATAAGTTGTATTTGTTCCAATAAGTTACTGCCTATTTACAGATCGTGGGCGCCCGAGTCACAAAAACTTAACAAATTAGCCATACATTTTCTAAATTATTGCATGGCATGTTTAGAAAGCTTGATACCAAGTTGTTAGTTTTATGCTTATCCTCCTTTCCTGAGTTTCGCATGTGTTCTCTGTAGATGCCGAGTAGCAGCGACAACACTCAATCAGACCATGTATCTTCATCTGATTCGGACAACCCTAGGTCTTGAGCAGATTGTGAGGGATCAAGTAGTCTTGAACGGGATAGAGCCGCAACAATTACCCTTCCGATCAGGATACGGAGGAATGCTCCAAGGAAGTCCACACACCAGCCTAAAGGTGTATATGAAGTAACTGAGATTGATTTAAAGTCCTAGGCTCCAACTAAAGGTTCAGGAGTGTGTGTGTGGATTTGTTGGTAGGGCAAGGCTCAACATTAATCCGACGAGGTTTCGGAAGGCTGACACAAAAACATGGCGAAGGATAGTCCGGGAGATCATGGATCACTTCAACGTTCCAGAGCAGTGGAGAATGCAGGTGTAACACGCTGCACTAAAGAAGGCTAGGGATGCTTGGAGAAACTGGAAGCACGTGTTGTACAAGAAGTACTTGAGTGAAGGCAAGGACCCAATCCCCGCATACCCCCAAATTACAAAGGCAGACTGGGCAGAATTCAAAAGGGTCAGGGCAACTAAAGAGTTTGCTGAGAAGAGTTTCAAGCAATCAGAACTTCAGAAGAAGAACATACACCCCCACCATATGGGTGTGGCAGGATACTACGACATGAAACTGATATGGGAACAGGAGGACAAAGAACAAGTAGCGGCGGGTGGGAATCCGACCTTTAGTGAAATCAGGGGCGAACGCGCCAGAGACTTGTTGCGGGCACGTGCATAGAGGCGTGATGACAGAACTTATTACTTTGAAAATGCACATGACGCCAAACTGTATGAAGCGATGTTAGAGGCTTCCAAGATCCCTGGAAGGTTCTACAGGAACTCAGGGCCATGTGACATTCTGTCCATTTCTCTGGACACAAAAGAGCCCCTTGTCCGTGCAAGGGGTATAGGTGTTAATGTCCCGCACAAGAGGGCTTTCACACTCAGCATGAAAAAAGCGAGGAGTGAAACGAAGTAGAATGCATTGTATGAAAGGTTGAAGAAGGAGATTTATCCGGCTGTTCGAAAGGATGTTGATGAGTCAATGATGGTGCAGAAGACTCTAACACTGACAGATAGCTAGTAGATGGAGGGGAGGCGGGCATGGATGATGCTTCTTATTGTGCGACAACACTTCACAAGAGTAGCGTGCATCAGCAGACCCCAGCGACACTGAGACTGCAGCTACTCGTGATGATGCTACCGCTACCTCTTGAGCATGCGTTGGTTTTCCCTTGAAGAGGAAAGGGTGATGCAACAAAGTAGCGTAAGTATTTCCCTCAGTTTTTGAGAACCAAGGTATCAATCCAGTAGGAGATTACACGCAAGTCACCTAGTACCTGCACAAACAATCAAGAACCTTGCAACCAACATGATAAAGAGGTTATCAATCCCTTCACGGCCACTTGCAAAAGTGAGATCTGATAAAGATAATAAGGTAAATATTTTTGGTATTTCTTTGTATACATTGGAAAATAAAGATTACAAAATAAACAATGACAGAAATAGCTAGTTGACGGGAAACTAACATGATGTAAAATAGACCCGGGGGCCATAGGTTTCACCAGTGGCTTCTCTCATGATAGTATATATTACGGTGGGTGAACAAATTACTGTCGAGCAATTGATAGAAAAGTGCATAATTATGAGAATATCTAGGCATGATCATGTATATAGGCATCATGTCCGCGACAAGTAGACCGAAACGATTCTGCAATTGATAGAAAAGCGCATAATTATGAGAATATCTAGGCATGATCATGAACCTAGGCATCACGTCCGTGTCAAGTAGACCGAAATGATTCTACATCTACTACCATTACTCCACACATCGACCGCTATCCAGCATGCATCTAGAGTATTAAGTTCATAAGAACAGAGTAACACATTAGGCAAGATGACATGATGTAGAGGGATAAACTCAAGAAATATGATATAAACTCCATCTTTTTATCCTCGATGGCAACAATACAATACGTGCCTTGCTGCCCCTACTGTCACTGGGAAAGGACACCGCAAGATTGAACCCAAAGCTAAGCACTTCTCCCATTGCAAGAAAGATCAATCTAGTAGGCCAAACCAAACTGATAATTCAAAGAGACTTGCAAAGATATCAAATCATGCATATAAGAATTCAGAGAAGAATCAAATATTGTTCATAGATAATCTTGATCATAAACCCACAATTCATTGGATCTCGGCAAACACACCGCAAAAAGTATTACATCGAATAGATCTCCAAGAACGTCGAGGAGAACTTTGTATTGAGAACCAAAGAGAGAGAAGAAGCCATGTAGCTAATAACTATGGACCCGAAGGTCCGTGGTAAACTACTCACACATCATCGGAGAGGCTATGGTGTTGATGTAGAAGCCCTCCGTGATTGAATCCCCCTCCGGCGGAGCGCTGGAAAAGGCCCCAAGATGGGATCTCATGGGTATAGAATGTTGCGGCGGTGGAAAAGTGGTTTCGTGGCTCCCTGGATGTTTTCAGGGTATAAGAGTATATATAGGCGAAAGAAGTAGGTCGGTGGAGCTACGAGGGGCCCACGAGGGTGGGGACGCGCCTACCCCCTGGGTGCGCCCTCCTGCCTCGTGGCCTCCTCGTTGCATCTCTGACTTCCACTCCAAGTCTCCTGGATTGCATTTGTTCCAAGAAAGATCCTCGCGAAGGTTTCGTTCCGTTTGGATTCCGTTTGATATTCCTTTTGTGCGAAACACTGAAATAGGCCAAAAAAACAGCAATTTGCACTGGGCCTTCGGTTAATAGGTTAGTCCCAAAAATAATATAAAAGAGTATATTAAAGCCCATTGAACATCCAAAACAGATAATATAATAGCATTGAACAATAAAAAATTATAGATATGTTGGAGACGTATCAAGCATCCCCAAGCTTAATTCCTGCTCGTCCTCGAGTAGGTAAATGATAAAAACAATTTTTTTGATGTGGAATGCTACCTAGCATAATTTTCAATGTAATTCTCTTTATTGTGGCATGAATGTTCAGATCCATAATATTCAAAATAAAAGTTTAATATTGACATAAAAACAATAATACTTCAAGCATACTAAGAAAGCAATCATGTCTTCTCAAAATAACATGGCCAAAGAAAGTTATCCCTACAAAATCATATAGTCTGGCTATGATCTATCTTCATCACACAAAATATTTAAATCATGCACAATCTCGATGACAAGCCAAGCAATTGTTTCATACTTTTGATGTTCTCAAACTTTTTCGATCTTCACGCCATACATGAGCGTGAGCCACGGACATAGCTTTATATGTGGAATAGAATGGTGGTTTTGGAGAAGACAAAAAGGAGAAGATAGTCTCACATCAACTAGGCGTATCGACGGGCTATGGAGATGCCCATCAATAGATATCAATGTGAGTGAGTAGAGATTGCCATGGACTGGATGCACTAGAGCTATAAGTGCCTGAAAGCTCAACAAAAAAAACTAAGTGGGTGGGCATCCAACTTGCTTGCTCATGAATACGCGGTGCAATTTGAGGAAGCCCATCATTGGAATATACAAGCCAAGTTCTATAATGTAAAATTCCCACTAGTATAAAAATGACAACATAGGAGACTCTCGATCATGAAGATCATGGTGCTACTTTGAAGCACAAGTGCGGAAAAATGATAGCAGCATTGTCCCTTCTCTCTTCTTCTCTCATTCTTTTTGGTGGGATTCTTTGGCCTCTTTTATTCTTTTGTCCGGAGTCTCATCCTGACTTATGGGGGAATCTTAGTCTCCATCATCCTTTCCTCACATGGGATAATGCTCTAATAATGAAAGTCATCACACTTTTATTTACTTACAACTCAAGAATTACAACTCGATACTTAGAACAAAATATGACTCTATGTGAATGCCCACGGTGGTGTACCAGGATATGCAATGAATCAAGAGTGACATTTATGAATGATGAATGGTGGCCTTGCCACAAATACAATGTCAACTAATGATCATGCAAAGCAATATGACAATGATGGAGCGTGTCGTAATAAACGGAACGGTGGAAAGTTGCATGGCAATATATCTCGGAATGGCTATGGAAATGCCATAATAGGTAGGTATGGTGGCTGTTTTGAGGAAGGTATATGGTGCGGTATTACAAAGGCTAGCAATGGTGGAAGGGTGAGAGTGCGTATAGTCCATGGACTCAACATTAGTCATAAAGAACTCACATACTTATTGCAAAAATCTATTAGTTATCGAAACGAAGTACTATGTGGATGCTCCTAGGGGGATATATTGGTAGGAAAAGACCATCGCTCGTCCCCGACCGCCACTCATAAGGCAGACAATCAATAAAAATCATGCTCCGACTTCATCACATAACGGTTCACCATACGTGCATGCTACGGGAATCTGAAAGTGCAACTATCCCTAGGTGGTTTTGGTAATTCATAACAACATATAGCTCATTGAGCTAATGCTATTCCAAGACAATTATTTCAGGAAAGCTCAATGATTGGCATGGCATGGATGGTGAAAGTGGAACCCTCAAAATGCTAAGGACAAAGGATTGGCTCAAGCTCAAAAGCTCAAGACTCTTCATTTTACATTTTAGTGATCCAAGATCACATTGAGTCCATAGGAAAAGCCAAGACTATCAAGGAGGGATGAGGTGTTGCTTAATGAGCCTTTTGCTTCATGTGCTTAATGATATGCTCCAAAATCCTCAGCTACTTTCCCATATCCACAAATGACCTAAACCCAAAGCCAAACTCGGTCCTACCGATTCTTTCTATCCGGCGCCACCGAGTTTCACATGTCATAAGCCACTGCCAAACCCTAGCAAATCGGTTCTACCGATAGGGATCCCGGTCTTACCGAGATGGGATTGCAATTTCTCTGCTTCCTTTTCGTAACTTTTCGGTCTCATCGAAAGAGCGGATTGGTCCCACTGAGATTGCAATGTAAACTCTCCGTTTCCCTTTTGTAACTTTTCAGTCTCACCGAAAGAGCAAATCGGTCCCACCGAGTTTACCTGACCAACTCTCTGGTTAGCCTATTACCAAATCGGTCTCACCGAGATTATGTTATGCCCTAACCCTAACCATATCGGTCCTACCGAGTTGCATGTCAGCCCCACCGAAAATCTCTAACGGTCACTAGGTTTACTATTTCGGTCCGACCGAGTTTGTTGATTCGGTCCCACCGAGATTGGTAAATTATGTGTAACGGTTGGATTTTGTGTGGAGGCTATTTATACCCCTCCACCTCCTCTTCATTCGTGGAGAGAGCCATCAGAACACATCTACACTTCCAACTCATATGTTCTGAGAGAGAACCACCTACCCTTGTGTTGAGGCCAAGATATTCCATTCCTACCATATGAATCTTGATCTCTAGCCTTCCCCAAGTTGCTTTCCACTCAAATCTTCTTTCCACCAAATCCAAATCCTGTGAGAGAGAGTTGAGTGTTGGGGAGACTATCATTTGAAGCACAAGAGCAAGGAGTTCATCATCAACACACCATTTGTTACTTCTTGGAGAGTGGTGTCTCCTAGATTGGCTAGGTGTCACTTGGGAGCCTCCGACAAGATTGTGGAGTTGAACCAAGGAGTTTGTAAGGGCAAGGAGATCGCCTACTTCGTGAAGATCTACCGCTAGTGAGGCAAGTCCTTCGTGGGCGATGGCCATGGTGGGATAGACAAGGTTGCTTCTTCGTGGACCCTTCGTGGGTGGAGCCCTCTGTGGACTCGTGCAACCGTTACCCTTCGTGGATTGAAGTCTCCATCAACGTTGATGTAGGATAGCACCACCTATCAGAACCACGGTAAAAACATCCGTGTCTCCAATTGCGTTTGAATTCTCCAAACCCTTCCCTTTACATTCTTGCAAGTTGCATGCTTTACTTTCCGCTGCTCATATACTCTTTGCATGCTTGCTTGAATTGTGTGATGATTGCTTGAATTGTCCTAAAAGTTGCTAAAATCTGCCAAGAACTAAAATTGGGAAAAGGTTAAGTTTTTATTTGGTCAAGTAGTCTAATCACCCCCCTCTAGACATACTTCCGATCCTACAAGTGGTATCAGAGCTTTGGTCTCCATTTGCTTTGATCTCCATAGCTTTTGGTGGTCATAGCCTTGGTTTCACAACCTAGGAGAGTATGGCGTCTAGCGAGGGAAATTATCACCGTAGAGGTCCTTACTTTGATGGTACTAATTTTGCTAGTTGGAAGCATAAAATGAAAATGCATATTCTTGGACATAACCCCGCCGTTTGGGCTATTGTGTGTGTTGGTTTGCAAGGTGACTTCTTTGATGGGAAAGAACCAAACCGTGAAGCTACCGCGGATGAGTTGAAGATGCTACAATACAACGCTCAAGCTTGTGATATTCCCTTCAACGGATTGTGCCCCGAAGAATTCAACAAAATCAGCCGTCTTGAGAATGCAAAGGAAATTTGGGATACTTTGATTGATATGCACGAAGGTACCGACTCCGTCAAGGAATCCAAATTGGATGTGCTTCAAAGTCAACTTGACAAGTTCAAAATGAAGGATGGTGAAGGTGCCGCTGAAATGTACTCTAGGCTTGCTCTCATCACAAACGAGATTGCCGGCTTAGGGAGTGAAGAGATGACCGATAGATTCATCATCAAGAAGATCCTAAGAGCCTTGGATGGAAAATATGATACCGTGTGCACATTGATCCAAATGATGCCAAATTACAAATATCTCAAGCCAACGGAGGTCAATGGAAGAATTGTTGCTCATGAGATGTCGCTCAAGGATAAAGAGGAACTTCACAACAAATCAAGTGGTGCCTACAAAGCCTCTTGTGAAGCCCCCACATCATCAAGTGAAAAACAAAACTTCAATGAAGAATTGAGATTAATGGTGAAGAACTTCAACAAGTTCTACAAGAGTAGAAGCAAAGATAGAAGCTCCAAGTCAAGGTCCTACAATGACAAAAGATCTTCTAGTCGAGAGCGAAACTGCTACAATTGTGGAAGACCTAGACACTATTCCAATGAGTGTACGGCTCCCTACAAAAGAAGAGAGGATTCTCCAAAAATAAGAAGCAAAAGAGAAGAATCACCATCAAGAGAGAGAAGGAGTAGAGATGATCGTTATGAACGAAGATACTCATGGAGAAGCAAGGATTCGGAAAGAAAGGAAAAATCATCAAGGAGCTACACAAAACGAAGACATCAAGCTCATGCTGGTGAATGGGTATCCGGCTCCGACTCCGACAACCGCTCCGAGAGAAGTTATCACTCCGATTCCGAATATACTCAAGACGAAGGTGTTGTCGGTCTAGCACTTGTGTCAACCAACTCCTATGACATATTTGACTCACCAAATGAAGGAATTAGAAGATGCTTCATGGCCAAAGGTCCTAAGGTAACTCACCCTGAGTATGTTGATTTTAATAGTGCTGAAGATGACTTGTTAGGTGATGATGATTTACTTGTTGACAACTCTAGTGATGAATACTATGATGAAACGTCAATTAATCATGCTAATCAAGATAAAACGAATGACAATGATAAGGAGAAAATTGAGGCTCTAACTAAAGAACTAAACACTCTTAAGTTAGCTCATGAAACTATCTTCGAAGATCATCGAGAACTTTTAAGAGCTCATGAGAAGTTACGCTTTGAAAAGCTCAATCTTGAGCAAGAGCATGAGTTTTTAAAGGCAATCAATGATGATCTCCACAAGAAAAGTTCTTCTCACATTGCCAAGCGTTTACTCTTATCCACTTACATGCCTCAAGTCAAGTCTAGTAACAAGAACAAGAAAGATTCTTCCTCTAGTAGTAACAATGATCATGTTAAATCCAATATTGTTGCTTCTAGTAGTTCTCTTGATTCCACTAATGATTCTCTTAGCCAAGTTACACTTGAGCAAGAAAATAGCTTATTGAAGGGAATCATAGAGAAAGGAGTGTACAAAAGCCTTGCCGGTAGTAAGCAATTCGAGGAAATTGTACGCAAGCAAGGAAGGCACCGGAAGAACAAGGTGTTGGCTTTGAACGAAAATTCAATGGAGTTGAGTGGGAAGAAGATCAATACCCCAAGACAAAGTTTGTTCCACAACAAGAGAAGTATGATCCTACTTCTTTCAAGGGGACACAAACTCAAGATGATCTTCCACCACAAGACTACAAGCAAAAAGGCAAGGACAAGCTTCAAGAGGAAATTGATGCATTTGAAGAAGCTCCTAAGACCTTAGTCAAGTGGATTCCCAAGACTACTTCAAGTTCCACTTTATCAAATACGACTACAACTCCAAGGATTCCCATCAAGATGGCGTGGATCCAAAAGAAGAAGAACTAGAGAGTTCTTGAGGGTGACTCCGCCAACATACTTCACTCTTATCATTTTGGCAAGAACAAGTGCAATCAACTTCTTGCACTAGTTCAAGGAGTCACAAACCCTCTTGTTGGTAAGTCAAGGGACAAGGTAACCTAAAATCTTTCATAGACATCATCTTGTGTGTGCATCACTCTATGTCTATGGATGTCCTTGTTTGTTCCTTGTGGGACTAACCCATGTAGGTATTGAAAGTGCAATTCACTCAAAAGGATAGCTCCAAGTGATCTACATCAACATTGAGCATCCACATCTTCAACATCTACATGAAGTCATCATCGACAAAACCCAAGGTTAGTTCATCCCTCTTAGGGGGGATATCACATCTAGGGTGAGCTTTACTCTAAGACTTGAGTTAAAGCAACTCTAATGATGTGAACACAACAATGCTTTATGTAAAAGTGGTAACCCCACTTGAGCTTAAACGATGAGTATGACCTATGATCAAGTGTTCTCATTTGACTCCTAAGTCAATATACTCATATATAGATGACCTAGTCATCGCCAATTGCTTGATAGATGCTAGAATTGGTTGTGCATGCTTTGTCACATATTTCAATTGCCATTTTATTGTGTGAGCATGTTGATTGCATATTTTATTCATTCGAGGACATCCACTTGTTGTTTTGATTGTTTGGCTTTATTTTTCTTTTGCCAAGTGGATGGACAAGAATGCCTAAGAACCTTCTCTAGCTATCTATGATTTTCTCGTCTCAAACTCTATTCATGCTACATCACAAAATTGATCAAGTTAGATTCGAACCACTCTGTGTGAGGAGCACTCGGAGTCCCTGATTCGTCATAGACTTAAACTTCCAAAACCTCTTTGTGATTCTCGGTCTGACCGATACCCCACTTTCGGTCTTACCGAGATCATTAAGTTGATCTATGTTTTCGATCTCGGTGCAACCGATTTGAACCATTCGGTCACACCGAGTTGCAATAACTGTATACAGTTTTGCATCTCGGTGCCACCGAGTTGTTCCACTCGGTCACACCGACAGGGTCGGGCTATATATAGACATGGGCAAAAATTTGGAAATTTCTCCGAACCCTTTCGCCCGCGCGATAGCTCGCTCTGCCTATGTGGTCTCCGGATCGTCTCCTCGCCGCCAGCCGCCTCCAGTCGCTGGTCTCCGTCGCCGTCAATGGGATTCAACCCCGCCGTTGCCGCCGTAGCGAGTCTCCGCCGAACTAGGGTATGGACTCGATCTTTGTGCTATTCCCCAATCCGATTCCTAGCACATTGTGATCATATTGATTCTAGCCATGTTTGATAAACTCCTATCCAGCAAATGAATTCGTAGAATAGGTTTGATTCTTAAATTTTAGGGTTAGGTTTCCGCCGAAACCATCTCGGACCCACCGAGTTGAAAAACTCGGTCCCACCGATTTGGCTTATGCCATTGCACAAGTGAGACTCGGTCTGACCGAGTATTGCTAATTGGTGTGATCGATTTTGGAACTTTGTGAAACCCTAGCAGTCTCGGTGCAACCGAACTGTGACTCGGTCTGACCGAGTTCACCAGTTTAGGTTCCAAAAACTGCTTCGGTATCACCGAGTTTAAAAATCGGTAGATCCGAAATGATTTCTGTGGGAAACTACAACTAAGTTTTTGAATCATTCTTTTGCAAAAATCTCTGCATTTTGTGATGCTCATTCACTCTACCTCATCTATAAACTATTCACAGGGTCAGCAGTCAGCAGTCAGCTTGTTCATCATGTCAGACCAGAGTGATAGCCAGAACTTGTCAGAACAGCCAGTGCAGATGAGTGAGGGCACTAGTCCCTCTAGTTCTTCAGATGAAGGCAGCAGGAGCACTCCCAGTAACCTGTCAAAAGCTGCCACCAGACATAGGAAGAAGAGAACCTCAGAATCAGAGGATGAAGACTATGTGGCAGAAGAGGAAGCCACTTCCAAGAGAGTTGTGCTTAAGAAGGAGTATGGCTCAGCTGCAGCCATCAAGCCAGGAATGCACAAAAAGGCACCTGCCAGGAGAGTTCCTACCTCCAAGCCTAGGAAGGCTGTTCCTGAGGAAACTATAAAATTCACCATGGAATCTGAAGAGGAAGAAATTGGCCAGGACAAGAAAAAGAAGAGAGCTAGAACTACCACTGCCAGAATTATTGGCAAGCCTTCTATGAGGAAAGACTCTGATGAGGAAGAAGAAGAAGAGGTTGCTGCACCAGCACCTAAGGCACCCAAGCTAATGGGTGATGCTATCAAGTCAGGGCTACTGCATCTAAGCCCAAGGCAGCATCAAAGGCCAAGACAGCTCCAAAGAGAAATACAAGGAGCATCCCAGCAGCTGAGAAGAACAAGGCCCCAGTTCCTAACAATGCAGAAGAAGAGGAAGGCCAAGTTCTCAGAAAGTTGAAGCCCAAGATCCCAGACCACAATGATGCTCATCCTGTGGCTGAGGATATGAAGATCAGAAGAGACTCAGGACTGAGAAAGTGGAGAGCAGAGGACCCATATGCCACCAAGAGGAGGACTGCTGTTGACTATAGGTTCCACACTAAGGAACAACAGGACTTCTATGAGATAGTCTTGTTGGACAAGAAGCCCATTGTGTGTGATATGAGATGGGTCGACTGGGAATACATCAAGGACAATGAAGAGCACTACCCTGGAGTGCAAGACAGCTTCAAGGCATGTGGAGTAGCTGACTTTGTTGGGCAGAAGCTCACAAAGTGTAATGAAGAGCTGATCATACAGTTCTACTCCACAGCACATTTTGATCCAGATGGCAAAATTGTATGGATGTCTGAAGGTACGAGGTACCAATCAACAGTTGCTGAGTGGGCACAGCTCATCAATGCCCCAGAGGAGCATGAGGATGACCTAGACATTTATGCCAAGAAGAAGATGGACCACAATTCTATGTCAAATATGTACAAAGAGATCCCAAACAAGGCACTTGACACTTTCAAGTTTGGATCAGTACATTATCTTCTGTCAGGATTTCCAACCATCAATTGGATACTGAGGCACACCTTGTTGCCCAAGTCAGGTGATCACAAGATGATCAGAGGCCATGCCATCAACTTGCTTCATATATTTGATGTGCCACAAAAATTCAAAGTCATGAGCCTCATGGTAGAAACAATCAAGAGGACTGCAGCAGACCAGAAGAGGAGCTGTGGATATGCCCCTCACATCCAGGAGCTGATTAACTCCAAGACGGGCACAGGCATATACCTCTTGGACAAGGAACATTTGCCTATTCATCCAGATTTTGAAGATATTGAAGTTGTGATGAACAAGGATGAACCATTTTCAGCCCATGCACAAGCACAGAAGGAGAAGGCAAGGAAGGAGAAAGCTGCAAAGATGCCAACTCAAGAGGAGGCATCTAAATATTTCTTGAAAACCAAGCAAGAGCAGCTCAGTTACTTGATTGCATCCACCCTAAGGATAGAGAAAGGACTGGCCACCCTCAATCAGAATCAGGAGAGCTTAGAGAGAATCGTAGAACAAAAGTTCTATGACTTGGATGTCAAAGTGACAGAGATTCAGTCTGCAGTGGAGCAACTTCAAGATGATATGCAGGAGAGGAAAGGGAAGACTACCACTGATGCATTTGCCAGAGTGCCACGAGGTCCGAGGTCGTCTGTAGTGCCAGTTCTTGACACAAGAGCCACCGCCTCAGCTCCAGCCACAGCACCAGCCCAACCAGCTCCAGCATCTACTTTGGCTCCAACTCCAACCACGTCTACAGAAGCCTTCGTCCTTGGAGTGATCCAGACTCCACCACCACCAGAAGATCAAGCCTGAGTGTCGATTTAGCACTATGCATTTTCTAGGAACTTTTTGGTAACTTGTTGCCAAAGGGGGAGAAAAATGTATAGATCATAGGCTTCGAGAGAGAGAGTGTTGTTTTTCTCTCTTGCTTTATTTGGTGGTTTTTCAAACATTGTTTGCTTTTGGTTGAGATACTTTGATATGCTTGTGAGACAATGATGATCATGTGTTTGATCATAAGCTACACTTATGCATGCTTGATATATCTTATCTATCTTATGTGATCATTCACTTTTCCTTGGTGATGAGTGCATGTATTTCATTATTGTCATTTTGAGCGCTCCACCAAGATGTATGTGACATGGAAGAGTAACCCATAATTCTAACTCTTTGTGTATTTGCAGTCCAAAGCAAATTTTAAATATGCACAAATTTAGGGGGAGCTCTTACTTATCACATACTTCTCAAAGCGACGATATAATTCATTCTTATTATCATTTGTCGAAGCTTTGATCTATATGTTGTCATCAATTACCAAAAAGGGGGAGATTGAAAGTGCAACTATCCCTAGGTGGTTTTGGTAATTCATAACAACATATAGCTCATTGAGCTAATGCTATTCCAAGACAATTATTTCAGGAAAGCTCAATGATTGGCATGGCATGGATGGTGAAAGTGGAACCCTCAAAATGCTAAGGACAAAGGATTGGCTCAAGCTCAAAAGCTCAAGACTCTTCATTTTACATTTTAGTGATCCAAGATCACATTGAGTCCATAGGAAAAGCCAATACTATCAAGGAGGGATGAGGTGTTGCTTAATGAGCCTTTTGCTTCATGTGCTTAATGATATGCTCCAAAATCCTCAGCTACTTTCCCATATCCACAAATGACCTAAACCCAAAGCCAAACTCCGTCCTACCGATCCGGCGCCACCGAGTTTCACATGTCATAAGCCACTGCCAAACCCTAGCAAATCGGTTCTACCGATAGGGATCCCGGTCTTACCGAGATGGGATTGCAATTTCTTTGTTTCCTTTTCGTAACTTTTCGGTCTCACCGAAAGAGCGGATCGGCCCCACTGAGATTGCAATGTAAACTCTCTGTTTCCCTTTTGTAACTTTTCGGTCTCACCAAAAGAGCAAATCGGTCCCACCGAGTTTACCTGACCAACTCTCTGGTTAGCCTATTACCAAATCGGTCTCACCGAGTTTGTGTAATCTGTCTCACCGAGATTACGTTATGCCCTAACCCTAACCATATTGGTCCTACCGAGTTGCATGTCAGTCCCACCGAAAATCTCTAACGGTCACTAGGTTTACTATTTCGGTCCGACCGAGTTTGTTGATTTGGTCCCACCGAGATTGGTAAATTGTGTGTAACGGTTGGATTTTGTGTGGAGGCTATTTATACCCCTCCACCTCCTCTTCATTCGTGGAGAGAGCCATCAGAACACATCTACACTTCGAACTCATATGTTTTGAGAGAGAACCACCTACCCTTGTGTTGAGGCCAAGATATTCCATTCCTACCATATGAATCTTGATCTCTAGCCTTCCCCAAGTTGCTTTCCACTCAAATATTCTTTCCACCAAATCCAAATCCTGTGAGAGAGAGTTGAGTGTTGGGGAGACTATCATTTGAAGCACAAGAGCAAGGAGTTCATCATCAACACACCATTTGTTACTTCTTGGAGAGTGGTGTCTCCTAGCTTGGCTAGGTGTCACTTGGGAGCCTCCGACAAGATTGTGGAGTTGAACCAAGGCGTTTGTAAGGGCAAGGAGATCGCCTACTTTGTGAAGATCTACCGCTAGTGAGGCAAGTCCTTCGTGGGCGATGGCCATGGTGGGATAGACAAGGTTGCTTCTTCGTGGACCCTTCATGGGTGGAGCCCTCCGTGGACTCGCGTAACCGTTACCCTTCGTGGGTTGAAGTCTCCATCAACGTGGATGTAGGATAGCACCACCTATCCGAACCACGGGAAAAACATCCGTGTCTCCAATTGCATTTGAATTCTCCAAACCCTTCCCTTTACATTCTTGCAAGTTGCATGCTTTACTTTCTGCTGCTCATATACTCTTTGCATGCTTGCTTGAATTGTGTGATGATTGCTTGACTTGTCCTAAAAGTTGCTAAAATCTGCCAAGAACTAAAATTGGGAAAAGGTTAAGTTTTTATTTGGTCAAGTAGTCTAATCACCCCCCTCTAGACATACTTCAGATCCTACAGAATCACAAACTTTAACACAAGTATCTCTCGAATTCACAACTAATCAACTAGCATGACTCTAATTCACCATCTTCATATCTCAAAAGAATCATAAGGAATCAAACTTCTCATAGTATTCAATGCACTTTATATGATAGTTTTTATTATACCATCTTGGATGCCTATCGTATTAGGACTAATTTTGCAGCCAAAGCAAATTACCATGCTGTTCTAAATACTCTCAAAATAATATAAGTGAAGTATGAGAGATCAATAATTTCTATAAAATAAAACCACCACCATGCTCTAAATAGGTATAAGTGAAGCACCAGAGCAAATTTATCTAGCTCAAAAGATATAAGTGAAGCACATAGAGTATTCTAATAAATTCCAATTCATGTGTGTCCCTCCAAAAGGTGTGTATAACAAGGATGATTGTGATAAACTAAAAAGCAAATACTCAAATCATACAAGACGCTCCAAGCAAAACACATATCATGTGGTGAATAAAATTAGTCTCAAGTAAAGTTACCGATAGACGAGGACGAAAGAGGGGATGCCTTCCGGGACATCCCCAAGCTTAGGCTTTCGGTTTTCCTTGAATTTTAACTTGGGGTGCCTTGGTCATCCCCAAGCTTAGGCTCTTGCCACTCCTTATTCCAAAATCCATCAAATCTTTACCCAAAAACTTGAAAACTTCACAACACAAAACTTAAACAAAAAATCTCATGAGCTCCGTTAGTGTAAGAAAACAAACCACCACTTTAAGGTACTGTAATGAACTCATTCTTTATTTATATTGGTGCTAAAACTACTTTATTCGAACTTCTCTATGGTTCATACCCCCCGATACTAGCCATAGATTCATCAAAACAAGCAAATAACACACGAAAAACAGAATCTGTCAAAAACAGAACAATATGTAGTAATCTGTATCAGACGTACACTTCTGGAACTCCAAAAATTCTGAAATAAATTGGTAGATGTGAGTAATTTATCTATTAATTATATGCAAAAAGAATCAACCAAAAAGCACTCCCGGTAAAAATGGCAGCTAATCTCGTCTGGCTTGAAGCTACATCGGTATTTCCCCAAAGAGAAAGGGATGATGCAACACATCGACGGTAGGTATTTCCCTCAGTAATGAAACCAAGGTTATCGAACCAGTAGGAGAACCAAGCAACACTACATAAACAACGCTTACACACAAATAACGAATACTCGCAACCCGACATATAAAAGGGGCTGTCAATCCCTTTCGGGTAGCGGCGCCAAAAATTGGCAAACGGACGTGAGAGAGTAGTAAATATTGATAGATCGAACACCAAATAAAATAAATTGCAGCAATTTATTTTTGTATTTTTGGTTCAATAGATCTGAAAATAAAATCAAAGTAAAATAGATCACAAAGGCAAATAATATGAGAAAGAGACCTAGGGGCCGTAGATTTCACTAGTGGCTTCTCTCGAGAAAAATAGCAAACGATGGGTAGACAAATTACTGTTGGGCAAATGATAGAACTTCAAATAATCATGACTTTATCCAGGAAATGATCATTATATAGGCATCACGTCCAAGATTAGTAGACCGACTCCGGCCTGCATCTACTATTATTACTCCACACATCGACCGCTAACCAGCATGCATCTAGTGTATTAAGTTCATGGAGAAATGAAGTAATGCAATAAGAAAGATAACATGATGTAGACAAGATCTATTTATCTAGAAATAGACCCCATCGTTTTGTCCTTAGTAGCAACGATACATACGTGTTGGTTTCCCTTCTGTCACTGTGATCAAGCACCGTAAGATCGAACCCACTACAAAACACCTCTTCCCAGTGCAAGATAAATAGATCAAGTTGGCCAAAACAAAATACAAATAGTGGAGAAGAAATATGTGACGCCCGGATAATTAAGCTATAGTGAACCCCTGCTAATGATGCCACGTCACCTCGGTTACCGTCGATAAACTCACGTTAGTTTAAAACAGATTCAAATTATATTTGAAATAAAGTCAAACAATAAAAGTTTTCAACTGTTAAATCTAAAATGTTCAAATTGTAGAAAATAAATCATAGATGGCTATGGTGGTGAAACCACATAGTTATGAAATGTTTAAATACTCCAAACTAAATAGAACAGAAGCCAAAACCAATAATTAAATGCCCTTTATAAAATATAACATATTAAACTAATTAAGTGGTGCCCAAGATATAGTGGCATTAGAATAAGTAGTAATACTATTTTTAGGAACTAAGATCATAATTATAAAAACTAAAATATAGAGAAACTAGAAGTAAAACAGTAAATTTTTTTAAGAAAAACATAATACAAAAAAAGAGAACACCCCCCACGTTGGGCCAACCGACCCAGCTACCTAACCAACTGGCTGGCCCAGTCACGGCCTATATGGCCTATCCTCCCCGAACCCTAACTCCACCTACCCCCACTCCCCCCATCCCCCCACTCGTCCCACTCTCCCTGGCGCCTCCCCCTCTCCCCCGATCTGGACGCGCCGCCACCCGGGGACCTCGCCGCCCGTCGCCGCCCGGACCCCCTCGCCGGACTGCCTCCCCATCGCCGTCATCTCCGACCTCCTCCTCAAGCACCGCTGCCATTGCCCTACGGCCCCAGTGAGCCCCACCTCTCTACATTAGTTTGGCTAGTCAACACCCCTGTTGACTGCTGATGTCATGCTGACGTCATGCTGATGTCAACATGCACTGTTCTGGATAATGTTGAATTAAATTAATTAAATAAATTCTAAAAATGAATTAAAACTTTGAAAATTAATAGAAAATAAACTGTAACTCGGATTAAAAAGTTTTATAGATGAAAGTTGCTCAGAACGACGAGACGAATCTGGATACGCAGCCCGTTCGTCCGCCACACATCCCTAGCATAGCAAACACGCAACTTTCCCCCTCCGGTTCATCTATCCGAAAATGCCAAACACCGGGAGCACTTTCCCGGATGTTTTCCCCCTTCGTCGGTACCACATACTACCGCATTAGGGCACACCTAGCAACGCTCATTGTCATGGCATGCATCGTCATGCATATGTTTGCATTGTATTTATTGTTTCTTTCCCCTCTTCTCTCACTAGACACCGAGACCGACGCTGCTGCTATCCAGTACGACTACGGTGTTGACGATCCCTCCTTCTCGGCTGAGCTTCCAGGAAAGCCCCCCCTTGATCACCATATATCGCCTAATCCTTCTCTCTACTGCTTGCATTTGAGTAGTGTAGCAGGTTACTGCTTTCGGTTAATCCTATTCTGATGCATAGCCTGTCATTGTTGCTACAGTTGTTACCCTTACCTCCTATCCTACTTCTTAGTATAGGATGCTAGTGTTCCATCAGTGGCCCTACACTCTTGTTTGTCTGCCATGCTATACTACTGGACTGTGATCATTTCGGGAGGTGATCACGGGCATATGTTATATACTTTAAACTGTTGTTGACACACGAACACATCACGTGTACCCTCGACGCCGGGGGTGATGCACCGCAGCTCACGTCGAAGGAGACCCACCGATAGCGCGGTACACAAGACAGTCGACGGGCGCTTTTGCAGACCCGAAAACCCCACACCCTCGGGAGGGACCCCGTCAGGGAGTGCGGCGGCTATGGGCTGCCCTAGGTCGATTCGCTCGCCCCTAGAGCCTCGGGATTCGCAGCTCTCAAACACGAAGAACATCGAAGAACGAGAGAGAAAACGGTGGAGAGATAAAACATAGATGAAAAAGTAGTATATTGATTTGTTCGATTGTGTGTTGTTCAATCGGCCGTCACCCCCAACATATATAAGAGGCGGATGGACTTCCCGTACAAGCAAAGGATTCATCTAGGCTTTCCTTACAAGAAATTTACATCAACTCACGACCTAGAGTTCTAGTTCTGGTCCCACTTGGATTCAGCCCGAATCTGATCCAATCTTCTGTCTTGCTCCTTGCGCGGGCCGTGGAATCTGCATATGACCTCCAATGGAGACGGTTCAAATATCAATTTTGTATGCTTCGACGAGATCAACAATCCGTATGTTGATCACTTTTCCAAATAAGGCCATCTCGAATACTCCACGGGGTCATCTTTAATTTCGAGTCGGACTCGGTCATGTAGCTGACTGGGCCGTCCGACTCTTGTAGCTTCTCTGCAGGTCGTATACTACGTCGGATGATGATGACTCCAAAAGAAAAGTTGACCGTTTCGACGTTACGAATAACTTTAGTGTTGAACACTTTTTTATCCAAGTCCATCTAGATAATTATTTGAGCCCATCTTCATCTTCTGGTCGGATTGGCCTTGACAGTTTTCGCCCCGACAAGCTTTTTCCCGGCAAGCTTTTCACCCCCGGCAAGGTCTTCACCCGGCAAGCTTTTCACCCCCGGCAAGGTCTTCACCCGGCAAGCTTTTCACCCGGCAAGCTTTCCTCCCCGGCAAGATCTTTGTCCGGCAAGCTTTTCACCCGGCAAGTTTTTTGCCTGGCAAGCTTTCCGAAACGGTTTAAACTGGTTGCATCTTGCGGGTCTTTTTTGTGGCTATAAATGACCTTGGATGAAAATGCGCCCAAAAGCATTTTTACTTGTTTCGATGAGACGAACAACTTTCATGTTGAACATTTTTCGATTTGAGACCATCTTAAACAGCCAATTGCTCACGCATTGCATCAGACACCCATCAGACATGTGTCTGATGGGGCGCGCCATATTTTGCCTCTTGACAGGGCTGCACTCAGATAGCTCTAACTTTTGCATACGAACTCGGATTGCGATGATTTTTATATGAAAATCGATCGATTCGACGAGACGAAAACGATTCTTGTTGGATAATTTTCCATCTGAGAGTGTCTTGGAAGCATAATCGACCAAAAAGCACTTAGGACACCTAAACATGACAATCCCAATGTTGTTTTGGTCTTTGATAAGATGTCGAATGATTATGGCCCAATCATCAAAGTTGTTCTACTCGGCAAGATGAAGTTTCTCATGAAAAATACCTTGTCACTTGTGGCCATCTCTATTGCATTTTGCATTGAGCCAACATCAAGTGTCAACACATGCCCCCCTGTTTTCTGGCAGAGCTTGCGTGCCAGAAAATACCTTGCCTAGTGTAATGTTGAAGCACGATGTCAACACTCCATCGGCTGTGTATTTTTCCCAGGACGATAATTATGTATCGGCCATGTTTGTGCTAAGGGCGATAATCGTATATCGGCCATTGCCTACTTAGGCTTCTTGCCACACACTCGGGTGGTACTTCTTCAAATATTTGCCATTGAGAGCTCGAGGTAACAATGCCCCTTGTATGGATTCCACCAAATATGAGTTTCCGGGAACTATTCTTGTAATCCTAAAAGGACCTTCCCAACTTGGAGACCACTTCCCGAATTTCCTATCTCTTGAACCAATCGGTAGAATCACTTTCCAGACGAGATCACCAACTTGAAAATTCTTCAACTTGAATTTCTTATTGTATGCTCTTGCCACCCTCAACTTGTCTCTCTCTATGGCCTTCAAAGCAGCCAAACGTTTACCGACAACCTCATCAATATTGTCCATCATCAAGTTATGAAAGTCTACTGCCGATAAATCATTTTGTTTGGCTATTCTCAAAGCATTCAAATTTACTTCCACCGGTAAAACAACCTCTTGACCATATACTAGCTCATATGGAGTCACCTTTGTAGCACCATGCCTTGAAATTCTATGTGCCCACAAAGCTTCAGACAACAACTCATGCCATCTCCTCGGATTATCCTCAATCTTCTTCTTGATGAGCTTGATTAAAATTTTATTGCTAGACTCGGCTTGTCCATTAGCTTGGGCATAATACGGAGAGGAATTGAACAACTTTATATTGTAAGATTCGGCAAACTCTCTGACTTGGTGTGACATAAAATATGAACCTTGATCTGTAGTCAACGTTTGAGGAATACCGAATCTATGAATAATGTGCTCAGTTATGAATTGAATTACCTCCGTATGTGTCATGTTCTTAAGAGGTACTGCTTCAGACCATTTAGTGAAATAATCAGTTGCTACTAATACGAACCGATGCCCTTTTGAGGAAGATGGATGGATTTGTCCAATGAAGTCTAAACCCCAACCTCTGAAAGGCCACGGCTTGATAATAGGATGTAACATAGCAGCAGGAGCCAATTGAATATCACCAAATTTTTGACAAGCTTCACACCCCTTATAATATCTGAAGCAATCATTAATCATAGTCGGCCAATAAAACCTAGCACGTCGCAATAACCATTTCATCTTGGGAGCCGACTGGTGAGTGCCACAAATGCCTTCATGTACCTCTCCCATAGCAACTCTTGCCTGGTCCTCGTCCAAGCACTTTAGAAGAACATCATCGACTGTTCAGCGATAAAGACCGTCATCTCTCATTGTATACTTCAAAGCCATACGCCGAACAGACCTGTCCACCCTTTCACTCGGATTGCACAAGTAATCAACAATGGGCTTCCTCCAGTCAGTATCGTCACCTGCACTAGATTCTTTGTTAAGGGCCGAATCAGTGGGTTCTGGTTCGGCCTCTCCTATATTGGCAAGACAAGACATCGGTCTTTGAGAAATATGAAACATGCCATGATCAAAATGATAGTCGGATGCTTGCTATGCCAACTCATTTGCTCTCAAATTGTCATGCCTAGATATATGAGTAATGCTAAAACAATCCAATGTAGAAATTATATCTAGACATTTATCAAGATAAACATTAAGTGATTCGTCCAAACACTGAAAGACTTTGGATACTTGCTGCACTACTAGTAACGAATCACCGTAAGCCTCAATATGTGTAACACCCATAGCAAGTAACATCTCTAGGCCGAATAACAATGCTTCATATTCGGCTTGATTGTTTGTGCAAAAATATTCTAGGCGGCACGAGGCTTCAAAAACAGCACCATGAGGAGATATATAAACAATGCCAACACCTTGGCCATTGCTACAAACTAAACCATCAAAGTATAATCTCCATGGTACTAATGAAACAAGGTTCATATCAATATCATGCTTGTCATTAATCCAATGTTCAACAATGAAATTAGCAACAATTTGGCCTTTCATGGATTTTAGAGATTCATAAGACAAATCATACTCAATCAAAACATAAGCCCACTTGCCGATTCTACCACTAAGAATTGGCCTATGCAGCATGTACTTAATAACATCGGTTTGACAAGCCACTACGCAAGCACTCGGCACTAAATAATGTCTCAATATTGTGCAAGCATAATATGAACATAGACATAATTTTTCAATAAATGTATACGTTATCTCGGCGTCCAATAAGTGATGGCTCAAATAAGTGATGGTATGCTCTTTTCCTTCGGTTTCTTGAGTCAGAACAACACCAATAACTCCTTCCTCTGCTGCAATGTAAAGCCTGAAGGGTTCCCTATGCTTGGGTGCTTTCATCACCGGAGGAGTGCACAAATAATTCTTGATCATATCAAATGCTTCTTGCTGTTTTGCCCCCCAAGTGAAATCAGCATCACTTTAACCGAAGGATAGGAGTAAACGCATCAACCTTCCCTGACAGATTAGCTATGAACCTCCTCAAGTAATTGACCATGCCAAGGAACTTTTGCATATCTCTCTTGCATGTTGGAGCTTCCACTTTCTGTATGGCCTCTACCTTTTTGGGATCAATCTCTATGCCATCTTCATGGATAATGAAGCCCAAAAGCTTACCAGCTGACACACCGAATGCACACTTCAAAGGATTCATCTTTAGTCCATAGTTTTTCATTCTTTCAAAAGCTAAACGCAAATCGGCCAAGTGACATTCAAAAGCATCTGATTTGACAACAATATCATCAATATAAACTTCAAGTATGTCACCGAGTAAATCATGAAAAATCAAATTCATAGCCCTTTGATATGTGGCGCCAGCATTTTTTAATCCGAATGTCATCACTGTCCACTCGAATAAACCAAGGAAACCAGGGCATCGAAAAGCTATCTTGTACATGTCCTCTTCGGCCATAAAAATTTGATTGTATCCGGCATTACCATCTAGAAAGCTAATAACCTTATGCCCAGAAGCATCATTAATAAGCATATCGGCTATTGGCATGGGATACTCATCTTTGGGTGTAGCCATATTCAAATCTCTGTAGTCAATGCACACCCTCAACTTGCCAAATCCTTTCTTTTCCACTGGGACAATGTTAGAAATCCACTCGGCATACCTGCAAGGTCGAATGAAATTAGCTTTAAGCAAATGACCGATCTCTTCCTTGATCCGGTCATATGTTTTTGGATTAAACTTTCTGGCCGATTGTTTGTAAGGTCTAAAATCGGCCTTTATAGGCAACCGATGCTCCACTAGCTCTCGGCTTAAACCTGACATCTCATGATAATCCCATGCAAAGCAACAAACATATTATTTCAATAGCTCGATTAACTTAGCTTTACAATCGGCTCTCAAATTTGTGTTTACAAACGTCGGCCGAGTGACTGAACCATCTCCAATATCTATCTCTTCTAATGGATCGACCGATGTAAAACCTTGTCCAAGTTTATCCATGTCATCCAACTCCTCTATAGACTCATACATATCGTCCTCATTGGACCGATATTCTACAAGTCGCTTTTGTAACTACTCTGAGTTAGGATTCACTTAAACATATCATACCTTGGAGTCGATTGCATTCAGTCGGCTTTAAAGAGACAGGCACGAAACCATTCTTGGTTGTGCTGAGAAAATCGAATTCTGTCAAGTCATGTCCCGTCAAGCAAGTAGCATTTGGGTGTTGCCAATCCACCGATGGTTCGGCCAAAGCAACACAGGCCGAGTTATCCGCATGAATGACTTCCACTTCATCATCAACCCACTGGATCAAAAACTGGTGCATAGTGGATGGCACGCACTGGTTTGCATGAACCCAATCACGACCTAGTATGACATTGTAGTTACCTTGCACCTCAGCGACAAAGAATGCGGTAGCCAAAGTTTTACTTCCCGCCGTGAGCTCCACATACATCACACCTTTGGCTTCAGTTTTCTCTTTGCCTTCAAATCCATTGAGCACCATGTTGGTCTTTATCAACTCTTCATCATGCAGCCCCAATTTTTTGAAGACCGAATATGGCATAAGATTCACCACAACACCACCATCAACAAGCATCCGAGTGAGCGGTGATCCATTGATATGACCTCTGAGATACAACGGTTTTAGATGCGTTACTGGGTCTTTTGGCTTCTCGAATATTGCATTTTTAGGGCCAAAATCCAGCTGAGCCACCTCCCCTTCCTCATCGACAGCACGAAACTCAGCAGGTAAGTAATATACCATATTGATATCCATACCTTCATGAACCGGCGTAGACTCATAGTCCAACATATCATCCTCTTCTTCAAGTGCATCCACCGATTCTGAAATTTGTCCAAGTGAAGGAGAAGTAAGAAGTGTCGCAGACGATGTAATAGCTGTCGCATCGTCCTCCTTTGGTGGCACAGGTACTGCTGTGATAGGTGTAGAAGCGACTGCATCTTGTATTTGTTTAGGCCTCCACACTTGTTTTGTAGGCACCATGGGCCGAGTGTCATTGAACAACTTATCCCTTTGCTTCTCGGCCTCTTGTTCTGTCATCTCTTGACTCCTTAACCTTTGTAATTTCCTCTTTTGTGTCTTTGTTAGCCCTGGAGGACACCACTTTGGCTGAGTGTACTTAGGATCTCTCGTCTTTACTTGGCTGGTGCTTGCTTCATGGTCATTAGCCGAGTGCTTTGGTGCGGTAGCAAGTATCAGCTCAGTCGGATTGCTATGCATAATCGGCTATTGTATGGTGAATGTTTCAGCGCCCAAGATGAGTGAGTCGGCATCGGTTTTTTCCTTGCCTTTGCTTGACTCGAATGTTGCAGCACTTGGCGACTTAACACGCCATTCTTGCTTGCCGACCCTTTTTTCATTATCTTGCACTGGCAGATTGACATCATTGTTCAAACGGCCTCGTGTGGGATAAGAAAGTCTCTCACGGACGGGCCTCCTTGGTTCTGTCCAACCCGGATGAAAAGCATAAGGGGTCATTGGGGGCTGCCCCCATCCTCCATTGAAACCTCCCATGTAGTATGGCGCATAGGGGAGTGGTGGCATCCATGGTCCCGGCGCCCACGACCCATATGGCCTTGCATGATGCTGAAATTCTTCCCGAGGAGGTGACCTTGAGCGCTTCAAATTTGATGACCGGTTAGAGCTAGAACCGGCCGCATGATTGGCATACTTGGACAACAACATATCAAAAGTTGGCTTGATTTTCTTGCGCTGCACTTTAGACTCATTCGTCTTCCACTTACCAACTTCTGGACTCTTGGGCTTAACAAATCTGACATGAGTGTTCTTTTGCACTTGTGGTTGCCCCCCGAGTGTCGGATTCTTGATGGTGATCTTGATTATCTCCTTGCCACCGGGTTGCTTATCAAGCACAACCTGTCTTCCCAAGATCTTGTTGTCCTTCTTGTCTTTCCTGGGCTCACCAACAATAACATTAGCTTTATTAGCAGATTCGGCTACCTCTGGCCGAATGAGTAGCTTCTTCCCCTCCAAATCCATGGTATTCATTGGGAAAGGCTGTTTATCAACTTGCATCTCAGAAAAGTTCAATCATTCGTCATTAATGGCCGATTGTATCTGTCGTCAAAAAACATTGCAATCGTTAGTAGCATGAGAAAAAGAATTATGATACTTGCAATAAGCGCGCCGCTTCAGCTCTTCAAACGGCGGTAAAGTATGAGATATTCTAATAATCTTAGCCTGCAGCAAAGCATCAAATATTCTATCACACTTAGCAATGTTAAAAGTAAACTTCATCTCTTCATCATGATTCTTATGAATCGGTTTCAGATCATTGCAAGTAAATGGTTTGGCTTTAGATGGCCAAACAAATTCAGTAGAAAAAACGTCACCCTCATCGTCCGAGTGATCACTATCATATTCCACCCTATTCATCTTTGGACGATCGGCTTTGTATCTATGCATTTCTTTGAGGTCTTTGCTTCGGCTTTCCTGAGCCAAATCCCTTTGTAAGACTTGGTTGATATTTAAGAACTCATAGCCTTCTAGCTTTTCTCTAATGGGAGTTCTCAAACCACTCAGCACTAGGTCTGCCAAGTCCCTCTCGTTATCACCAAACTAAAACACCGGTTTTTTGTTTCTCTGAATCTCTTGACGTAATCGGAGACCGATTCATCATGCTTCTGTTTAACCGATGTTAGATGTGACAACTTGAGTTCATTGTCGCTGCTATAAAAGTGATCATGAAACTTCTGCTCTAGCTGCGACCAAACCCGAATGGAACCATGGGGTAAAGAAGAAAACCATGAAAATGCAGTACCAGTTAATGATACAGGAAATAAACGCACTTTCAATTCATTCAATGAGCCCGCCTCACCCAATTGTGCTAAATATTGACTAACATGCTCCCATGTGGTTTTTGTGCCTTCTCCATTAAACTTAACAAAATTTGGAATTTTATATCCTGGAGGGCACTGGATGGCATCAAAATACTCGGGGTACGGTTTTTGGTAAATCCGACTCCGAGGTAACTCAACTCCAAAATTCTCTCGGAGCATCTTAGCCATCTCCTCTCTAAGATTAGCTAGACCATCATCCATGGTGGACGATGAAGCTTGTGGCAGTGGCATTGGAGGAGTAAGGTTACTAGCTGCAGGTAGGAATTGTGGCATGTATGTCGACCCATAATTTGGTAGTGGTCGAGTGGTTGTAGCTATAGGTAGGGTTTGGTTCGGCGTTGCCACCGAACCTGGCATGCTCATAATAGGGTTGATGGGTGCAGTCACAATCTGATTTGTTTGGGTAGGATAATAAGCCATCGGCACGGGAGGCGCCGATGCAATAGGTAAAGCCAGATTAGGGTTTTGCACACTAGCAGCTACACCATCATTACCACTAGACAATTGAGATGTATTCTTCTGAGCATTAGTATTTTCTATGAAAGTTTGATAGACTAGATTGTTACCATCAGCAATATGACTTTCAATCTCAGCCCACGGCTCAGGAGAAAAGGCAGTACTTACAGAGGGTTTAACCTGCTCGGCTTGAAGAGGAGGGAACTTGATTTCTTCAATTGGAGTGATGTTGCCTTGGCGATCCTTCTTGAACTTTGCAAGGAACTCCTTCAAGTCCTTCTCCTCGCGCGCCTTCTTGTACTCCTCATAGACTTGGCAATGATCGGCCGATATCTCATCAAGACTGGGCTTAATGATGTTATCGGCGTCTACCTCAGATGGCTTGGGAAGATCGGACATGGTAGATGATGATGATTGATCTTGATCCCCAGCAGAGTCGCCAAAAAGTGTGTTGACACACGAACATGTCACGTGTACCCTCGACGCCGGGGGTGATGCACCGCAGCTCACGTCGAAGGAGACCCGACCGACAACGCGATACGCAAGACAGTCGACGGGCGGTTTTGCAAACCCGAAAACCCCACACCCCCGGGAGGGACCCCGTCAGGGAGTGCGGCGGATATGGGCTGCCCTAGGTCGATTCGCTCGCCCCTAGAGCCTCGGAATTCGCAGCTCTCAAACATGAAGAACAACGAAGAACGAGAGAGAAAATGGTGGAGAGATAAAACGTAGATGAAAAAGTAGTATATTGATTTGTTCGATTGTGTGTTGTTCAATCGGCCGTCACCCCCAACATATATAAGAGGCGGCTGGACTTCCCGTACAAGCAAAGGATTCATCTAGGCTTTCCTTACAAGAAATTTACATCAACTCACGACCTACAGTTCTAGTTATGGTCCCACTTGGATTCAACCCGAATCTGATCCAATCTTCTGTCTTGCTCCTTGCGCGGGCCGTGGAATCTGCATATGGCCTCCGATGGAGACGGTTCAAGTATCAATTTTGTATGCTTCAACGAGGCCAACAATCCGTATGTTGATCACTTTTCCAAATAAGGCCATCTCGAATACTCCACGGGGTCATCTTTAATTTCGAGTCGGTCTCGGTCATGTAGCTGACTGGACCGTCCAACTCTTGTAGCGTCTCTTCAGGTCGTATACTACGTCGGATGATGATGACTCCAAAAGAAAAGTTGACCGTTTCGACGTTACGAATAACTTTCATGTTGAACACTTTTTTATCCGAGTCCATCTAGATAATTATTTTAGCCCATCTTCATCTTCTGGTAGGATTGGCCTTGACAGTTTTCACCCCGGCAAGCTTTTCACCCCCGGCAAGGTCTTCACCCGGCAAGCTTTTCACCCCCGGCAAGGTCTTCACCCGGCAAGCTTTTCACCCCCGGCAAGGTCTTCACCCGGCAAGCTTTTCACCTGGCAAGCTTTCCTCCCCGGCAAGGTCTTTGTCCGGCAAGCTTTTCACCCGGCAAATTTTTTGCCCGGCAAGCTTTCCAAAATGGTTTAAACTGCTTGCATCTTGCGGGTCCTTTTTGTGGCAGTAAATGACATCGGATGAAAATGTGCCCAAAAGCATTCTTACTTGTTTCGATGATACGAACAACTTTAATGTTGATCATTTTTCGATTTGAGACCATCTTGAAGAGCCAATTGCTCACGCATTGCATCAGACACCCATCAGACATGTGTCTGATGGGGCGCGTCATATTTTGCCTCTTGACAGGGCTGCACTCGGATTGCGACGATTTTTTATATGAAAATCGATCGATTCGACAAGACGAAAACGATTCGTGTTGGATAATTTTCCATCTAAGAGTATCTTGGAAGCATAATCGACCAAAAAGCACTCAGGACACCTAAACATGACAATCCTAGTGTAGTTTTGGTCTTTGATAAGATGTCGAATGATTATGGTCCAATCATCAAAGTTGTTCTACTCGGCAAGATGAAGTTTCTCATGAAAAATACCTTTTCACTTGAGGTCATCTCTATTGCATTTTGCATTGAGCCAACATCAGGTTCAACAACTGTTACATTACTTATGATACTGTTCGGAGATGGGGGCTGAAGGGGCAGGTGGCTCCATCCCGGTAGAGGTGGGCCTGGGTTCCCGACGGCCCCCGACTGTTACTTGTGGCAGAGCGACAGGGCAGGTTGAGACCTCCTAGGAGAGAGGTGGGCCTGGCCCTGGTCAGCGTCCGCGGATACTTCAATTAACACGTTTAACGAGATCTTGGTATTTGATCTGAGTCTGGCCACTGGCCTATACGCACTAACCAACTACGCGGGAACAATTATGGGCACTCGACGTCGTGCTATCAGCCGAAGCCTTCGTGACGTCAGCGACTGAGCGGCGCGTGCCGGATTGGACTGAAACGCCTGCTTGGCTAGGTCTGCTTCCGGCCGCCCTCGCAACGTGCAGGTGTGCAATGGGCGATGGGCCCAGACCCCTGCGCCATAGGATTTAGACCGGCGTGCTGACCTCTCTGTTGTGCCTAGGTAGGGCTGCGACGTGTTTATCTTTCGTGTCCGGGCATGACCCAGGAAAGTGTGTCCAGCCAAATGGGATCGAGCGTGTTGGGTTATGTGGTGCACCCCTGCAGGGAAGTTTATCTATTCAAATAGCCGTGATCTTCGGTAACAAGACGACTTGGAGTTGTACCTTGACCTTATGACAACTAGAATTGGATACTTAATAAAACACACCCTTCCAAGTGCCAGATATAACCCGGTGATCGCTCTCTAACAGGGCAACGAGGGGAGGATCGCCGGGTAGGATTATGCTATGCGATGATACTTGGTGAACTTACCATCTACTCTCTTCTACATGCTGCAAGATGGAGGCTGCCAGAAGCGTAGTCTTCGACAAGACTAGCTATCCCCCTTTTATTCTGGCATTCTGCAGTTCAGTCCACCGATATGGCCCTTTAGACATATACCCATGCATATGTAGTGTAACTCCTTGCTTGCGAGTACTTTGGATGAGTACTCACGGTTGCTTTTCTCCCTCTTTTCCCCCTTTCCCTTCTACCTGGTTGTCGCAACCAGATGTCGGAGCCCAGGAGCCAGACGCCACCGTCGACGACGACTCCTACACCGGAGGTGGCTACTACTACGTGCAGGCCGCCGACGACGACCAAGAGTAGTTTAGGAGGATCCCAGGCAGGAGGCCTGCACCTTGTTTAACTTATGTCTGTACTCAGATAATGCTGCATCAGCTTCCGGAGTCCACTCAAACTTGTCTGACTTCTTCATCAGTCGGTAAAGAGGCAATGCCTTTTCACCGAGTCTGGAGATGAATCGACTTAAAGCGGCCAAGCATCCAGTAAGTTTCTGGACATCGTGCACACGCACAGGGCGTTTCATTCGGAGTATGGTGCCAACTTTTTCAGGGTTAGCGTCGATTCCTCGTTCGGAAACAAGAAAACCGAGTAACTTTCTTCCAGGAACTCCGAATGTGCATTTTGATGGATTAAGCTTGATATCATACCTCCTGAGATTGGCAAACGTTTCAGCAAGGTCAGTCAGCAGGTCAGAACCTTTTCGCGACTTGACCACTATATCATCCATGTATGCTTCTACATTCCGACTAATTTGAGTGATCAGGCACTTCTGAATCATTCTTATGAAAGTAGCTCCGGCATTCTTGAGACCGAAAGGCATGGTGACATAGCAGAAGCACCCGAACGGGGTGATGAAAGCTATTTTTATTTCATCTGGTCAATACAGACGGATCTGATGGTATCCGGAGTAAGCATCTAAAAAAGACAACTTCTCGCATCCTGCGGTCGAGTCGACTATTTGGTCAATGCGAGGAAGAGGGAAATGATCTTTCGGGCAGGCCCGATTGATATGTTTGAAATCGATGCACATGCGCAACGACTTATCCTTCTTGGGGACCATTACAACATTGGCGAGCCACTCGGAGTGGTAGATCTCGCGAATGAACTCTGCCGCTAAGAGTCGAGCCACCTCTTCGCCAATGGCCTTTCTCTTCTGGACGGCGGATCGTCGAAGATGTTCCTTAACTGGTTTGACTTTTGAGTCAACTCGAAGGCGGTGCTCAGCCAGTCCCCTGGGAACACCTGGCATATCAGCAGGCTTCCATGCAAAGATGTCCCAATTCTCACGGAGGAACTGGATGAGCGCTTCTTCCTATTTAGAGTCGAGTGTAGTGGAGATGTTGGTCGGAGCCGCATTGGGTTCAGTCGGGTGGATGTGAAACTGTTTTGTCTCACCGGACGACTGAAATGCTGACTGTGTGGCAGGCTTCTTGGCTCGCAACAAATCACTCGGGTCTGCGGTCTTCTGGTACTCTTGTAACTCCATTTCGGCCATCTGAGCGTCAGCAATTTTGGAGCCTTTCTGGAAGCACTCTTCTGCCTTCTTCCGATTGCCCGTGATAGTGATCACACCTCTGGGACCGGGCATCTTCAATTTAAGGTATACGTAGCATGGTCGGGCCATGAAACGAGCGTACGCTGGCCTTCCAAGTATGGCGTGGTACACACTCTGAAAATCCACGACCTCAAAGGTCAACTTTTCCTTCCGGAAATTCTTCGAGTCACCAAAAACTACATCGAGAGCGATTTGGCCGAGTGACTCAGCCTTCTTTCCAGGAATGACTCCGTGGAAGCTCATGTTAGTGGTGCTGAGTCTGGACATCGGAATGCCCATCCCTTTCAGCGTCTCTGCATACAGCAAATTCAAGCCACTGCCACCATCCATCAACACTTTGGTCACTCGAGTGCCTTCAATGACTGGGTCGACCACCAACGCTTGCCTCCCTGGGGTAGCAATATGAGTCGGGTGATCGGACTGGTCGAAAGTGATGGCAGTCTGAGACCATTTCAGATAATTGGGTGTCGTCGGAGCGACCATGTTCACTTCCCGATTGATAACCTTCAATCGACTCTTGCTTTCGACATCAGCGAAAATCATCAGGGTGGAGTTGACTTGGGGGTACTCCTCACCGCTGTCTTCTTTGTCCTCAACTTTGTCTGACTCTTTCTCTTTGTCTTTGGCCTGTTTCCCTTGAAACTGCTGAATCAAGAGTCGACATTGTCGAGTGGTATGCTTTGGGTAAATGAGTTTACCCTCTTCGTCTTTCTTCGTGTGAATGTGACACGGTAGGTCCATCACATCGTTCCCATCCTGATCTTTCACCTTCTTGGGGTTCCAGGGACCCTTGGGTTTCCCCTTAAACTTTCCTGGGGTCACAGCCAAGGTCTCTCCAGGAGCAGCTGGCTCGGCTTTGCGCTTTTGCTTCCGACTGGAGTTTCCTCCGCCGGCCTCATTAGCGGCTGCTTTGTACTTGCCACTCCGGAGCCTATCTTCTTCTTCACCGTTTGCATACTTGGTGGCAATTTCCATCATCCGACTCAATGTCATATCTCCGGTTCGACCGAATTTCAAACTCAGTTCTCTGTTCCTGACGCCTTCCTTGAAGGCACAAACTGCCTGGTGATCAGATACATTCTCGACTGTGTGATGTAAAGTGATCCACCTCTGGATATAATCCCTCAGAGTTTCACTCGACTTCTGAACACACGACTGCAATTCTGTCAACCCTGCTGGTCGCTTGCAAGTCCCTTCAAATGTCCTGGCAAACACTCGGGCAAGATCTTCCCAAGTGTAAATACTGCTGGGTGCCAACTGGTTCAACCATGCTCTGGCTGATCCCTCCAGCATAAGAGGCAAATGCTTCATGGCTACTTCGTCGTTGCCGCCGCCAATCTGAACAGCCACTCGGTAATCTTCAAGCCATGTGTCAGGCTTGGACTCGCCGGTGAACTTACTAACTCCAGTCGCCAACCTAAAGTTGGGAGGAATTACAGCGGCCCTGATCGCTCTGCTGAAACATTCTGGTCCTGATACATGAACCCTGCTGCTGGAGGGAACGTCTCTGTCATGGCCTTCTCTGTGAGCCCTATTCCTGTCGACCAGACCTTGAACAATAATGGATCTCGCATCAAAGCCTGTCTTCCTGGGGTCGACTGGAAACCTACGCCCAGCACTGTGCTGGCGTCTGTCATCTTGCTGCCGAGGGACGTATGATCCACCCCTTGGGGGAGGAGTGGGCACTCGACGTCGATCGTTGCGATCGAATCGGTGTTCATACCGCTCACGGCCTTGATATTGATCATCATGTCGGCTTCTACGTTCCTCACGCCTCAGGGGCGATCCTGGACTGTGAGCCGACTGTACAGAATTCGCAGCGACAGATCGGCTGTGAATCCTGTTACGCGACTGCGATACAACTGAGTTCTGATCCCCTGCTGCCCGGAGCAAATCTCTGATCTGTAGCAGACCTCTCCCTGCCTCTGACTGAGAAGGCTGGATCGACTCTGCTATGCGGGCTGCAGCTGCTAAATTCTGAATCGGAGTTCGGTATACCTGAGTTGGTGGCTGAAAGAGACGACGTCGACTGGATTCTGGAACTGGCAGTCGAGTGCGCTCGTCGAGTACTCTCTGGAGATTCTCCAGTCGAGTGCGTTCAGCCAGGTTGGCCAAGCGCGCCTCCTCCAAGGCGCGTGCCTCGGGGTTTTCTCCAACGATAGGAGTGTGAAGCGCGTCCATGTTCCGGCGACGAAGTTCCTCCCTCTGCAGCGAGGTGAGAGGCTCGGGTCTGTACTCTTCGTGGCCCCGCGCCGGAACTCCTCCCCCGGCAACCTCTTCGGTGTGGGGGAATCCGGGGGGACTGCGCGGTCCGTCGACCATCAGTACCTCCGCCGCTGGATCGCTGCTGTCGCACTCGAACACAGTCTCTGCGGAGCCAGTCGACAGATTGAACAGGCCGTAGAGTGATTCGTCGGGCTCAATCGCCGCGACTTGGGGGATGGCCGACTGGCAGGCCAATGCATGCCTCACCCACCGATGGAGCCTCGACCGACCGGAGCGCTTGCGCCAGCGGGAAACTGGGAGCGAGGACGAAACGGGTGCCGACCCGTACTGGACCGACGGTTGCCGCAGGAGGACTCCACGAATGCACACGCGAAAGTGCGTTGCTCCGCGGGCGGGAAGCGCGTCCACGTCGAGTGGAGCCTCCTGGAGCCAAGCAGAGTCATCAACGACGAAAGTGAGGGCGCCGAGCCGGATCTCGCGCCCCTCGACCAGGACTCCGCTCGACGACATGATGGGAGATGTCAAAAGAATCCCAACTCCTCCAACAAATCGCTAGAACACCTGCCCCACGGTGGGCGCCAACTGTCGTGGTTCTAAGTCTGACAGTAGAATGGGGGGTAGGAATGGAGAGGCAAGATCCTAGCTTTGGAGTAGTTGTGCACGCAAGAATTTTACGAGTTCAGGCCCTTCTCAGAAGAAGGAATAGCCCTACGTCTCGGAGCCCGGAGGCGGTCGACTGGATTATATGTGTGTGTGTTACAAAGATGCGAACCCCTCTTCCTGTGGAGGGGGGTGGCTTATATAGAGTTCGCCAGGACCCCTGCCAGCCCACGCAATGAAGGATCTTAAGGTACATTAAGGCAGGGCGTTACTGGAAAAGCCTTGTATAAAGTGCTATTAAGGCTATTTAACTTCGGACCGTTTGGATGCGGTGTGGCTCCTGTGCTTCCTATGGTCGAGTGAATCTTCATGGTCGAGTGTCTCTGCGCTCGTCGAGTGTTATTGTATTTGTCGAGTGGATGCTTATCAGGTCGACTGGTAAGCAGCCTCTTTTAGTCAGTGACCTTGGGGAGGGTACCCTTGGGCAGGCCTATGACCCTACCCTAGGTACGTGACTTCATCATTAGCCCCCGAATGGATCGAGGTTTGAGTGAGGAAGGAGTTGATAGCCTTCCGACCTGTTTCTTGCGTTGCAAGTATGTCTTGCTCTGGATCAACGGCCTTTTAGCGATGGCTTCAAATTCTCTTTCAGTCGCCTTGATCCATTCTTTGCGTTTGTCGAGTGAACTTCGTGGTCTTGAGGATCTTCGAGTGACAGATCGATGGAGACTCGCTGTCTGGCTGATTGCTCTGCGGTTAGCAGATTTCCAGGGATCTGAATTTTGGGAAGCGCGCGAAGCGGAGAAAACCGCGGCACTCGGATGGGACAAGACGATGACGCCTCGATCTTCGCGCCGCCTTTTTCGCCACGTACCGCTCGCGCGCCTGTTGCGGGATTTGATGGATTTCCTGGGCCTACTGGTCAGCCACTCGTAAGTGGCCTTATTTAAGGCGCCAGGCGGGGGTATTTTGAACAGTGCCAACACAATCTTCGTCTTCCTCCGCCTCCAAATCTCTCTGTAGCGCCCGCAGCTTTCTCAGTGCCGCCGCTTTGCACCGGTCTCGCCGGCGACAATGGGGAAGGAGAAGACTGCGGCTCTGGAGCAGGCGAAGAAGGCGACGGCGATGGCGAAGGGGAGGGCGTCAAGCCGGGGCGGATCCTCGTCTCGGTCCCAGCTGCCGCGGGGTTGGGTCCAAGGAGATTGGATCCGCTCGACCATCACCGAGAAGGATCTCGCCGATCTGGCCAACGAGGGACTGATCCCCCACGGGTCGGCAAGGCTCCCGGGAACGGAGACGCAACCGCAGCCGAAGGAGGGTGAGTGTGTTCTTCTGGCCACTCATGTAGATCGTGGGTTTTCTCTGCCGCCGAGTCCTTTCTTCCGGGGGTTTCTGAACTTCTTTGGGGTGCAACCCCATCATTTCACTCCCAATTCCATCGTCTACCTCGCTGCCTTTGTTTCGCTGTGTGAAAATTTCTTGGGCTGTCGGCCGCACTGGGGGCTTTTCAAGCACATATTCACCTGTCGCTCTCAGTCGGTGAAGAAAACAAATCCAGACAACGAGAGAACTCAAGTGATCCAGATGTGCGGGGGACTCGGAGTCCAGATGAGAGGCAAGAGCGCCTTTCCGGCGATGACTCTGCCCGACTCGGTTAGAGGATGGCAGTCGACCTGGTTCTACTGCCAAGACCAGTCGACGCCGGGGCAGTCGACTGGGCTCCCCCCTTTCTCCATGAGTCGAGTAGACAAGCCATCTTCTCTGAAGGTGGTACCGGAGGAGAAGGCCCAAGTGAAGTTGTTGATGAGGCGCGTAGTCCAGCTTATTCGAGACGGGGTGACTGGCATGGATCTTCTGGAAGTTTTCCTCCGACGGCGAATTCAGCCACTGCAATACCGAGGCCATCCGATGTGGATGTACTCTAGTACCGAAGACGCTACTCGGGTTCATCCAGAGGAGGTCGACGATGCCACGCTGGAGAGGTGGATGACTGCCATCACTGGGAACAAGGACAATCCTCGAGGTGCCAGGAGAGTTCTCCCTTTCGACTAGTCTCGTCAACCAGATAAGGTACGAACACTTTTCTCCGACTGATCTATAATATTCAATCTGCTTGTTTCCTCTTCCGAGACAGTCGATTGACCTTTACCTTGTTTGTAGTTCTCCAGGAAATTACTGAAATGTATTCGACGCCCAATGGAGCGCAGGAGCAGGCTGTGGAAGGAGAGGCGAGCGGAGGCGAGAGCGAAGACGAGCCAGAGGAGTGGGAGTCCGACGGCGAAGGGGAGGGAAGCGGCGACGCCTACTCCAGTGAGGAGGAGGAGGAGGAGGAGGAAGCTGAACCTCCTCGCACAGAAAGGCGGTCCAAGCTTACACACGACCCTGCGCGGGAGCGGGGTAAGGCGACTGCTCCTGTGGGGCAGTCGTCGAAGCGACCCAGGACTTCTTCGCCCGCGCCGACTGAAAAAGCTCCCAAGCATCCGCGTGCGACGCCGTCCAAGCCCCCCAAGGCCTTGCCCAGGATGAAAATGACTATTCCCACCATTTCTGGGTAAAGAGTTGAACTTGTCTTCTCTTGCTGAATGTGACAGATTTTGGTCGACTCATTGACCGAGTCGACTAACTCTTGAAATTTGCAGTGCTGCTACCTCAGAGATTTCCGCCAAGGGTGATGACCAGGAGATGGAAGACACTGTTACCTCCAACCCGGGTATGATTACTGATGCTTCATTCTGGGTCGACTGCTGATTTCTTATCATTCCTGTCGGTTGAACTTTTCTTGCAGCTCCTGCTCATGTCATTGACCTCCCTGATGACGACGACGAAGAGCCGCTGAGGGCGGGGAGGAACAGGAAGGCTCTGGCCGGCAAGACTCCACAAGCTACCCCGACGCCTGAGGTCGTGGTTCGGGATGGAGGTGATGCTACTCGGACTTCGGTGACTTTTTTTGTACCGCTGACGAGTGCTTGACCCACTTCGTCGACTGTTGCTCCACCATCTCTTTTTGCTATCCACCACGTCCCGGAAGACCCAGTGAGCGCTGCTAAGGAAGCCATTCGCCAAGCAGGGATTATGATGGAACAAGTGAAGGTGGTCCGAGAGGCCGGTCAGGCGGCTTATGATGCCAGTTCAGCTCTTCAGAATAATGTTCAGGTAAGTCGACTTGTCTGTTTCGTTATGAAACGCCACCTGAAAATTGCTTCTTTCTGAAGATTTTTGCTGTTTGTACACCAACTGGGGTGTGTGTGTCGATTGAATTTCTGTGGGGGCACGCTGAGTGCACCCAGTGGGTGTAGTCCCCGAAGCTATGGTGGACTGCTGGCAGTCGACTATAGTCTCTATACTTTCAAACTTCTTCACTCGGCCTGGACGGACCAAGTCGAGTGGAACCAACAAAAGCCTGTGGGGGCACGCTGAGTGCACCCACTGGGTGTAGTCCCCGAGGCTATGGTCGACTGCTGGCAGTCGACTATAGTCTAAAGAACTTTATGCTTCTTTTTTTATATATATGTGGCTGACCGCTGACTATTAGTCATGGCACTAGAATCATATTTGGTCGACTGATCGATCAGGATTTTGAAAGATTACCGGTGGAGGCACGCTGAGTGCACCCACTGGGTGTAGTCCCCGAGGCTACTGTCGAATGTTTTGATTCGGCTGTAGCCTTAGAAGTGCTACAACTTTTCCTTTAGTCACTCGGAAGTAACTTGTCTTTGATATCTTTTGTCGATTGACTCTTTGCAGAAGTCTTCCGAGCTTGTTGCTCATCTTGCTGAATTGAAGGAGAAACAGGTCCAGCTTAACCTCGACTTGAAGTTTGCCCAGGAGAACTTGCAGAAGGCGAAGGACGAAGCAAAAGGTATGGCTGGTGAGGATTCGACGGCTGTCTTTGTTTTTCTGCCTATTCTCAACTCCGTTCTCATTATTGTTTTGTAGACCAACTGGAGGAGGCTCTGAGGAAGAAAGATCTTGACCTTGTGGAAGCACAGAAGGCGGCTTCGGAGAAAACGAAGCTCGCTGAAGAAAAGCTTGCTTCAGTTGGTCAGCTTGAAGACGAGAATGCCAAGTTGAAGTCTGCTCTTGACGCGGCCAACAAGGAAGCGAGTCGATTGAAAAACGACAAGATTGCTCTGACTGACAAGGTCGGCGATATGGCGGGGAAGCGAAAGGATCTGGAGGCTTACCTCGGAGGGCTCGCCAAGAAACTATTCCTCATGCTTGAAGGTAATCCCCTTACTCGATTGACTTGTCGTTGTCGACTCATCATTCAATTATAATATTGGACTGTACCTTTCAGAATTCTATCAAAACTTCGAGGAAGAAACTGGTCGAGTGGAAACCAATCTGGACCCCATCAACTCTCCTGTGAAGGACGAAGCTGCCATGAATGTCCTCCGGCTGGAGTCTCGCGTCGCCAGTTTGGTGGACTACCTCGCTCGACTGAAGGCTGCAGTGTCGCGGATCGACTCTGCACTCTGGCCAAATCAGATACTTCAGAATGACCTTGAATCCTTGGTCACTTGACTGAAGGAAGTGCCAAGTCGAGTGCATGAATGGAAAAAGTCTTCTGCCAGGTGTGGTGCTGATGTTGCTCTGTCGCTGGTTCGTGTCCACTGCAAGGAGGCGCAAGAAGAGAAGCTGGCCGCCCTGCAGGTTGCCAATACCAGGAAGCATAATTTCCAGGACTTCATGGAGACCTTCATTGCTGCTGCCACCCGTATCTCAGACGGGATTGATTTGGACGAGTTTGTTGCCCCATCCAGTCCTCCACCAGAGGAGTAAAAAACTACTGTGTCTCACTTTAAATTTGCCTCGGAATGCCGAGTGGTTTGTGTAACCGATAAACTCTGTCGAGCTGGAGGCTCGGGCACTTTTATTTGCGGTCCAGGACCTTTTGATCTTTATCCGAACTTGATTTATCGTTGAATATCTTCATGATTTATCCGTCGAGTGAGACTTGACTTTTACTCAAAATGACTTAGGCGAGCACGGAGCTGCAGCTAAGCCTCCGAGTGGGAGGTTTGCTCTCCACTTGGTAGGATTTTTAAACACTTAGGCGAGCACTGGGCTGCAGCTAAGCCCCCGAGTGGGAGGTTTGCTCTCCACTCGGTAGGATTTTAATTACTTAGGCGAGCACTAGGCTGCAGCTAAGCCTCCGAGTGGGAGGTCTGCTCTCCACTCGGTAGGATTTTAATCACTTAGGCGAGCGCTGGGCTGCAGCTAAGCCTCCGAGTGGGAGGTATGCTCTCCACTCGGTAGGATTTTAATCACTTAGGCGAGCGCTGGGCTGCAGCTAAGCCTCCGAGTGGGAGGTATGCTCTCCACTCGGTAGGATTTTAATCACTTAGGCGAGCGCTGGGCTGCAGCTAAGCCTCCGAGTGGGAGGTACGCTCTCCACTCGGTAGGATTTTAATCACTTAGGCGAGCACTGGGCTGCAGCTAAGCCTCCGAGTGGGAGGTTTGCTCTCCACTCGGTAGGATTTTAATCACTTAGGCAAGCACTGGGCTGCAGCTAAGCCTCCGAGTGGGAGGTTTGCTCTCCATTCGGTAGGATTTTTTAATATAGCTTCTGAAGGAGAAGGAGGCAGTCGACCTGCGCCTTGTCGTCCTTGCGAAGCGTTCATTATATTGAGAGTTTAACTAAATCCTTGGACTGTTATTAAGCCCTCGAGCGGGAAGCTGGCTTTTCACTCGGTAGGAATTTTTAAATACTTAGGCGAGTACTTGGACTGCAGCTAAGCCCCCGAGTGGGAGGCTGGCTCTCCACTCGGTAGGATTTTAAATACTTAGGCGAGTACTTGGACTGCAGCTAAGCCCCCGAGTGGGAGGCTGGCTCTCCACTCGGTAGGATTTTAAATACTTAGGCAAGTACTTGGACTGCAGCTAAGCCCCCGAGTGGGAGGCTGGCTCTCCACTCGGTGGGATTTTAAATACTTAGGCGAGTACTTGGACTGCAGCTAAGCCCCCGAGTGGGAGGCTGGCTCTCCACTCGGTAGGATTTTAAATACTTAGGCGAGTACTTGGACTGCAGCTAAGCCCCCGAGTGGGAGGCTGGCTCTCCACTCGGTAGGATTTTAAATACTTAGGCGAAACGGATTCACAGCTAAGCCTCCGAGTGGGAGGCTGGCTCTTCACTCGGCAGGACTTTTACAAACTTAGGCGAAACGGATTCGCAGCTAAGCCAAATTTCAACAAAAAGAAATAGCAATCTTCTGTGAAAATTATAACATTCTTGCTTTAGATAAAAGAACTACAGAGGTACTTTTATTACATCTCAACCGAGTGAGATTCTTTTTTCAAGTGTAAAAAGGACGGAGTAACTCCGCATTCCAAGCTCGAGGCTCGTCGATCTGGCGATCAACGTTGTAGAGGTGATATGCTCCGTTGTGGAGGACTTTGGTGACGATGAAGGGGCCTTCCCAGGTTGGAGCGAGCTTGTGAGGTTTTTGCTGATCCACTCGGAGGACCAAGTCTCCTTCCTGAAAGGTTCGACTCTTCACGTTTCTCGCGTGGAACCGACGTAAGTCCTGCTGGTAGATAGTCGAGCGGATTAGGGCCATCTCCCTCTCTTCTTCCAAGAGGTCGACTGCATCTTGCCGAGCTTGTTCTGCTTCTGCTTCAGAGTATAGTTCGACTCGAGGTGCATTGTGGAGCAGATCACTCGGCAGCACTGCTTCAGCCCCGTAGACCAGAAAGAAGGGCGTTCTTCCAGTCGACCAATTAGGAGTGGTCCTTAATCCCCAAAGAACTGACGGAAGTTCGTTGACCCAAGCTCCTGCCGCGTGTTTGAGATCACGCATCAGTCGGGGTTTCAGTCCTTTGAGGATAAGACCATTTGCACGCTCTGCCTGCCCATTCGACTGAGGATGGGCAACTGAGGCATAGTCGACCCGCGTGCCTTGGGAGGCGCAGAAGGCTTTGAATCTGTCGTTATCAAAGTTTGAGCCATTGTCCGTGATGATGCTATGTGGAACTCCATATCTGAATATCAGCTCTCTGATGAAACTGATAGCAGTGCTTGCATCGAGGTTTTTGATGGGTTTGGCTTCTATCCACTTGGTGAACTTGTCGACTGCAACCAGTAAGTGAGTGAAGCCGCTTCTACCAGTTCTCAGCGGTCCAATCATGTCTAGCCCCCAAACAGCGAAGGGCCAGACGAGTGGAATGGTCTTCAGAGCAGAGGCGGGCTTGTGCGACATGTTGGAATAAAACTGACACCCTTCGCATTTGTCGACTATGTCTTTTGCCATTTCATTCGCCCTCGGCCAGTAAAATCCCGCTCGGTATGCTTTAGCCACAATGGTCTGAGAGGACGCATGATGACCACAGGTCCCCGAGTGGATATCCTCAAGAATTACCTGACCTTCTTCTGGCGTGATGCACTTCTGGCCAACTCCAGTCGCGCTTTCTCTGTACAACTGCCCTTTGATTACTGTAAAGGCCTTGGATCGACGGACGATCTGTCGAGCCTCTTCTTCATCTTCTGGGAGCTCTTTCCTCATAATATACGCGATGTAAGGCGCTGTCCAGTCGGGAGTGATGACTACAACTTCCATAATCAGGTCGACCACGGCTGGAATCTCCACTTCAGTCGGATCGCTGGCGCTCTTTGGCTGTGGGGGTTCTTCTATGAAAGGATCTTCCTGTATCGATGGCGCACGAATGTGCTCCAAACACACATCACTGGGGATGGCTTCTCTCTTGGACCTTATTTTCGCCAAATCATCCGCAGCTTGGTTTTTCAGTCGGGGTATATGATGGAGCTCTAACCCCTCGAATCTCTTCTCCAGCTTTCTCACTGCATTGCAATAACCCGTCATGGCTGGGCTTCGAACATCCCACTCCTTCATCACTTGATTAACAACCAGATCTGAGTCGCCGTAGACCATAAGGCGACGGACGCCGAGTGAAATGGCCATACGCAGTCCATATAGGAGTGCTTCATATTCTGCCTCGTTGTTGGAGGAATCAAAGTGAATCTGGAGGATGTATTTGAGCTTGTCTCCTCGGGGGGAAACCAATACAACCCCCGCACCGGACCCATTCAGCATCTTGGAGCCATCGAAAAACATAGTCCAGTGCTCCGAGTGAACTTGAGTCGGAAGTTGTTGTTCAGTCCACTCGGCGAGGAAATCGGCTATTGCTTGGGACTTGATAGCTTTCTTTGCCTCGAACTTGATATCAAGGGGAAGAAGTTCAATCGCCCATTTTGCCACTCGACCAGTTGCATCTCTGTTATGAAGGATCTCTGATAACGGGGCGTCGCTGACTACTGTAATGGAGTGATCAGAGAAATAATGAGCAACCTTCTTCGTGGTCATGTAAATCCCGTAGACAAGCTTCTGATAGTGAGGGTATCTTTGCTTTGATGGGGTCAGAACTTCAGAAAGGTAATAAACTGGGCGCTGAACTTTGAATGTTTTTCCTTCCTCTTCCCGCTCGACCGTAAGTACGGTACTAACGACTTGTCCAGTGGCTGTGATGTAAAGCAATAATGGCTCTTTGCTGACAGGGGCAGCAAGCACCGGCTGGGTGGAGAGCAGAGCTTTTAGCTCTGCAAATGCTGCATCAGCTTCTGGAGTCCACTCAAACTTGTCTGACTTCTTCATCAGTCGGAAAGAGGCAATGCCTTTTCACCGAGTCTGGAGATGAATCGACTTAAAGCGGCCAAGCATCCAGTAAGTTTCTGGACATCGTGCACACGCACAGGGCGTTTCATTCGGAGTATGGTGCCAACTTTTTCAGGGTTAGCGTCGATTCCTCGTTCGGAAACAAGAAAACCGAGTAACTTTCTTCCAGGAACTCAGAATGTGCATTTTGATGGATTAAGCTTGATATCATACCTCCTGAGATTGGCAAACGTTTCAGCAAGGTCAGTCAGCAGGTCAGAACCTTTTCGTGACTTGACCACTATATCATCCATGTATGCTTCTACATTCCAACTAATTTGAGTGATCAGGCACTTCTGAATCATTCTCATGAAAGTAGCTCTGGCATTCTTGAGACCGAAAGGCATGGTGACATAGCAGAAGCACCCGAACGGGGTGATGAAAGCTGTTTTTATTTCATCTGGTCAATACAGACGGATCTGATGGTATCCGGAGTAAGCATCTAAAAAAGACAACTTCTCGCATCCTGCGGTCGAGTCGACTATTTGGTCGATGCGAGGAAGAGGGAAATGATCTTTCGGGCAGGCCCGATTGATATGTTTGAAATCGATGCACATGCGCAACGACTTACCCTTCTTGGGGACCATTACAACATTGGCGAGCCACTCGGAGTGGTAGATCTCGTGAATGAACTCTGCCGCTAAGAGTCGAGCCACCACTTCGCCAATGGCCTTTCTCTTCTGGACGGCGGACCGTCGAAGATGTTCCTTAACTGGTTTGACTTTTGAGTCGACTCGAAGGCGGTGCTCAGCCAGTCCCCTAGGAACACCTGGCATGTCAACAGGCTTCCATGCAAAGATGTCCCAATTCTCACGGAGGAACTGGATGAGCGCTTCTTCCTATTTAGAGTCGAGTGTAGTGGAGATGTTGGTCGGAGCCGCATTGGGGTCAGTCGGGTGGATGTGAACCTGTTTTGTCTCACCGGACGACTGAAATGCTGACTGTGTGGCAGGCTTCTTGGCTCGCAACAAATAACTCGGGTCTGCGGTCTTCTGGTACTCTTGTAACTCCATTTCGGCCATCTGAGCGTCAGCAATTTTGGAGCCTTTCTGGAAGCACTCTTCTGCCTTCTTCCGATTGCCCGTGATAGTGATCACACCTCTGGGACCGGGCATCTTCAATTTAAGGTATACGTAGCATGGTCGGGCCATGAAACGAGCGTACGCTGGCCTTCCAAGTATGGCGTGGTACGCACTCTGAAAATCCACGACCTCAAAGGTCAACTTTTCCTTCCGGAAATTCTTCGAGTCACCAAAAACTACATCGAGAGCGATTTGGCCGAGTGACTCAGCCTTCTTTCCAGGAATGACTCCGTGGAAGCTCATGTTAGTGGTGCTGAGTCTGGACATCGGAATGCCCATCCCTTTCAGCGTCTCTGCATACAGCAAATTCAAGCCACTGCCACCATCCATCAACACTTTGGTCACTTGAGTGCCTTCAATGACTGGGTCGACCACCAACGCTTGCCTCCCTGGGGTAGCAATATGAGTCGGGTGATCGGACTGGTCGAAAGTGATGGCAGTCTGAGACCATTTTAGATAATTGGGTGTCGTCGGAGCGACCATGTTCACTTCCCGATTGATAACCTTCAATCGACTCTTGCTTTCGACATCAGCGAAAATCATCAGGGTGGAGTTGACTTGGGGGTACTCCTCACCGCTGTCTTCTTTGTCCTCAACTTTGTCTGACTCTTTCTCTTTGTCTTTGGCCTGTTTCCCTTGAAACTGCTGAATCAGGAGTCGACATTGTCGAGTGGTATGCTTTGGGTAAATGAGTTTACCCTCTTCGTCTTTCTTCGTGTGAATGTGACACGGTAGGTCCATCACATCGTTCCCATCTTGATCTTTCACCTTCTTGGGGTTCCAGGGACCCTTGGGTTTCCCCTTAAACTTTCCTGGGGTCACAGCCAAGGTCTCTCCAGGAGCAGCTGGCTCGGCTTTGCGCTTTTGCTTCCGACTGGAGTTTCCTCCGCCGGCCTCATTAGCGGCTGCTTTGTACTTGCCACTCCGGAGCCTATCTTCTTCTTCACCGTTTGCATACTTGGTGGCAATTTCCATCATCCGACTCAATGTCATATCTCCGGTTCGACCGAATTTCAAACTCAGTTCTCTGTTCCTGACGCCTTCCTTGAAGGCACAAACTGCCTGGTGATCAGATACATTCTCGACTGTGTGATGTAAAGTGATCCACCTCTGGATATAATCCCTCAGAGTTTCACTCGACTTCTGAACACACGACTGCAATTCTGTCAACCCTGCTGGTCGCTTGCAAGTCCCTTCAAATGTCCTGGCAAACACTCGGGCAAGATCTTCCCAAGTGTAAATACTGCTGGGTGCCAACTGGTTCAACCATGCTCTGGCTGATCCCTCCAGCATAAGAGGCAAATGCTTCATGGCTACTTCGTCGTTGCCGCCGCCAATCTGAACAGCCACTCGGTAATCTTCAAGCCATGTGTCAGGCTTGGACTCGCCGGTGAACTTACTAACTCCAGTCGCCAACCTAAAGTTGGGAGGAATTACAGCGGCCCTGATCGCTCTGCTGAAACATTCTGGTCCTGATACATGAACCCTGCTGCTGGAGGGAACGTCTCTGTCATGGCCTTCTCTGTGAGCCCTATTCCTGTCGACCAGACCTTGAACAATAATGGATCTCGCATCAAAGCCTGTCTTCCTGGGGTCGACTGGAAACCTACGCCCAGCACTGTGCTGGCGTCTGTCATCTTGCTGCCGAGGGACGTATGATCCACCCCTTGGGGGAGGAGTGGGCACTCGACATCGATCGTTGCGATCGAATCGGTGTTCATACCGCTCACGGCCTTGATATTGATCATCATGTCGGCTTCTACGTTCCTCACGCCTCAGGGGCGATCCTGGACTGTGAGCCGACTGTACAGAATTCGCAGCGACAGATCGGCTGTGAATCCTGTTACGCGACTGCGATACAACTGAGTTCTGATCCCCTGCTGCCCGGAGCAAATCTCTGATCTGTAGCAGACCTCTCCCTGCCTCTGACTGAGAAGGCTGGATCGACTCTGCTATGCGGGCTGCAGCTGCTAAATTCTGAATCGGAGTTCGGTATACCTGAGTTGGTGGCTGAAAGAGACGACGTCGACTGGATTCTGGAACTGGCAGTCGAGTGCGCTCGTCGAGTACTCTCTGGAGATTCTCCAGTCGAGTGCGTTCAGCCAGGTTGGCCAAGCGCGCCTCCTCCAAGGCGCGTGCCTCGGGGGTTTCTCCAACGATAGGAGTGTGAAGCGCGTCCATGTTCCGGCGACGAAGTTCCTCCCTCTGCAGCGAGGTGAGAGGCTCGGGTCTGTACTCTTCGTGGCCCCGCGCCGGAACTCCTCCCCCGGCAACCTCTTCGGTGTGGGGGAATCCGGGGGGACTGCGCGGTCCGTCGACCATCAGTACCTCCGCCGCTGGATCGCTGCTGTCGCACTCGAACACAGTCTCTGCGGAGCCAGTCGACAGATTGAACAGGCCGTAGAGTGATTCGTCGGGCTCAATCGCCGCGACTTGGGGGATGGCCGACTGGCAGGCCAATGCATGCCTCACCCACCGCTGGAGCCTCGACCGACCGGAGTGCTTGCGCCTGCGGGAAACTGGGAGCGAGGACGAAACGGGTGCCGACCCGTACTGGACCGACGGTTGCCGCAGGAGGACGCCACGAATGCACGCGCGAAAGTGCGTTGCTCCGTGGGCGGGAAGCGCGTCCACGTCGAGTGGAGCCTCCTGGAGCCAAGCAGAGTCATCGACGACGAAAGTGAGGGCGCCGAGCCGGATCTCGCGCCCCTCGACCAGGACTCCGCTCGACGACATGATGGGAGATGCCAAAAGAATCCCAACTCCTCCAAAAAAATCGCTAGAACACCTGCCCCACGGTGGGCGCCAACTGTCGTGGTTCTAAGTCTGACAGTAAAATGGGGGGTAGGAATGGAGAGGCAAGATCCTAGCTTTGGAGTAGTTGTGCACGCAAGAGTTTTACGAGTTCAGGCCCTTCTCAGAAGAAGTAATAGCCCTACGTCTCGGAGCCCGGAGGCGGTCGACTGGATTATATGTGTGTGTGTTACAAAGATGCGAACCCCTCTTCCTGTGGAGGGGGGTGGCTTATATAGAGTTCGCCAGGACCCCTGCCAGCCCACGCAATGAAGGATCTTAAGGTACATTAAGGCAGGGCGTTACTGGAAACGCCCTGTATAAAGTGCTATTAAGGCTATAAAGGCTATTTAACTTCGGACCGTTTGGATGCGGTGTGGCTCCTGTGCTTCCTATGGTCGAGTGAATCTTCATGGTCGAGTGTCTCTGCGCTCGTCGAGTGTTATTGTATTTGTCGAGTGGATGCTTATCAGGTCGACTGGTAAGCAGCCTCTTTTAGTCAGTGACCTTGGGGAGGGTACCCTTGGGCAGGCCTATGACCCTACCCTAGGTACGTGACTTCATCAGGTGGTATTAGGATCTTTTACTCCTCGTCTATACTCTGGGACTCTGATCTCTCTTCTATTCAGGTTAAATGGTTTTACTAAATCTAACTCTAGGTTCTCATAGCTACTTTCTCCCAGAGAGCCCCTTATCACAGATGATTACCTATTGCGCCAGAAGATTTCGAAGATACTCTACGATGTTCTCTCGAGACTTTGTGCCCACCACTTTTGCTATCCCGACCACCGGTAAATCCTTATGGATAACTACTTACGCTTGACGTTCATACCTTTGTTCCCAGTTGCCCTTGTTATTACTTGATACCTTGAAAAAATTCTTCGATATTCCGAGAATCCTTTGTGCCTACTGCTTCGCAGCTCTTTTTTGCATTAACATCCACACGAAAAATTCCTCACCCATATTGGGGATTCGTTCATCCCCAGTTGTTCAGGTGTTTCGCAAAATTCTTTGAAATGCCATTCGATCTTTCGAAATCCTTAGTAGCCTATTGCTCTTGATCTTCTTTACCTGCTTGCATAATGGTTACTTCCATATGTCAAGCAATATTCATTAAAATACTTTGTGATCGACATTCTGATCCTGTTGATTCAGCATGTGTGTGCTGCACAAATCATCAGTATTCCTTGAAAATTATCCTTCCGGCTCGGACATCATTTTGAACATGAGCTGGTTGTCGACCAATCGAATTGCCACCATTTGTGCCTCTAAGTCTATTCGACTTACTTTTCTTTTGATCAGAGCATCTGCTTCTGATCCCCCAATTTGGAAATCATAATTCCTTGTATTTAAGCTCTTGAATTATCAAGATATTTCTATAATCCGATGTCTTTTGCATTATTTCTTCTTCTGGTTGAACATATATGCTCACATCAGATTCTTGGCGGTCAGCCAGATCGTTTGGTGGATTATTATCCAGCCGTTCCGGCATATTCTCAAAACCTTGATTTCTTCCCCTGATACATAATGCCTTTGGTAAATTGTATCATTTGCCTTGACAACCATGCTCTACTTTAGATCTTGTATTATTTACTCCTGAAGATATGTTTTTATGATGCTCTGATGGGTTGAACCTATGCCTTCCTTAATCTGTGTGAACCCGAAAGATTTCACGGGTCATACTTATCTGGTATTGCACTAGGTAAAACTTTCAACAACTAATGACATTTTCAAAAAGCGAGAGGTGAATGGAAGGTTATACATTGAAGAAGTGGGAGTTGACCTTGAACTTATGTTCCTGCCCATGGAGACGATGTAGATCCTATCATGGAAACTTATTGTATAACTATTTCCTTGATATAGGTTCATCTAGTATCCATGTTTGGTCCTTTGCTACCGTGGTTCCGACCATGATTGTTCTCCTTTGATTCCATTTCTCAGACAAGATGAAGTACTTGTCTTCTGCAGATCATTTCACGTGTCCACCGACTACTCTGCTCCACCGTCGAGTATTACACTCTGGTATCTTGAGAATATCACCGAACTACATAACTTCTTGTGAGTTCTTCATCAACTATTATTTCTCGATGATTCCAATTTTCTCCGGGTTTTGAGTTGTTTGTCACTCAAAACATAGATAACTGAATCAAGTCCGTTCTACGGTTCAACTACTCTTTGTAATCCTTATTACGTGCGAGTTGTACTCGCTGATGTCATTCCCAACCGATTGGCTACATCATCATCGTCATGTTAAAGCTTAAACTGTGCTACCTGGTCCTTATTCCTAGAGCACAACTTTCGATGATGAGCTAAGCTTACATCGATCTTCCTTGTCTTACCGTTTCACCTCAAACAACAAGCTTGATTCCGAGTTTGTGTCGTATCCGTGGTTTCAATAACTTTTCGCTCCATCCTTCCTTTTGCTTGATGTCGTCGATGAGCGATTATAACTTCATGAAACCTCTTGACAAATGTGTCATGATCATCATCAACATTCTGAGCTCTTCCAGGATATCAATTGAATCCATGATGAGAAATACCATCCTTGCCCTTGATGATTCGAGTTATCATCAACCACTTTATTGCCTTCCGTTCAACACCAACTTGTTCGTGTTTTGTGTATACCTTGAGATCCTTGCTATCCAACATTTGTTCTCCTTTACCTTGGAGTATTACCATCTTTTATGCCAAGAATGTCGTGAGAATTTCACCACCTCTTAAGAATTCTTGATACAGGTGATACTTCTTGCCATATCTATTTATTCCTTGGTCCCCGTGTTGTTTCTAACCGGAATACCGACAATTGAACTATGATGTATGAATTCAAAACTTCCAGCAACCCTCTTGCCTTGAAGTGAATGGTTGGTAGTTTCATTCTAAGACTTTTGGTTGTTGAACCACCATTTGAACGTTGATCATGCTACCTAAGCCCATCTATCGGGTGCACCTTTCAACCAATGTTTAATCGTGTATGTTTTCCTCGAGGATCCATCATTATATCATTTGATCCGAGAAATGTTATCTCCTTGTTCACATAATTGTGGAAATCCATCTTGTCGGAAATCTTGATGAATTGTCGTTGAGTCCCTGAGTCACCTCCTCGTCCTCTCCTTGGTTTGTTGATGAACTCTTGTTTTGGAACTCGCTTCCATAGTTCAATTCCCAAGAATCTTACAATGCCATCTTGACAATGTGTGTTACACCTTTTCTTCTCAGGCATCCTAAGTTGGAGGTATCCGGACACCAATCGGATCTGAACCTCGGTCAGATATGATGGTTGGAACATATCTCCAGGAATTATAACATTGGTCTTTATATGACTCGGTAATGTGATGTCATGCCTAGCACACCTGACCGGAGGACCTATTATTATAACTTCCTTTTTAGCAAGGATATCCATTCTTCCATGAGGAAATTGTAAAACTTATTGTAGAAGTTGTTCTCGATGGATCCTGCGTGTATCCGAAGTCTGACCTTTGCTTGAAGACCATGTCAATGCTATCTCGAAGCATGTCTGTGGTACTTCGATTTTCAACAAGAACATTTGAAGCCCAATGCTAAATGTTTTCTTGCTCAAATATCCAAACACCGTTGTGTGGGTAATGTCATGAAAACTCTCTCCCCTTACCTAAAGAGTTTTCTACATTATATCCTGTCATGGATATCGTGCTCTGCTTGTCCTTGGGAAGGATATACCCTTGAAATATGTGTTTAGACACGTTTTCCTTTCCATTATTCTGATTAAACCTGATAATCATATTTCCTTTCCATTGTTTGGTTTAACCTTTCTTGTGATCTATATGATCGAAGAAGTATTATTCTCCTGCTTATGTAAACACCACGGCGTACAATTATGTCAACAAGACCCTGTTACTATTGTTGATGACATTCCGGTAGCCACCGATGGACGAGAACTTTGCCTATTGGTCTGCCTCGTTCAACGAGCAGGAAAATGGTTCTCTTCGTCCCTCGCCCTTGGTACCAACGATGCAGTCAACATAACTGGCCGGTTATTCTCTGACATGCCTTGCTATCATGACCGTGCCAGATGTCAACGCCCTTCCTTATTTTAACCCACATGGTGGGCCCATAACCCACAGTTCCACATGATCAAAACCTGACTCTCCTATACAACCCCTGTTTCCAAAGATATTCCTCATGCTTGGCTTCGTATGTAATTCACGAGCCACCTTCCCTGTGATCATCAATTCTGGTATTAGACACAATACTTATTCCCGTTGCCTTGAACCCCTTTCACACTCTATTTCAGGCAACGAACGATTGTCTATCCGCTCGAAACTTCTCATGATACCTCCTCACTTTGCTCTCGATAATGTCTAAAGTTTCAATTCGAGAGATACTTATGCTTCTTCCCCTGAGATTAACCGTCTGATGCTCGATCTTGTTAGAATCCGTCCTTATAGAGTTTTCCCTTCTTACCCTTTCGTAGGTACGGTGAAGATCCTGAAGGAAGGACGACAACTTCATCATGATGACCTAAAGCAGAGAAATGAAGACATCAATGTAATGGACCGACCTCTTCGAGAAGAGCAACTATGACCAAGAAGACTCGTTAGAGTTTCGTAACCAAATCCCTTCCCCCTCACTTCCCCTCTTAAATCTCGGGACGAGATCTCTTGTAGTGGAGGAGAATTGTGACGCCCGGATAATTAAGCTATAGTGAACCCCTGCTAATGATGCCACGTCACTCGGTTACTGTTGATAAACTCGCGTTAGTTTAAAACATATTCGAATTAAATTTGAATTAAAGTCAAACAATAAAAGTTTTCAACTGTCAAATCTAAAATGTTCAAATTGTAGCAAATAAATCATAGATGGTTATGGTGGTGAAACCACATTGTTATGAAATGTTTAAATACTCGAAACTAAATAGAACAGAAGCCAAAACCAATAATTGAATGCCCTTTATAAAATATAACATATTAAACTAATTAAGTGGTGCCCAAGATATAGTGGCATTAGAATAAGTAGTAATACTATTTTTAGGAACTTAGATCATAATTATAAAAACTAAAATATAGAGAAACTAAAAATAAAACAGTAAAAGAAAAATTAAGAAAAACATAATACAAAAAAAGAGAACACCCCCCCACGTTGGGCCAACCGGCCCAACTACCTAACCAACTGGCTGGCCCAGTCACGGCCTATATGGCCTATCCTCCTCGAACCCTAACTCCACCTACCCCCACTCCCCCCGATCCCCCCACTCGTCCCACTCTCCCTGGCGCCTCCTCCTCTCCCCCGATCTGGACGCTCCGCCACCCAGGGACCTCGCCGCCCGCCGCCGCCTGGACCCCCTCGCCGGACTGCCTCCCCATCGCCGTCGTCTCCGACCTTCTCCTCAAGCACTGCTGCCATTGCCCTACGGCCCCAGTGAGCCCCGCCTCTCTTCCCCCTGCTCACCGCGCACCTGCGCCGCTCGCGCCCGCGGTCACCGCGTCCGCGACTGTGCTTCGGCCGGCGCCCGCTGCTGCGGCCTTGCTGGGCCGCATGCTCGCAACTGCCTAGCCCGCCTGCGGCCGCACCCCGCTGCTCCCGCTGCCGACCCGCGCGCCTCGCCGCTCACTCGCCGCCGCCAGTGCCTCTGTCCGCGCCTGGCTGGCTCCCGCCCCGCTCCGGCCGCGTTGTCCTGCCTCTACTGCTGTTGACGCAGTTCGACGCTGTCGCGCCACCTGCCTCCGTCGTTGCTGCCTCGCCGTGTCCGCATAGCCACTGCCGTCTTGGTTGGCCGCCGGCGCCCCCCCTGTGCGTGCACGCATGCCCGACCAAGGCCTCTACCTTGCCGGGTTGTGCCACTACCAGCGGGCCCTGGGCCACTTACACGCGGGCCCAGCGCCCAAAACGATTTAATAAAATAAATGAGTAATAATTTAATTAATTAATTACAGAATTAATTAACTTAATTAATTTTGATTAATTAAAATAAACCACTAATTAAACTAATTAATCATGATTAGTTAGTCTAGTCAATGACGAACGGGACCCACACGTCAGTTTGACCAGTCAACACCCCTGTTGACTGCTGACGTTATGCTAATGTCAGCATGCACTATTCTGGATAATGTTGAATTAAATTAATTAAATAAATTCTAAAAATGAATTAAAACTTTCAAAATTAATAGAAAATAAACCGTAACTCGGATTAAAAAGTTTTATAGATGAAAGTTGCTCAGAACGACGAGACGAATCCGAATACGCAACCCGTTCGTCCGCCACACATCCCTAGCATAGCAAACACGCAACTTTCCCCCTCCGGTTCATCTGTCCGAAAATGCCAAACGCCGGGAACACTTTCCTGGATGTTTCCCCCCTTCGTCGGTACCACCTACTACCGCGTTAGGGCACACCTAGCAACGCTCATTGTCATGGCATGAATCATCATGCATATGTTTGCATTGTATTTATTGTTTCTTGCCCCTCTTCTCTCGCTAGACACCGAGACCGACGCCGCTGCTATCCAGTACGACTACGGTGTTGACGACCCCTCCTTCTCGGCTGAGCTTCCAGGCAAGCCCCCCCCTTGATCACCAGATATCGCCTATTCCTTCTCTCTACTTCTTGCATTAGAGTAGTGTAGCAGGTTACTGCTTTCGGTTAATCCTATTCTGATGCATAGCCTATCATTGTTGCTACAGTTGTTACCCTTACCTGCTATCCTACTGCTTAGTATAGGATGGTAGTGTTCCATTAGTGGCCCTACACTCTTGTCTGTCTGCCATGCTATACTACTGGACTGTGATCACTTCGGGAGGTGATCACGGGCATATGTTATATACTTTAAACTATTACATTACTTATGGTACTGTTCGGAGATGGGGGCTAAAGGGGCAGGTGGCTCCATCCCGGTAGAGGTGGGCCTGGGTTCCCGACGGCCCATGACTGTTACTTGTGGCGGAGCGACAGGGCAGGTTGAGACCGCCTAGGAGAGAGGTGGGCCTGGCCCTGGTCGGTGTTTGCGGATACTTGAATTAACACGCTTAACGAGATCTTGGTATTTGATCTGAGTCTGGCCACTGGCCTATACGCACTAACCAACTACGCGGGAGCAATTATGGGCACTCGACGTCGTGGTATTAGCCGAAGCCTTCATGACGTCAGCGACTGAGCGGCGCGCGCCGGATTGGACTGGAACGCCTGCTAGGCTAGGTCTGCTTCCGGCCGCCCTCGCAACATGCAGGTGTGCAATGGGCGATGGGCCCAGACCCCTGCGCCATAGGATTTAGACCGGCGTGCTGACCTCTCTGTTGTGCCTAGGTAGGGCTGCGATGTGTTGATCTTTCGAGGCCGGGCATGACCTAGGAAAGTGTGTCCGGCCAAATGGGATTGAGCGTGTTGGGTTATGTGGTGCACCCCTGCAGGGAAGTTTATCTATTCGAATAGCCGTGATCTTCGGTTATAGGACGACTTGGAGTTGTATCTTGACCTTATGACAACTAGAACTGGATACTTAATAAAACACACCCTTCCAAGTGCCAGATATAACCCGGTGATCACTCTCTAACAGGGCAACAAGGGGAGGATCGCCGGGTAGGATTATGCTATGCGATGATACTTGGTAAACTTACCATCTACTCTCTTCTACATGCTGCAAGATGGAGGCTGCCAGAAGCGTAGTCTTCGACATGACTAGCTATCCCCCTTATGGAACCTTGTTTAACGTAGGAGGATCCCAGGCAGGAGGCCTGTGCCTCTTTCGATCTGTATCCCAGTTTGTGCTAGCCATCTTATGGCACCTTGTTTAACTTATGTCTGTACTCAGATATTGTTGCTTCCGTAGACTCGTCTGTGATCGAGCACTTGTATTCGAGCCCTCGAGGCCCCTGGCTTGTATTATGATGCTTGTATGACTTATTTTAATTTTTAAAGTTGTGTTGTGATATCTTCCCGTGAGTCCCTGACCTTGATTGTACACGTTTGCGTGTATGATTAGTGTACGATTGAATCGGGGGCGTCACAAAATACGAGGCTCTTTGTCGTGGTTATCTCGCGGGCGCGTTCACAAGACGATAGATGCCACGAGCTGGCTTGAGGTGAGGGCAAGGCTGTTCTGGAGATCAGGGGACGGGATTGGGCAAGCAGCACGCGGTGGTTTACGTACCCAGGTTCGAGGGGCTACTGACGGTGTCCTGGACTAGAGGGTACTCACCACATCGTCTCCCGATCAGTTGGATTGGGCCGAGGACCCCCACGGCCGTTTGCTCATGGCCCAGTTCAGACAGCCGATGTATACACGAGGAAGATTCCACATGACTTGGTGATCAAGACAAGGACTCCTCTCCACCGGCGTATTCGACTAGGACTCTTGTTATCTTAGGCCTCTAGTACATTATATAAGCCGAGGCCAGGCTAGTCGATAGAGCATCATGACATTACTCATCGTACCTCCAGGGTTTTAGACCACAACATATGAACTCGAGGTAGATCAACTCTATAATCATACGCATTGAATACAATCAAAAGCAGCATGTAGGGTATTATCTCTTCGAGAGAGCCTGAAGCTGGGTAAAATCCCGTGTCCATGTTACCATCGATCCCAAGACATGTAGCTTGGGACCCCCTATCCGAGGTCTGCCGGTTTTGACAGAGACAATGGTGCTTTCATTGAGAGTTCCGTTGTGTGGTCGGCAAAAGGATCAATGGCTCGCCTGCAGGTCAACTGCGACGTCGGCGTCTTCGTCGCCGTCTCGACTGGTCACCTTGGCTTGACCAAGGACTCTACCCTACCTCCAATCATCATGTTCGGATGAGGGCCCTCATCAACATCAACTCCGATCTCTATCAAGATCATGGAGGAATCATCCATGGAGCTCGGAGGCTCAACGTCAACACTGCCCTCGGGCGACCGTGCTGTTTTTCCGAACATCGAACTTTTATCGGCTACCACAACCTCCTCGAGCATCGCTTTTATAATTCCTTTGGTGGAATTGTGCGGAATTGAGTCTACAACAACACTGTAAAATTTCATCGCGTTCCGATGGAGCAATCTTCGCCGGTCTCGGATATACCGGAGCCTCGTCGAATCTGGACGGGAATCTGGATGAGTTTGGAGCATTGTGTCCAGAACCTAGCTCAGACATCCTTTGGAAGATCCATCCGTTGATCGACTGAGGAATTCCTATATCTACCACCCCTCAAAATTTCAGCTCGATCTGACCGTCCAAACTCCGGGAACCTTCTGATTAGTGCATCACTTTTCAGATCTGTTTTCTGCAAGAGAACGAATCCGACCCGAGTTCATCTTTTTTATGAACGGGATTTCAGACATCCTTTTTGAAGGAAGTTTTGTATGGGGTGTTGTGTTGTGTTCCCAAACATATCCCACTAATTTTAAAGTCTTTTCCAATATGATCTTCACCATCGTGCCGGTGTCAAACCAACCCGACAACGTTGCTCCACAACTGCCGACCTGCGCTAGACACGTCGTCGCTTTGTTGAGCTGAGCTCAACTTCTTGGGATCATCGTCTTGGCAAGCTGAACAAGAGTTCGGCATCGCGAAGGATAAATCGTCACCAACCTCGCTGCCCCACGGATTACACGGAGCGGACACATCGGCATCACCGCAAGGTCACTTCATCAAGCCGGCATTGACCACGTCATAAGTTATGACTTGCATTAGCATGGCCGTACCGTTGCTTCTTGGAGCCGATGTCCATCACGCCGAACTACTTCAACACCTTGGCTGACATGGCAGCTGCAACATCTCCTTACTGATCTGCTCCGTCACCTCGTCTGGACCGGGGGCTTCGCCATCCCTTCATCAACCTACTCCGGAGACTTCGGCGTCGTCAGCCGACCAACTTCTTCATGTTAGCTGGACTGGGGGCTTTGCCTCGGCAAGCCAACCTTTACCGGCATCGCCATGCCGTCCCTTCACCGCCCATCAGGCAATGGGTGTGCGGATCGAGTCCTAATTTTGGGAGTCATTTTTTCTTCGGACTGCAACAAGAAATAAACCAGGTGCTATTAATCCTAGCAATTTTTACTTGCTTGGGTTTATTTTTCCCAAGGAACTATTACTCTGGTTTGTTCCATCATCTGTACAAAGGTCTATCAACTGACGGCTGCATTAACGACGGTCGCGTGGTGGTTCGGTCAGTTTCCCTACATAGTTCAACGAACGCCACATCTGGAACTCGGACCGACCTGTGAATTCAGGCTTGGCCACGCCTTTACCGCATCACGCCGACGCCCTGCATCGACATTGACTTTGATGCCAGTCCACATATTTTTAAATAAATTATCTTGCATAAATTAATTACGCGAGGATTTTTATATATTTATATTATTATTGTTGGCATGCACTATTTTACATGTGCAGGTAATGGACTTCGACTGCGTCATGTGGTCTCTTCGGCAAGCCGACACCGTTGTCCCAATCGGCGTAAATCGGCTCGCGTGATCACCTTGTTGGTCGTGTTGCCATACCGACGTGTTCGGTCGCCTCGGGGACTTTGGCATCACCGAGAGATCTCTACCTCATCGAGCGTTAGGCGCACAGGCCATATTTCTTTTATTACTGAGTTTGCATAAATTATTTATTATGCAACAATTTTTTTAATTTATTATTATTACTATTATATCCGGTTTGCACTATTTTTTGTGCACAGGTAAATGATTCGGGTCGGGAAGTGTTCTCACCTCGGCGTACTTACATACCACGTCATCTCGACCGGACGGGGGGCTTCGTCAACACTTCATTAACCCACGTCGGGGACTTCGGCGTCACTCTGCCGGCCTGCATTGGCCGTGCTATGTCACCACGTCGGAGTGCCGAGCTCTTCGCTCCGCCACCTCGGGACCAGCTTGGGGGATGGAACCTTGTCCCTCTTCAAGCTTGGACCACATCATCAATGTTGAATACATTAACCAGCTAAGTCGCTTTCATGTTTAAAGTTTTAAAATTTTAACTTGTGTTCGGTTCGACCATACGCACATACGTTGTACGTTAAGAGAAACTCCCCTTACCAATGTTAACTGGGGGCTCTTAAAATTTACACGAGCCATTCTATACTAATGTGTTTTCTTCTTGGTCGTTGCAAAGTCTTTTTCTACCGCTCCTTTTTCGACTCGAGTGTATGGTTAATAGCCGGATAGCCTAGCTTCTCTCTAAAGCCGCTCGAGTTTAGTTCGCTAAACTAGCCTCGAAGAAGCACTCCGCATTCGGGATAAGGAGCTTGAAGCCGTAGGCTGACCCGCTTGAAGTCTTAAGATCAGATGTGTCATGTTAAAGCATGACAAAAGCACAATTTTTTAAAAAAAAAGACCAAATTCCGGATTGGCACCAAAATCTCGGTTTAGTCCGGACGTCAAGCTTTTACATAAGTTTTTGGCTTTTCGAGCCTATGGCACTTTTAAACTATTGGTGTGTTTCTAGCATAAGTCTCGTAGTGCAACGTCGGACACCTTTAGAGATTTTGCAAAAACATTTCGGATATTGCTATATATGCATCGGTTTCGAATTGTGTCTTTGGTCAATCGTTGGGTTGCCCGGCTCCTGTGCTTGCCTTCGACGTTCCGCTTTGTTCGGCTAGGTGTACAAAGGGAGAACCACTACGATTGTGCTTCCAGCTCGCATGGTTAAGTACCTCAGTGGAGAAAGCCGAAAACTGACTGTCACAATAAGCGTAAACTGGTCAGCGATCCGATGGCTGTGTTAAATGGTGTGCCGTTCATAACATTGGCCGAAGTGTTTACGGCTTGACCTCGGTTGTCGCCGAACACTAACCAGGGGCTAGTAGCTGGCCTCCCAACTTTAAGCTCCTATGACTAAGTGAAAGTTATAAAGTCCACATATCTGATTGCCTCATTTCCGCTAAGACAACCGCCTTCGGGCACCGAGACGTCGGCTAAGGGTTGTTTGTTATTGCGGAAACACCATGTGTAGCATCTACAAGGGGGTGGAAGCCGACGATGGGCCACTTTTAACTGATAAATGGTTGCAATGGAGTCAAAATAAACATATCATCGGCATTTGTATTCAATATACAGGGGCCGCCTTCCGTAATCATCGTTATAAAGCCATAAATATGCATCAATTTGACTTAAGATTTTGGCCAAGCTAGATTGCCTGGCTCCTGTGCTCCTACGTTCCCGATTGTTCAGCTAGGCGGTAAAGGGAGCACTTCTATGATTGTTACTACCGGGTCATCCGAGTTAGTACCTCAGACTGGGTGAAGCCGAAAGCTAGCAATCATAAAGGATATAATTGGTCAGCAACGACGGAAGTGAAAATTTTGGTTCATTTAGACCACAGAGTTGGGGAACTTTCTCCGAACTAAATCCTCAATATTTTCCTCCCACATTGATCGGAGGTGAGGTTTCATGACTATGGTCAGCATGAAAACCCAAGGAAAGGAACCGATAGCGGGACTATTTTCCTTGGAAGATGTTTCTTACATTAAAAAAGTAATATAACATATCTCTCTGCGTACCTTTGTTTATAAAACCGTATGACCGGATTGCCTTGTTTGCCGTAAATCTTTGCCCTTATAAAGGCTTAATAAAGTAGGACAAACACTCCCCAGCTACTGGCCGAGGAGGTTGAAGCCGATGGTCGGTCAACTAAGTTTTGTACAATGTGGATCCAAGCATTAATGATGTTAAGTACTTGGATACATAGAATCATTACACATAATTTGTGATTTTACTTCGGATATCGATCCTTAATTCGGCCACCCGTGCCCACATTAAGGCTCGGGGGCTACTGGGCTTTGCGCTCATTAATTATAAATATTAAAGGGGCACATTGATCTCCTGATCTGGTGTTGCCACCCGACCAGTAGCTCGGGGGCTAATGCATTGCCTATTCAATGCAGAAAATTCAAAGTGCTCAGTGTTCGGCATGACCGAACTATGGACAAAGCGCATCTTCGGACAACAATAAGTACCATCTGGGACTTATCCGACATCAAGCTAATATATCACGACGACTTCTCACAACCCTCTCTTAGGGGCCTGTCCGCCAATCATTATTTCTAATATATTACACTGCGTTTCTATTCCTATGTATGCTGCCGAGCTAGGAGTTGATCCTCAGGCTGGTTTTGCAAATCGACCTGAGTCTCAGGGGCTAGTAGGATCAGAAGTTTTATGTTTTCCTTCAGGTGCATCTCGGGTTTTAGACCGACACACACCTTGAGGGCTACTGGATATACATATACTGGTTATATATCTCGGCAGAGGATAAATTGCACCAATAAAAAATATTCACAAAAAATCAGCCCACGGTCGGGGTGGTGCACCACCTCGGAAGCAGTTCGGCATAAAGCTCGGGCGCTAGTGGATGGCTCCATAGAGGGCATTTCCGGCATTAAGCTCGGCTGAATTCGTTCAATCTTTTAAAAGACCGTGCTAGTTTACAACACCTAGACGCTGACCATCGTTGGAGCTCGGAACTGGTCCGGCATAAAGATAGAATTCGAATGGCTCGTTCCATAGAGAACTTTTCAGCGTTAAACTCGGATAACCTCCTTCGAACTTTTTCAAGCCAAGGTGATCTATGACACCTCGGATATATTCTGGCGTTGGAGCTCGGATATAGTCCGACATTGGCGTTTGGCTGCAAAACATATCTCGAATGCAGTCCGACGTTGGAGCTCGGATGCAAGAGGACACCGCCACACGGGAACAACTTCAAACCCGAGGTGTGGCGTAATGCTACCTCTTGAGCACTATGTTGGATTTCCTCAAAGAGGAGAGGATGATGCAGCAAAGTAGCGTAAGTATTTCCCTCAGTTTTTGAGAACCAAGGTATCAATCCAGTAGGAGGCTACGCTCGAGTCCCTCGTACCTACACAAAAACAATAGGTCCATGCAACCAACGTGATTAGGGGTTGTCAATCCCTTCACGGTTACTTACGGGGGTGAGATCTGATAGAGAATATTTTTGGTATTTTTGGTATAGAGATGCAAAGTGAAAAGTAAAAAGGCAAAGTAAAAAGCAAGCAAGATAAAAGTGATGGAGATTAATATGAGGAAAATAGATCCAGGGGCCATAGGTTTCACTAGTGGCTTCTCTCAAGAGCATAAGTATTTTACGATGGGTGAACAAATTACTGTTGAGCAATTGACAGAATTGAGCATAGTTATGAGAATATCTAGGTATGATCATGTATATAGGCATCACGTCTGAGACAAGTAGACCGACTCCTGCCTGCATCTATTACTATTACTCCACTCATCGACCGCTATCCAGCATGCATCTAGAGTATTAAGTTAAAAACAGAGTAACGCCTTAAGCAAGATGACATGATGTAGAGGGATAGTTACATGCAATATGATAAAAACCCCATCTTGTTATCCTCGATGGCAACAATACTATACGTGCCTTGCTGCCCCTTTTGTCACTGGGTAAGGACACCGCAAGATTGAACCCAAAGCTAAGCACTTCTCCCATTGCAAGAAAGACCAATATAGTAGGCCAAACCAAATTGATAATTCGAAGAGACTTGCAAAGATAACCAATCATACATAAAAGAATTCAGAGAAGATTCAAATATTATTCATAGATAGACTTGATCATAACCCACAATTCATCGGTCTCAACAAACACACCGCAAAAAAAAGAGTACATCGAATAGATCTCCACAAGAGAGGGGGAGAACATTGTATTGAGATCCAAAAAGAGAGAAGAAGCCATCTAGCTAATAACTATGGACCCAAAGGTCTGAGGTGAACTATTCACACTTCATCGGAGGGGCTAGGATGATGTAGAGGCCCTCTGTGATGATGGCCCTCTCCGGCGGAGCTCCGGAACAGGCCCCAAGATGGGATCTCGTGGGTACAGAAGGTTGCGGCGGTGGAATTAGGTTTTTGGCTCCTTATCCGATCGTTTGGGGGTACGTAGGTATATATAGGAGGAGGAAGTACGTCGGTGGAGCTCCAAGGGGCCCACGAGGCAGGGGCGCGCCCTAAGGGGTGGGCGCGCCCCACCCTCATGACCGCCTCGTGGCTTTCTTGACGGAGGGTCCAAGTCTCCTGGGTCTCATCAGATGAGAAAATCATGTTCCCGAAGGTTTCATTCCGTTTGGACTCCGTTTGATATTTTGTTTCTCCGAAACTCTGAAATAGGCAAAAAACAGCAATTCTGGGTTGGGCCTCTGGTTAATAGGTTAGTCCCAAAAATAATATAAAAGTGGAAAATAAAGCCCAATATAGTCCAAAACAGTAGATAATATAGCATGGAGCAATCAAAAATCATAGATACATTGGAGATGTATCAGGCATCCCCAAGCTTAATTCCTGCTCGTCCTCGAGTAGGTAAATGATAAAAAGAGAATTTTTGATGCGGAGTGCTACTTGGCACAATTTCAATGCAAATCTTCTTAATTGTGGTACGAATATTCAGATTCGAAAGATTCAAGACAAAAGTTCATATTGACATAAAAATAATAATACTTCAAGCATAGTAACAAAGCAATCATGTCTTCTCAAAAGAACATGGCCAAAGAAAGTTATCCCTACAAAATCATATAGTCTGGCTATGCTCCATCTTCACCACATAAAGTATTTAAATCATGCACAACCCCGATGACAAGCCAAGCAATTGTTTCATACTTTAACATTTTCAAAAAAAATTCAATCTTCACGCAATACATGAGCGTGAGCCATGGATATAGGACTATATATGGAATAGAATGGTGGTTGTGGAGAAGACAAAAAGAGGGGAAGATAGTCTCACATCAACTAGGTGTATCAACGGGCTATGAAGATGCCCATCAATATATATCAATGTGAGTGAATAGGGATTTCCATGCAACGGATGCACTAGAGCTATACGTATGTGAAAGCTCAACAAAAGAAACTAAGTGGGTGTGCATCCAACTCGCTTGCTCACGAAGACCTAGGGTATTTTGAGGAAGACCATCATTGGAATATACAAGCCAAGTTCTGTAATGTAAAATTCCCACTAGTATATGAGAGTGAAAACATAGGAGACTCTCTATCATAAAGATCATGGTGCTACTTTGAAGCACAAGTGTGGTAAAAGGATAGTAGCATTGTCCCTTCTCTCTTTTTCTCTCATGTTTTTGTTTGGGCCTTTCCCTTTTTTATGGCCTCTTTTTTTCGTACGGAGTCTCATCCCGACTTGTTGGGGAATCATAGTCTCCATCATCCTTTCCTCACTTGGGACAATGCTCTAAAAATGATGATCATCACACTTTTATTTTTCTTACAACTCAACAATTACAACTCAATACTTAGAACAAAATATGACTCTATGTGAATGCCTCCGGCGGTGTACCGGGATATGCAATGATTCAAGAGTGACATGTATGAAAGAATTATGAACGGTGGCTTTGCCACGAATACGATGTCCACTACAGGATCATGCTAGCAATATGACAATGATGGAGCGTGTCATAATAAACGGAACAGTGGAAAGTTGCATGGCAATATATCTCGGAATGGCTATGGAAGTGCCATGATAGGTAGGTTTGATGGCTGTTTTGAGGAAGTTATATGGTGGGTGTATGATACCGGCGAAAGGTGCGCGGTATTAGAGAGGCTAGCAATGGTGGAAGGAAGGAAAGTGCGTATAATCCATGGATTCAACATTAGTCATAAAGAACTCATATACTTATTGCAAAAATATAGAAGTTATCAAAGCAAAGTATTACGTGCATGCTCCTAGGGGGATAGATTGGTAGGAAAAGACCATCGCTTGTCCCCGACCGCCACTCATAAGGAAGACAATCAATAAATAAATCATGCTCCGACTTCCTCACATAACGGTCCACCATACGTGCATGCTACGGGAATCACAAACTTTAACGCAAGTATTCTTCAATTTCACAACTACTCAACTAGCATGACTCTAATATCACCATCTTCATATCTCAAAACAATTATCAAGCATCAATCTTTTCTTAGTATTCAACGCACTCAAAAGAAAGTTTTACAAATCTTGAATACCAAGCCTATTATTATTATTAAGCAAATTACCATGCTATTAAAGACTCTCAAAATAATCTAAGTGAAGCATGAGAGATCAATAGTTTCTTTAAAACAAATCCACCACCGTGCTCTAAAATATATAAGTGAAGCACACGGAGCAAAACTATAAAGCTCAAAAGATATAAGTGAAGCACATAGAGCAAAACTATATAGCTCAAAAGATATAAGTGAAGCACATAGAGTATTCTATCAAATTCCAATTCATGTATGGCTCTCTCAAAAGGTGTGTACAGCAAGGATGATTGTGGCACACTAGCAAACAAAGACACAAATAATACAAGACACTCCAAGCAAAACACATATCATGTGGTGAATAAAAATATATCTCCAAGTAAAATTACCGATGGAAGTAGATGAAAGAGGGGATGCCTTGCGGGGCATCCCCAAGTTTTGACTTTTTGGTGTCCTTGGATTATATTGGGGGTGCCATGGGCATACCCAAGCTTAGGCTCTTGCCACTCCTTGTTCCATAATCCATCAAAAAGATTTGACCCAAAACTTGAAAATCACAACACAAAACTCAACAGAAATCTCGTGAGCTCCGTTCGCGAAAGAAAACAAAAGACCACTTCAAGGTACTGAAATTAACTCATTCTTTATTTATATTTGTGTTAAACCTACTGTATTTCAACTTCCCTATGGATTATAAACTATTTTACTAGCCATAGATTCATCAAAATAAGCAAACAACACACGCAAAACAGAATCTGTCAAAAAACAGAACAGTCTGTAGTAATCTGTAACTAACGCAAACTTATGGAACTCCAAAACATCTATCAAACTTGGACGACCTAGAAACTTTGTTTATTGATCAGCAGCAATTGGAATCAGTATTTTATCACGTTCTGGTGATTTTTAACAATTGTTTTCGTGAACAGAAAGATTCTGGAAATTACAGCAAGATCGAATAACTATCATCCAAGAAGATCCTATAGGTCTAACTTGGAACAAACACTAATTAAAACACAAAACCACATCCAAATAGAAGGTAGATGGATTATTTATTCCTAAACAGAAGCAAAAACAAAAAGCTCAAAATAAAACTGGGTTGCCTCCCAACAAGCGCTATCGTTTAACGCCCCTAGCTAGGCATTGAGATCTCAATGATGCTCACATAAAGACAAGAATTGAAGCGCAAAGAGAGCATCATGAAAAACATGACAAACACATCTAAGTCTAACATACTTCCTATGCATAGGCATCTTATAGGCAAAAAAATCATCATAGCAAAGCAAAAACTAGCATATGCAAGGAAGCGGAAAGAAACAATAGCAATCTCAACATAATAAGAGGTAAATTATTATCATGAAAATTTATACAACCATATTTTCCTCTCTCATAATAATTACATGTGGGATCATAAGCAAATTCAACAAAATAGCTATCACAATAAATATTTTCAACACGATCCACATGCATGCAAAGTTGACACTCTTCCAAAATAGTAGGATTAACATTAACTAAAGTCATGACCTCTCCAAACCCACTTTCAATATTATTGCAAACAATATTATCAATCTCATATTCATCACAGGGATTAAATAAATTTTCAAGATCATAATAAGAACCACCCCAATCATGATCATTGCAACAAGTAGTAGACATAGAAAAACTAGCATCCCCAAGCTTAGGATTTTGCATATTATTAGCACAATTGACATCAAGAGAATTTATAGTAACATCGTTGCAATCATGCTTTTCATCGAAGGAACTACCAAGTATGGGTGCAATAGCAATGATCTCATGTTTAACATAAGGAACTATAGCAAATTCATCTTCATAAATATTGGCACCATGGCCACAAGAATAGCAAGCATCATGTTCATCATGGGATATTTCAATCAAATCATCGGAATCATCATTATCTATAAATCGATGCATATCATTATTTTCTTCCAAAGCAACAACCATTCTCTCAATAAATTCTTTGACGTAGACATTATGAGCATAGTTTTCATAGCAATATTTAAGTATGTCAAAATTTTCAGATTCGTAGAGAGTAATATCATACTTTTCAATCAAAGAAGCAACTTCATAAGCACCCTTAAAAGCAACAAATTCTTCAATTTGTTTGATATCATAGTAACTATAAACACCCTTTGCATAAGAAGATATGATTTCATTTTCATTAAACTCAGATAGGTATGGAAGGTGTTTTTTAGGGTTCTTAGAGCAACAAGTAAAATCATAAATTTCACAAAGATTCTAAGCGTAACACACCAATCTATTTATTTGACTCCATAAGAGTTTCCCTTTTTCAGACAAACGATGACGCACAAAATGAGCATGCTCATCTAAAGATTTCCCATCAACTAGGCTAGTTGGGGTTTCAGCACGAGCGCATAAGGATCGAAGATGATCCAAGCAGAACACTTTAAGTGGACCCATATCAATAGATTTTCAGCAAGCAAAGATTCAAGCATATGGAAGGCACATGGCAAGACGAGCAAACAAAAAGCAAGCGAGAAGAAGGCAAATGGAAAAGAGAGGGCGAATAAAATGGCAAGGGTGAAGTGGGGGAGAGGAAAACGAGAGGCAAATGGCAACTAATGTAGTGCGAGAGATAAGGATTGTGATGGGTACTTAGTATGTCGACTTTTGCGCAGACTCCCCAGCAACGGCGCCAGAAATGGCTCATTGTCGGGAGTCCAAATCTTGACTTGACCTTGCATAAGCCTCCTCGGCAACGGCGCCAGAAATTCTTCTTGCTACCTCTTGAGCACTGCATTGGATTTCCTCGAAGAGGAGAGGATGATGCAGCAAAGTAGCGTAAGTATTTCCCTCAGTTTTTGAGAACCAAGGTATCAATACAGTAGGAAGCTACGCTCGAGTCCCTCGTACCTACACAAAAACAATAGCTCCATGCAACCAACGCGATTAGGGGTTGTCAATCCCTTCACGGTCACTTACGGGGGTGAGATCTGATAGAGAATATTCTTAGTATTTTTGGTATAGAGATGCAAAGTGAAAAGTAAAAAGGCAAAGTAAAAAAGCAAGCAAGATTAAAGTGATGGAGACTAATATGAGGAAAATAGACCCGGGGGCCATAGATTTCACTAGTGGTTTCTCTCAAGAGCATAAGTATTTTACGGTGGGTGAACAAATTACTGTTGAGAAATTGACAGAATTGAGCATAGTTATGAGAATATCTAGGTATGATCATGTATATAGGCATCACGTCCGAGACAAGTAGACCGACTCCTGCCTGCATCTACTACTATTACTCCACTCATCGACCGCTATCCAGCATGCATCTAGAGTATTAAGTTAAAAACAGAGTAACGCCTTAAGCAAGATGACATGATGTAGAGGGATAGTTTCATGCAATATGATAAAAACCCCATCTTGTTGTCCTTGATGGCAACAATACTATACGTGCCTTGCTGCCCCTTCTGTCACTGGGTAAGGACACTGCAAGATTGAACCCAAAGCTAAGCACTTCTCCCATGGCAAGAAAAACCAATCTAGTAGGCCAAACCAAACTGATAATTCGAAGAGACTTGCAAAGATAACCAATCATACATAAAAGAATTCAGAGAAGATTCAAATATTATTCATAGATAGACTTGATCATAAACCCACAATTCATCGGTCTCAACAAACACACCGCAAAAAGAAGATTACATCGAATAGATCTCCACAAGAGAGGGGGAGAACATTGTATTGAGATCCAAAAAGAGAGAAGAAGCTATCTAGCTAATAACTATGGACCCGTAGGTCTGAGGTGAACTACTCACACTTCATCGGAGGGGCTAGGATGATGTAGAAGCCCTCCGTGATGACGGCCCTCTCCGGCGGAGCTCCGGAATAGGCCCCAAGATGGGATCTCGTGGGTACAGAAGGTTGCGGTGGTGGAATTAGGTTTTTGGCTCCGTATCTGATCGTTTGGGGGTACGTAGGTATATATAGGAGGAAGAAGTCCGTCGTTGGAGCAACAGGGGGCCCACGAGGCAGGGGGCGTGCCCTAGGGGGGTGGGTGCGCCCCCACCCTTGTGGCCGCCTCTTTTGTTCCCTGGAGTAGGGTCCAAGTCTGTTGGATCACGTTCGGTGAGAAAACCACATTCCCGAAGGTTTCATTCCGTTTGGACTCCGTTTGATATTCTGTTTCTCCGAAACACTGAAATAGGCAAAAAAAACAACAATTCTGGGCTGGGCCTCAGGTTAATAGGTTAGTCCCAAAAATAATATAAAAGTGGAAAATAAAGCCCATCATAGTCCAAAATAGTAGATAATATAGCATGGAGCAATCAAAAATTATAGATACGTTGGAGACGCATCACGTAACAAATAATAAGGCATTGATAAAGGCCGAGAACTTAAAGGGGCTCCTCGGATACCCGATATGTAAACTCTTCGGATTCACTTTGGCGATCCTCAAGATCAAAGATAAGATGAGTTGTTGAACCAGTTTTCAAGACCAACGACCAAAGATGAAGAACAGTTCATAAGAATCGAGGAGCGTCCCCAACTTGAAGACCGGTTCAAGGGGCTACTGATGGTGTCCTGGACTAGGGGGTACTCACCACGTCGTCTCCCAATCAGTTTGATTGGGCCGAGGACCCCCACAGTTGTTTGCTCTTGGGCCAGTTCGGACAACCGATGTATACACGAGGAAGATTCCACAAGACTTGGTGATCAAGACAAGGACTCCTCTCCACCGGCGTATTCGACTAGGACTCTTGTTATCCTAGACCTCTGGTACATTATATAAGCCGAGGCCATGCTAGTCGATAGAGCATCATGACATTACTCATCATACCTCTAGGGTTTAGAGCACAACATATGATCTCGAGGTAGATCAACTCTGTAATCATACGCATCTAATACAATCAAAAGCAGCATGTAGGGTATCATCTCTTCGAGAGAGCCCGAAGCTGGGTAAAATCCCGTGTCCATGTTACCATCGATCCCAAGACATGCAACTTGGGACCCCCTACCCGAGATCTACCGGTTTTAACACCGACAATGCTTGCTTGAGAGCTAGGCTAGGTATTGTCCCAGGGTAATTTTATAAATCAATGCCCAGGGGACAAAGTACACTATAGATGGTGCCACGTGTGATGAGCGAATAGTGTATTCTTTATCAGCAACAGTGGTTGCGGTATGGCCGTCCTGTCGGTGTCGTGTCAGATGGGACGCCGTAGTTGACTTCATGTAGTAGGCCGAGTGGAGCAGCCAGATAGGTAGCCGGCCGGGCGGCCGGGATGGTGAGTTCGGCCGGGTTGAGCAACCCGACCAGGTGCGAGCCGGATTGAGGGGCGTTTCCGGTTCCGATGATTTTGAAGCGTCGTTCACCGTCTTGGGCCTACCCGGGGTCATCCCCCCGACAGCAGCCTCCGGACAACTTGGAAAAGTTGCGCGGAGGGTTTTAGCGGGCGCCAATGTAGTAGATGGAGTCGAAGATGCCGGTTGCAGCCGGCGGCGGGCGTGCAACAGGCACGGCGTGTTCCAAGTGGGGGCGCGCGAGCGCACCCACTGAGTGTAGCCTCCGAGCCTCCGGGCAACTTGGAAAAGTTGGGCGGAGGGTCTTGCTGTGATGATGAAGCCAACGGTGGCGTCGAGGGCGTCGGGCGCGGACACGGGATCCGCCGGCTGATTGGCGCGGGGCCCTGCCGGACGCGGACGCGGAGTCCGCCGGCCGATGGGGGCGTGGGGCCCTGCCTGGTGCAGACGTGGAGTCTGCCGGCTGAGTGGGGGCGCGAGAGCGCACCCACTGGGTGTAGCCTTCGAGCCTCCGGGCAACTTGGAAAAGTTGCGCAGAGGGTCTTGTTGTTGATGAAGCAGATGGTGGCTGTCGGTGTCAAAACTGGCGGATCTCGGGTAAGGGGTCCCGAACTGTGCATCTAAGGTGGATGGTAATAGGAGGCGGGGGACATAATGTTTACCCAGGTTTGGGCCCTCTCGATGGAGGTAATACCCTACTTCCTGCTTGATTGATCTTGATGATATGAGTATTACAAGAGTTGATCTACCACGAGATCGTAGAGGCTAAACCCTAGAAGCTAGACTATGGTATGATTGTTGTTATCCTACGGACTAAACCCTCCGGTTTATATAGACACAGGAGGGGGCTAGGGTTACACAGAGTCGGTTACAAGGAAGGAGATCTACATATCCGTATTGCCAAGCTTGCCTCCACGCCAAGGATAGTCCCATCCGGACACGAGACGAAGTCTTCAATCTTGTATCTTCATAGTCCAACAGTCCGGCCAAAGGATATAGTCCGGTTGTCCGGATAACCCCTAGTCCAGGACTCCCTCAGTAGCCCCTGAACCAGGCTTCAATGACGATGAGTCCGACACGCAGATTGTTTCCGGCATTGCAAGGCGGGTTCTTCTCCAAATCCTGAATACCTGTTGAATAGTGTCCGGCTCCTCATAAATGTTGCGCTTCTTGGCTTCCACGTCCAATAATGGCGATCTTCCATGTGTCGAGCGAATGCAAGAAGCCAGGGCGTTTTTACATTTGCCACCCCAGCTGTGTGAATAAACTGTTTATTAAAGAGACGGGGATTCTCAGATCCAAATCACACCATCTTCCCTCAGCGAGCATTCATCAGAGCGCGCCCGAAAAAATCCATCCCAACATGGCCGGCCATCGCAGCTCCTCCTCTCGCTCCCGTAGCCCTAAGCCCGGAGATTGGAAAAAGTGTTCCGTCCCGCACAGTCAATTAGTGGAGCTACAGACCCAGGGATTTCTCCCTCCAGCGTATATGGTCCCTGTTCGAGCCGGGCTCGCCACCTACAATGACGGGGAGCAAGCGGAGAGTTGTCCCAACCCCTCCAAGGGGGAGCGGGTATGCCTCGTCCCTTATTTACTAAGGGGACTTGGATTTCCAATCCATCCGTTCCTTCGAGGACTCCAGGAGTTTTACGGCCTCCAGTTGCATAACTTCACCCCTGTTTCCATATTACACATCGCTGGTTATGTAGCCCTCTGTGAGCTGTTTCTGGGATGCGAAGCTCATTTCGCGCTGTGGAAGAGGCTATTCTGCCTAGTGCCCTGTACACAGAGGGGGTCAATATATCAAGTGGGCGGAGCCGAAATATGGCGCATCGCCGGGACCGGATACATGCCCGGTACCCCAAAGAAGGCGTCCAAAGACTGGCCTTCGGAGTGGTTTTATATGGAGGACGTCCCCCTTCCGGATCCTATTCGGATTGGTCTTCTCGAGTTCGACAATGCCCCTTTGAAGAAGCACCGAAGCTGGCGCCCACGGAGCCCTCGGGAGGAAGATAGCGGAAACGTTCTTTACCTGATGGGCCGGATAAAGGCGCTGGCTCAATCAGGACTGACAATAACTGAGGTTATGTCAATATGCATTATGCGGGGGGTGCAGCCACTTCAATATTGAGGCCACCCCATGTGGCACTTCAACGGGGAAGATGATGCCACCCGCTGCAGTCGTAAAGGATCGGATTCAGCCGCTGCTCTAGCAAAAATTATGTCCGATTTGTATAAGGGAGAGGAGCAGGAGTTCCTCCGCATCAAGCCACGGGATGGATTCCCCATGTACAACCCTCCAAGCTGGGTGAGCTGCCACTTTTTACTCCCACCTTTCCCGTATTTTTGTAATAAGTATTTACCTTGCCATGTCATAGCAGGAACTGCGAAAGGCTGTAAGGGAGGGCAATAGCCCGCCTCCACAACCAGAGGATCCTGACCGGGCCCTTGACCCCGGCCTTAAAGAGGATCCGGACATATTCGTGGAGTTGATCGACGGGATATTCTATCAATTAAGTTGTGACGATGCCATGGTGGCCATTATAGTTGACTATCCTAGGCTACTCCCCGCCTCGCATGTAAGTAAAACCAGAGTCCCGACTTACGAGAAGGGTCCCCTTTTATGCACTTCACCTACCGCGCTAGTACGGTGTTTTACAGGGAAGGTCCTCGGGACGCCATGTCGAACCCGCGGTGACTCGCCAATAAGGGGCGCCGAAGCCGGGCAGGCTAAAAAGGAAGGCGGTCCGGACGGAGACGCCGGCGCAGAGGTATGATACAAAACCTCGCTCTGTGGTTATCATATTTTAAAACATAATAACACCCATGTTTGCTTGAAGGAAAAACGCTCGCCGGACTATATCCGGAGAGGTTGCCGATCACGCCTCTACCAGTCGGGCTCCAGGGCCGGACACCGAGGTGGAAGCTAACACGGGGCACGCACCAGATGCTTCTCCTACAGAGGATGCGGATAAAATATCCGCTACCAATTCTGAAGTGGAGAGCGCCATGAATCATAGGCGTCGCCGGGCCGTACTCCGTGGCGCTTGTTTCTCCCAAGAGGCGTTTGATGCCTTCAACTCGGGAGACGCGTACTGTTGGGGATATTACTACCTGGCGTGAACCGGCTAGGACAGGCCGGGTTAACTTCATCAATAGTTGAGTATGTTAAAGCCCATGAAGGCAGATGAGGATGGTATGTAAGGGTTCAAGCCCACAATCGGTTTAAAGCCCATAGCCATAAACCGGCGTCGGTATGTAAGTTGTATTGTAAGTTAGGAATAGTGGAGACCGAACCGGACACGTGTATGAGCCGGTATCGGGCCTCTGTAGACCGATGGGCGTCACCTATGTATATAAGGGGACGACCCAGCGGTGGTTCAGGACAACAGACAACAACTCGAGACCTAGGCGAAGCTTATTTGCTCCCTAGTCATCAAAACCCCATCAAATCCATCACAACTAGACATAGGCTTTTACCTTCATCGAAGGGGCCGAACTAGTATAAACTCTCTTGCGTCCCTGTGTCCGCTTTAACCCCTTCAAGCTAACCCGTAGCGATGGCTCCACGACTAAGTCCTTTCATGAGGACATTTGCCATGACAAAACCACGATAGTTGGCGCCCACCGTGGGGCTATCGCACGATGGTTTTGAGTTCTTGGAGGGAAACTTCAAAGGACTCAAGGGTTACACCGTGGGCCGGATGACCAAGAGTCATCGCGGCAAGCTCTACATCGATGATGCAGGATGGGGCCCCGAGGCAGGCTCAATTGAGTACGGGTATCGGGTCCCCTTTGGTGGCATACACATCTTCATTGGAAAGATCGGTAAACCAGGCCCTGAGCCAGACATCTGCACTGACCTCATCAAAACGGCTCAGCGTGCATGATCCGCCCAGGTTAAACCAGTCATGAAGCATGCCTTCGTGGGAGTCATCCATGGAGGAGAATACGAGGATGGATTGGAATCCGGTGGTGAGAACGTCGTTTATTCCGACGACGAGTCCTCAACCGGAGAAACCGAGTCGCTATATCAGTTGCAAGATGGCCGGATTGGTGGCTGTTCCGATGGCGACAGTATTCCGGACCCCTTTGATCTGCTGAACCGGGTTGGAATATTCATGGCCGATACACAAGCAGCGATCCACTCTTCGACCGCCGCAGCAATGATCTCCGGGTTAGTGACGGCGACGGTAGCCGGGGCAGGAGGCCCTGTGCGCCCACCGGCTCAAGTTTTATCTGATCTGTTCGATGCGTTGGCTACGCTCATGGCAGAGGCTAACCCGGCGGATCAGGATGCCCACAACGCGGAAATCGCAAAGGTGAAGGATAAGATCACTCAGGCCAAGGCCGATTTAGCGGCTGAGAACACCGGGATGACCGCAGAGCGGGCCGCTTTGGATGCACAGGCTTATCGGCTTATGCTGGATCAGAACGCATCACATGAGGTTCTGAAGAGGAAGCACCGGTCTCGCTTACCTCCGGTTTACGAGGCCAGGGACCTCTTTAACACCCCAGGAGCAGGGACCAGTAACCCGCCGGTGGTAAACCGAGCGGAAGCACCAGGGACGGGCGCGCCGGTTCAGCCTCGCTTGGTGGATCCGCCTCATCAAAACAATATCGTGCCTTAGCCTGTCCCAACACCTCCGGGTCATTATTCCAATCCGATGGACAACCTTGTCGCTGTCGCTTCACGACTGGAGGCCATCCCAATTGAAGGTGATTCCCCGGCGGTGGGAGACGCGCCGGGTTAAGGAACTTCTTCAGACAGCCTTGATTCAATAGGAAGCATATTCATACAACCGTCATCGGATTCATTCTACCCCTCGCCCAAGCCGGAGCTACAGCAGACGCGTGGATGAACCAGCCGTGTCAAGCAACGCAAGAAACCATGGAGCGCCCCGTGGCAACAACCCGGCAGGCGGTGTTGGTGATGCTCAGGAAGTGGTAGACCGGGATCGAGCGCGCAGGGAGGCCGAGTTAGCAGCACAGTATGAGGCTTGTCAGCTTATGCCGGTTCGTCCAACCACCTCGGTCAAGCCAGGAGTTACCTCTAGTTCTTTGGGGGTGCCATGCCTTGTCCCCGCATTATGCAATGTGCGCCTACCCAAGGATTTCAAGGGCCCGCGCAAGGTGCCAAATTACACTGCCGATTTATCTCCAGAAACATGGGTGGAGTGTTATGAGATGGCCATGGAGATGCTTGATGTTGATGATGTGGCGTGTGCGAAGTATTTCACCATGATGCTAGAAGGAACGTCACGTACTTGGTTAAAAAGTTTACCGGCCAACTCTATCAGTCCGTGGGCCAAGTTGAGAGCCCGGTTTATCCAAAATTTTAAGGATACATGCAAGCAGCCTATGTTGATAGTGGACTTAGCGGCCTGTGTCCAGGAGGAAGGAGAGTCGACGACCCGTTGGGTGCGCCGGGTCTCAAAGATTTTGCATTCGTCAGACTGCATCAATGCTGATACAACAGTTATAACCTTGGAAGGCAACTGCCGGTTTGAACCCCTGAAGTTGAAATTGGGACGGCTGAAGCGCCATTGCAATGATATGGGGACCCTCATGGCTGCATTAGTGACGTATGCTGACTCTGATAGTACCAAGGATTCTGAGTCTGACGATGACAAGACAGGGAAGGGAAAGAAGAGCAGCAACTCCAAAGGGCAGCACCACAACACGGCGGGTCATGGAAACAGCGGCAAGCGTAAAGCGGATAGTAGCATGGACAGCGACGAAAGGGTAAACCGCTGAATCGCAGCGGAGCACCAATCCCAACCCGGGCCGCTTGTCTTACCTGTTAAACCAGCCCTGTCCAAAACATGGGACGAAGGAGATGCCGGCCAACCACCTTTGGAAGGATTGCTACATCATGCAAGAGTTCAAAAATTCTAATGCTTTCCGGTATGATCACGGATCAGGTGGCAGTTCAGGATCCGGATCTCACGGGCTAGGTTACGGCGGAGGAAATTCCGGTTCATGCTTCAATGGCAATCAGGGCGGACAAAAAAAATCAAGGTAACCAGAGCAGCCAGGGTGGTTACAATCAGCAGCAGCAGTCGGGTTATCAAAGCCACCCGAAGCAGTTAAATAGTGGGACGTATCATGTTTTCACCACTAGTTTGGACAAGCGTGACCGAAAGGTTCATAAGCGGGCAGTAAATTCTGTTGAACCGGTAGTGCCTCGTTACTTACGCTGGTCCGAGCAGCCAATCGTATGGAGCAGAGAGGATCACCCTCCCCGGGTTGACAATCTGGGTTAGCTAGCGTTGGTGGTGGCACCTCAGGTGGGAGGTTATAAGTTCACCAAGGTGCTCATGGACGGAGGGAGCAGTATTAACATCCTCTACTATGAGACCTTCCGCCGTATGGGGTTAACAGATAAAAATCTTAAACCGTCCAATACGGTGTTTCACGGCGTGGTACCTGGTAAATCGGCGTATCCTGTTGGCAAAATAGCTCTGGAGGTGGCCTTTGGAGATGATTATGACTCCAGATCAGAAATATTGACCTTTGAGGTGGTGAAAATTTAGAGTCCGTATCACGCCCTGTTTGGACGGCCGGCTTACGCTAAATTCATGGCATGGACCTGCTATGTCTATTTATAGCTCAAGATGCCGGGTCACAAAGGAACAATAACTGTCCATGGAAGCCGCAAGATTGCTTTAGAGTGTGAAGAAGGTGATGCGGCCTATGCTGAGTCGGTTTGTGCCACGGAGGAGTTGAAGTTTTACAAAGATAATGTTGATCCGACACACATGACTTCATTGAAAAAGCCAACTACGGAGCATGATCCGGCCCTGAAGTTTAAATCAGCTGTTGAGACTACGTGCTCATGTGCCGGCTCAAGAATTAAGGATGATTCCAATTACTTGGCCATTTGCAGCTTGGGGGCTGGATATGGTTGGGCCTTTCAAAAGATCCAAGGACAAGAAAACCCACCTCTTAGTGGCGGTTGACAAGTTCACAAAGTGGGTGGAGGCAGAGCCCGTTAGCAAGTGTGACGCAGCCACGGCGGTTCAATTCATCAAAAAGGTGATTTTTTGGTTTGGCTTTCCACATAGCATCATCACCGATAATGGTACCAACCTGTCCAAGGGCGCCATGAAGGAGTTCTATCATCGTGAGCACATCCAGCTCGACGTATCATCAGTGGCTCACCCATAGTCCAACGGTCAAGCAGAGAGGGCTAATCAAGAGATCTTGCGAGGCATCAAACCCCGGCTTATGGTTCCTTTACAGAAGACGCCGGGTTGTTGGGTTGAGGAGTTACCATCTGTATTATGGAGCATCAACACCACACCCAACAGATCGACATGATACACGCCTTTCTTCATGGTTTATGGAGCGGAGGCGGTTCTCCCCAGTGACATCCATCATGACTCAGCTCGTGTAGCGGCATATGTTGAAGCGGACAACGAGACAGCACGACAAGATGCTCTGGACCTGCTAGACGAGGAGCGTGACATAGCGGCTGCCCGTTCGCCAATTTATCAGCAAGATCTCCGTCGCTATCACAGTCGCCGAGTTAGAACCAGAACCTTTCAAGAAGGAGATTTGGTACTTCGGCTCATCCAAGATCAGACAGATATGCACAAGTTATCCCCACCTTGGGAAGGACCTTTTGTGGTCAGCAAGAATCTGCACAACAGGTCATACTACCTGATCGATATTCGAGAGCACAAAGACTCACGTACATCAGAGGAGGAGACCAACAGGCCGTGGAACATAGCTCATCTTCGGCCTTACTATACTTGAGCCATAGGCTTTGCTTATGTACATATTATGACAAGGTATATATTATGATCAATATAATAAACCGGAGCCTCAGCTAAAGCGGGGTATCTGTTATATTTACATCATGTGTGGTTACACGGAGTTTCTGTCTTAAAGCGGCCTCCGCTTTACCCCTTGAGTTAGCTTCTCAAAAGCTCTATATTATATCACTTGAAGGCTTGGTCATGTCCGAACCATAGCAACGCCATTTGGTAGGCGAAAAGCCACATCATCACTTGGGGACTTGGTCAAGTCTAAACCATAGTCACGCCTCTTGATCGGCCTAGTGCCACATCATCACTTGGGGGCTTTGGTCGAACCCGAACCATCGCTACACCTCTTGATCGGCGTAATGCCAACGCATCATTTGGGGACCTGGCTGACTCGAACCATAGCTACGCCTGTTGGGGGCTTGGTCGTGTCTGACCTTGGTAATGCCTCTTGATCGGCTCAAAGCCTCATTTGCAAATGGTTTTTATCTTTTCCTTTGCCTGAATTCTGTTCTTTTTTGCTAAAGACCTTTTTTCTTTCTGTTGCGTTTTTAAACCGACATTGTTAAACCGGTTCAACTGTCACTTACAAATTGACGGAACACGGTCAAATATTAATCCGGAGACTAACTGCCCGGTTTAATTTTTTATTACCATCCTATTATGGAGTAAAACCGGTGTTTATCATAACCTGGAACGGTTTACAATTTAAACCGGCCTTATATTAACAGGAGTTGTTTTCTCCTCCAATAGTGTGGGTTTTCAACCCCGCTTCAAGATTGGCCAGCCAACTTCATGCCTATCGATGGCAGGTATTATGTATCTCTATATTTGGTCATATGTTTAAACCTAAGCTATTATCTTTGGTTTCACATACATAGATATCATGACCCGTCTGGCGATAAATCGCGAAGGCGCTTTAAGTTTTTTGGCTGCAGAAAACAGTTTGGAGATAGATAATTTAAAAAGAAGCATCAGTTGCAGTAAATATGCACGAAGGCATATCAAGACCAAGTGTATCAGCTAGCCTATTACAAGGCAATACAGTGCCCAAATAAGATCATTGTTTTCTGCATATCACAGCGTGCAGTGTTTTAAACCGGCTTCCGGTTCATGCTTGGTCACCGGCTTGACCTGATGGTTGCGGGTCATCTCGCGCCGGTTCAGCCTCTTCCTCCCTACCCAGCGGCTGGAAATAAACAGTTGCCTAGTCAATTACAGTTAATGCTTGAAAGACAGCTTCATCACTGATCAGCAATGACGGTTCAATGTCAGGAGCGTAAGTATGCTTACGGATTGGCGGGACAAGATTCTCCGCTTCAGGGATTGGTGCCACAACCCGCTTGTTCTGACCATCATAATTGGCTTGATAGTGGGACAGATCCGCTTCTTCCGCCAGCTGACATGCCAGAGGGCGCACTTCCCGGTTTATGGCTCGGAGATCCCCTTCATCAAACTCTGTCCCATCTTGTTTCAAACTAGGATAGCCTTGGGCCGCTTCACCGGATCAAAGTCAGACACCCACGCCTTTACCCGGATTAAGGCATTTATAGCACCCGTTCTAGCGGCAGATCTCTTCAGCTCTTCAACCCGGGCAGGGAGCATGGATAGCCTTTCAAGGGTGTCTTTGATCAAAGTGGGCGGCGGATTGTTATGAGACGCTGTATGGATGATCCGTTGGGCACCCGTGTATAGTTGCTCTATCAACGTATAAGCAGCTTTCAGCTTCTTCCGTACATCCGATCCCAAGTGGCCAATGCGAGTTCCTACATCATTGTAAGGGTTATTAAACCGGCAGATACATATAGAGGTCTGCTCGAATCAGGAGAACCAAGGATACTTACCACATATAGCCGCAGTCATGGCATGAACCTGTCGCTTCACACTGGTTAATTCATCAACCACCGGTTTGAGAGAGGCTTCGGCTTTCACAGCCCTTTGCATTAAAGCGGCTTTTTCAGTTGCCCAATCCGCCTGCTATTTGTTGAAGCCCTCCTTAAGTTTCTCCATTGCGCTTAAAGCGCTGGTTAATTCCTCTTTTGCCTTGGAGGTTTCGGCTTGTTGTGACTTTAGGTTCTCTTCCAAGTCGGCGGTTTGACTTTCCTTTTTGCTCAGCTCAGCCTGCATACAGATAGTTATATGATGAAAATGACGGTACAGATTTGAATTACCAACCACATAACAAGTTATGCCCTTGGTACTTGGGGGCTAATGCATATTTGCTCTTCATCGTACAAATTTCTACAAAGTCCCAAGCTCAATGCAAGTATTCAACTTGGCACTTGGGGGCTAATGATTATTTGCTCAATGACTACTGATACCGGAATTTTTATTATCTAAAGTCCCGGTTTAACTGCATGAAGTTGAACCGACCCTTGGGGGCTACGTCAGCAAAGTACAAGGGAGTTGAAGTTCATATTGGAAAGTCCCAGTTTAAGTTGATATCTTAAACCGTCACTTGGGGGCTATTGGAGTTGGCACATTATAACATACAAGCAGAGAAGTGTATAAGAAATTATGTCATATTTGTCCTTCATCATATTGACCAGACCGGCTTCATGGTCACGGCTGGTGTACAGCCGGTTCAGATAACCAGAATGGAGATCTTGGGCGTTCAGAGCGGCATAAGTTGATAAATCGGCGTTCCACTTGCCTTTACCAATGGCAGCAAATTCGTCTTTGGGCAGTGTGCCTGCATAAAGCGACAGGATTGCTTGGTTCGGTACGACCAATGCCGGTGATAAGGACTTCATCATCTTTCTCTTCACCAGTTTGTACTGGGGTCGCCAGTTTGTCATTATTATTTGATGGACTAGCCGTTTTGTTAGTCCGGATAGGGCTCGTTGGTTGATCAATAGGGCCTGTGGTATCAACATTTGCCTCTTCAGCGACAAAGTCATGGTCTTGCGGTGGTAGGTCATTCAGCACATCATCACGGTTGGCTCCCTCAGGATCTGGTATTTTGTCCGGTTCAGTAGCGACATTTTCCTCTGCCGTATTATTCAGGCGAGCTTTCTTGCTTGGTCTGGGCTTGACCCTGAGAAAGGAGATTAACAAGGATCAGTATATTTCTTGTTAAAAATAATATATCAAAGGTACAGGATGGAATATAACTTACCCAAGCACCATTTTAGGCGGTGGAAGCTTGGTGGCTGATGACTCGCTGGAGGATGAATGAGAAGTGCCCTGATAATTGGAATCAGACGAATTAAGATGTTGACGAAAACAACCCGCTTTAGGGCATGGAGTAACAAGTGAATAAGAGACCTCTGAACGGTGTTTCTGAACCGGACTGTTCGGTAAACCGGCGGAGGTAACTACCTGGCCGCTTTGTCGGGTTGTGCGGCGAGCTTTGTGCTGTTGTGTCTTCACAAGGAAGTTTGGATCCAAATAAGCAAGAGGATGAGAAAAATTAACTTTCCGGTTTTCCCTACGGATTTTTAGTGAAGGCAAAGGGTTTGAATCGGAAGAGAGAACGATTACCTCTACAGCATCAGCGTGACTGACTTCAGCGTCGTCCTGGCAATGATCATCATCAATAAGGCGTATGAAAAATAAACCAAGTGAGTCAAGATCTACCTCAAGATCCGGGTTACCCACATCATCATCAGCTGGTGGATCGGAGGATGCAGTGGTTCTTTTCCTATTAGCAGGCTTCTTCACAACTCTGGTTTTTGGCCGGGTTGGCTTCTCCAGTTTATCTTGCGGAGGTTTCTTGTTCCAGAACGGATCATCGCCCTGTTTAAAAATAATGATAGCATTTTTCAGAGTATATTGGGACAAAGGCAGTTTCAGGAAAGTATAAGGGATGAATCTTACAGATGGCGGTTTATTAATGGCGCAGAAAGGAGGCAGGCCGGTTTGGGCACAGACGGCTTCCGGTTCATTTAATATCTTTTTCACATCTTCAGTAACTTCGTCATCTGTAAGCTGGATGTCAATGTGCCGTTGAACATCTTTTACATCTCTGGTATATTTGCACATCAAACCAGAGCGCTGGCTTAATGGCAGTATGCTCCAAGATATCCAGCAGTGAGCAAGGTCAACCCCTGTCAACCCATTTGCCATGAAAGCCCTAAGCTTGGATAATTGAGGAGCATATTTGCTTCTCTCCTTGGCACTTAGCCTCTGTGGAAAGGGGTGTGTGTTGCTCAGACGCTCCGGACGATAACCCGGCAGGGGATTTTCTTCAGAAGGAGAGGTATCTTTGCAATAAAACCATGTTTGGTTCCACTCTTTGGGGTGGCTATGAAGTTTTGCGTGAGGGAAGGTGACTTCTTTCCTCTTTTGAATTGCCATACCGCCCAGCTCCATATTAGGTCCGTCTGTGAATTCAGTATGGCGGTTCAGGTGAAAGAAATCCCGGAATAACTCTACTGTGGGTTCCTCTTGAAGGTACACCTCACAGAACACTTTAAAGTGACAGATGTTGGTTACGGAGTTGGGACGAGTATCTTGTGGACGCAGTTGGAAGTTGGCTAGGACATCCCGATAAAATTTTGAACCGGGAAGGTTGAAGCCCCGGGCTAAATGATCAGCAAAAACCACAACTTCTCTGTCTTGAGGTTTGGGAGGACATTCCGGGCCAGGGACCCTCCAGTGAATGGCGTCTTTCTTACTTAAAGCGCTAGTGTTGACCAAGTTGTTCAGTTGATTTTCGGTCACTCGAGAAGGGACCCAGTTGCACTCATACACTTGTTTGGCTATGGTAAGATCTACAAATACAGTAATTGTTGGTTCAAGAATATGTTGACAGTTATGTGATGATATATGTTTGCTAAACTGGACAAAGCTATATACAAAACCAGAGTTCAGCATACACAATAGTATCACTGGAAAATGGTTTTGGCGGTTCAACAAGGGGACTAATGGTATACACCGATTTGTCAATCTTCTACAAAGTTAAACTGCCTGGTCTAAACATTGAAGAGTCAAGATTGCAGATGAGTAAGTAAACAGATTTCACAAGGTTGTGTTACAGTTTTGGATCTGGAGCATGTTCAAAAAAGAGAAAAATATTCAAAGCCTAAAAGGAGCAGTACCGAACCAATGAGCAAGGGTGCGAGTAAGATCTATGGCTTTGAGATGTGTAAGTGAAAACGGAGGCCAAAGGCTACTAATACACAGAACAGAGATTCACAGATTCATCTCAGATCTATCGTACGAACAAGAAGCAAATGATGAACACTGAAGAACTTGGAAACCCTAGAACAGATCTATGGTGGAAAGGATAGGAGACTTACCGGAGCTGAGGAAGAAGCGGAAGGTCACCGCGATGTTCTGGTACACTCAGGGTGATGCAGCGGCCAAGGTCGGAGCAGAAGTCGACGGCGGCGGAGCTCCGAAGCTGAGCGGCGCAAGAAGGACGAAGCAGAAGGGCACGAAGGGGAAAAGAAAATGACCCCTCGGTCCTATTTATAAAGCAGGGGATATGTGTCAGGCGCGAAAATCAAGGGGCCGCAAGTTTGGAAACGGAGTTGTCACCTCGATTGTCGCAGATCTATTAATAAGGAGGTATCATGTATAGTTTCTTTATTACAGATGACGTCACGCCGGTTTACAACGATCTGAGAAGATGACGTCATGACGGTTTACCAAGTTACAAGAAGATGTTGAAGATGAAGTTTTTTTGCCAAGGATTGACATGAACCAGTTCAAATCTATCTGGGGCCTAATGTTGGGGATATTACTACCTGGCGTGAACCGGCTAGGACAGGCCGGGTTAACTTCATCAATAGTTGAGTATGTTAAAGCCCATGAAGGCAGATGAGGATGGTATGTAAGGGTTCAAGCCCACAATCGGTTTAAAGCCCATAGCCGTAAACCGGCGTCGGTATGTAACTTGTATTGTAAGTTAGGAATAGTGGAGACCGAACCGGGCACATGTATGAGCCGGTCTCGGGACTCTGTAAACCGACGGGCGTCACCCATGTATATAAGGGGATGACCCGGCGGCGGTTCAGGACAACAGACAACAACTCGAGACCTAGGCAAAGCTTGTTTGCTCCCTAGTCATCGAAACCCCATCAATTCTATCACAACTAGACGTAGGCTTTTACCTTCATCGAAGGGGCCAAACTAGTATAAACTCTCTTGCGTCCCTGTGTCCGCTTTAACCCCTTCAAGCTAACCCGTAGCGATGGCTCCACGACTAAGTCCTTTCATGAGGACATCTGCCGTGACAAAACCATGACACGTACATCCGTGCTGCTCAAAATGGTCTTGCCAGAGCCACGGACCAGTATGTGAAGGATATACAGGTAAGAAAATTTGATGATTGCATACATCAGTAGCCCCTGAGACTTGAAACAGTTGGCACAACTGATTTAAGGATCATTATTTGTGCAGGTTCTTATAGAGAAGAATACCCAATTGTCTCAAGAGCTGGAAGAGTGCAAGGCCCAGCTACGGGCCGCAGTTGCCGCATTGGAGGAGTCCGAGAAGGCCCCATATGGTATCACTTGTTTCAAGAAATGATAGATACCATATAGTGTGCGGCATGCCTGCAAATCTAACAATAGATATTGCAGATGACTCCGGAGTGAATTCAGATGAGCAACATGCCATACGGCAGCTAAAGGCTGGCGAGCGCGGGCTTACGGAAGTTAGGCGGAAGAAAAATGATATCCAAGACGCCAATACCCAGCTGAGCGTGGAACTGAAGGATGTTCGAGCCCAGCTTGCGGACTCCGTGAAGGAGAATAAGCGGCTTCGACGCGGCATTTTCAGTAAGTGCTTGAACTCAGTCCGTGAAAGAGTTCGGCGAAGAAGCCGGCTAACAGAGTTATGTCTGCAGGTATGCTGACGGGTCGTCCCGCGGAGGAGATGCCTGGGTCTGCGGGTGATCTTCTACCAGAGCTCTCACAACTGCACGAACAAGTTCGGCAGGTGATGCATGGTATTGCCCAGGCCTTGTGGCCATCCGTAGCCCTGCCAGGAGGCATTGGAGAGCTTGCAGAGAAGCTCAAGGGAGCATGGCGGCGCTTCCGATTATGGAAGATATCGGCCTGCCGTCAAGGTGCCAGGGAAGCCTGGGCCGTGGTGAAGACGCGATATACCAAGGCTGACCCAAACCACATGGTTGAGGTCATTGTGGGGCCCGATGGGAAAGAGATCCCCGTCAGTTTGGTGTATAACCAAGTAGAATTAGCCGCAAAGTTTTCCCAACAGGATTGTAGGCTAGACAACCTATTGGATGGGATAGAAGAAGAATTTAGTCAGTCTAAGTGACTGTGTAATTTAAGAGACATGTATAATGTCTCTAGCCGGATTGTAATTCATTTGTCATGGGGGACCTTTTCGCTTCGACCTCGGGACCCAATAGTCTGGAGTGTATCCGAGTACCCGCTCAGTTATGTAAAAACCGGGGTATGCATGGAAACCAGGCGTAGGGGTCATAAGTGCTTGAACAGACAAGTACCCGACTAGTTATGTTATATTACATGGATAGTACGAAACATCTTCCAGGGAGAATAGTTCCGTTAAGGGTTCCCTTCCCTGGGTACGCATGCCCTAATGTGCATGTCCGGACTGCGAGAAGAGACGCGGGCAAAAAACATCTGGGGGCATGTATCAAAATAAATAAAAGTCATCTTTTGTTCACCGACTGAATATTCCCTTAAGAACGCAAGCTTTTGGCTTCACCCAGTCTGAGGTACACATCCGGCTGACCCGGCAGTAACAATCGCAGAGGTGCTCCCCTTATGCCCTAGCCGAATTAACGGGAATGTAGGGCATAAATACAAGAGCCACGCAACCCAGCTTGGCCAAAACTTAAGTCATATCGATGCATATAATGGCGAAAAAAGGTACATGCGGAACAATAACACATGTGCGGGGCATGAAGCCTAGAAAAATAGTTATATTAAGCTTATGTATAAGAAGCCCCCAGGTATAATGAGCGCGGCCAGCGCGTTAATATTGTGTAGTCAAGACACAGGTTGGCCTTTTAAGGCCTTGAGGCGAAGGAAAAAGAAGAAAGAAAGAGAGAAAAGACAGATAATGTATATGTGAAAAATGGACAGGGGTAAGGAGACGAACATATAGTCCAGCACTAGGCATAGAATCTTTGGAGTCTGGCTGCGTTCCATGGGTTTGGCTCAAGTCGATTCTCCGATGCATCCCGCAGACGGTACGCTCCGCCGGTCAGAACTTGGTCAATAATGAGGGGACCTTCCCATTTGGGCTTAAGCTTGTTCTTTTTCTTCTCCGGCAGGCGTAGAACTAGTTCGCCAACGTTATAAGTTTTGGCCCGTACTTCTCTGCTTTGGTATCTTCGAGCATGTTGCTGATATAATGCGAAACGGGCTTTTTCCACGTCGCGCTCCTCCTCCAGGGCGTCCAAATTGTCCTGCCGATCAAGCTCGGCCTCTTTTTCTTCATACATGCGCACTCGAGGTGAGTCATGAATTATGTCACAAGGCAGAACCGCCTCTGTGCCGTACACCATAAAGAACGGTGTGTATCCGGTAGTATGATTCAGCGTGGTCTGCAGCCCCCATAAAACGGAGTCGAGCTCCTCTACCCAGTGCGTAGTAGACTCCTTTAAGGACCGCACTAATCTGGGTTTTATGCCGCTCATGATAAGACCATTTGCTCGCTCGACTTGACCGTTAGTTTGCGGGTGATAGACAGAAGCATAATCGAGCTTGATGCCCATGTTGCTGCACCAAAGTTTTACCTCGTCGGCTGTAAAGTTCGTGTCGTTGTCGGTGATGATGCTGTGGGGGACGCCATAACGGTGTACAACCCCAGATATGAAGTCTATCACCGGTCCGGATTCGTCCATTTTAACAGGTTTGGCTTCTATCCATTTGGTATCCACCTTGACTAGTAAGTATTTTTTTCTTATGGGTTCCCCCTTTAAGGGGTCCAATCATATCAAGCCCCCAGACCGCAAAGGGCCACGTAATGGGGATTTTTTGGAGAGCGGTGGGCGGTATATGGCTTTGGTTTGCAAAAAGGTGGCAACCGACATAGCGTTGGACCAAGTCATGTGCATCTGCCCGGGCCGTCGGCGAATAGAAACCTGTACGGAAGGCCTTGCTTACAAGGGCCCGGGCTGCGGCGTGGTGGCCGCCGAGTCCAGCATGGATTTCTGCCAAAAGCTTCCGCCCTTCCTCTTCGGAGATGCACCTTTGAAGGACTCCGGTAGTGCTTTTCTTATAAAGCTCTCCCTCGTGGACCTTGTAGGCTTTAGATCGTCGCACTATGCAGTGTGCCTCATTTTGGTCCTCGGGAAGTTCCTGCCTAGTTAGGTAGGCCAGGAATGGTTCTGTTCACGGGGCAATGACGGCCATTATTACGTGGGCTGAAGGTGTTATTTCGATGGCAGAGCCTCCGATTGTGTCAGAGTGTTCGGTATCTGGCGTTGTGGCCGAGTTCGGACTATTGTTACCAGTGCCCCCTTCCCATACCACAGATGGCTTAAACAGTCTTTCCAAGAAGATGTGAGGTGGGACAGGGTTGCTCTTACCGCCGATACGGGTGAGGACATATATTCGGCTGCGTTGTTGGAGTCTGTATACAGTATCTGGAGTACATATTGGACTGTATCTCCGGTGGGGGACGTCAGGACGACGCCAGCCCCCAGACCAGCCAACATTTTAGAGCCATCGAAGTGCATGATCCAATTGGAGTACGAGCCATACTCTTTAGGGAGTTCGGCTTATATCCATTCGGCGACAAAATCGGCCAATACTTGCGACTTAATTGATCGCCGAGGTTTATACGTTATGTCGAACGGGAGGAGCTCAATGGCCCATTTGGCAATCCAGACTATGGCGTCACGGTTGTTTACTATGTCGTTGAGTGGTACTTCCGAGGCCACTATGATTGAACACTCTTGAAAGTAGTCTCTTAGCTTTCGGGATGCCATGAATACCGCATATGCTATCTTTTGATAGTGCGGGTACCGTGATTTGCATGGAGCGAGGACAGTGGATACATAATATACCGGCTTTTGAAGTGGGAACTTATGTCCGTCCGTTTCTCGTTCGACGACGAGCACTGCGCTTATGACTTGATGAGTTGCCGCTATATATAGCAGCAATTGTTCGTCGATGTTTGGCGCGGCCAGGATTCGGTTGGTGGCCAATATGGCTTTTATTTCTTCCAGTCCGACTGTGGCCGCGTCCGTCCACTCGAAGTGTTCGGTGCGCCGAAGAAGGCGATAAAGGGGTAATACCTTTTCTCCTAATCGGGAGATAAAGTGGCTTAAGGCCGCCACGCATCCAATTAATTTCTGGATTTGCTTGAGGTCAGTTGGGATGGCCAACTGTGACAGAGCTCGGATTTTAGCCCGATTTGCTTCAATTCCTCTACTGGAGACGATGAAGCCCACGAGCTTTCCGGCGGGTACGCTGAAAACGCATTTTTCCGGATTGAGCTTGATGTCGTATGTTCGGAGATTGTCGAACATGAGCCTCAAGTCGTTTGTTAAAGAGTCGACGTGTCTGGTTTTAACAACCACATCATCTACGTATGCCTCCACTGTTTTGCCGATCAGCTTTTCTAGACATGTCTTGCGTTGATACGTTGCGCCGGCATTTTTGAGCCCGAAGGGCATTGTGTTGAAACAGAAGGGGCCATATGGCGTGATGAATGTCGTTGCGGCTTGGTCGGACTCCGTCATCTTAATTGGTGGTAGCCGGAGTACGCGTCGAGGAAGCACAATGAGTCGTGTCCTGCAGTAGCGTCGATAATTTGATCGATGCGAGGGAGGGGGAAGGGGTCCTTTGGGCAAGCCTTGTTGAGGTCCTTGAAATCGACACATAGGCGCCAGGATTTGTCCTTTTTTGGTACCATCACCAGGTTTGCTAGCCAGTCCGGGTGTTTTATTTCTCTAATGAATCTGGCCTCCAATAACTTGGCTAGTTCCTCTCCCATGGCTTGTCTCTTAGGCTCAGAGAAACGCCGAAGAGTCTGCTTGACCGGCTTGAATCCCTTTAGAATGTTATGGCTATATCTGAGGGATGCCAGGCAAATATGTCCCAATTCTCGCGCAGGAACTCCCGTAGTGCGGCGTCTACAGCGGGGTTTAACTGTGCCCCGATGGAGGCAGTTTTTGTAGGGTCCGTTGGGTGGACTTGGAATTTCACTATTTCATCCGCTGGTTTAAAAGAAGTGGATTTGGGTCTTTCGTCGAGTATCACATCGTCCCTGTCCACTGTGAGGCGTAGCGCAGTTAATTCCTCTGCCGCGAGGGCTTCGGATAATGCCTAGAGGGCCAGTGCGGCCGTTTTGTTTTCAGCACAGAGCGCTATGTCCGGATCACTAGCTAGAGTGATGATTCCATTGGGCCCGAGCATTTTGAGCTTCATCTACCCGTAATGGGGTATGGCTTGGAAGATCGTGAATGCCTCCCGCCCTAAAAGGGTGTGGTATCCGCTACTGAACGGGGCCACTTGGAATGTAATTTCTTCGGACCTATAATTCTCCGGAGTGCTGAATACCACATCTGGTGTGATTTTTCCCGCACAGCGTGCCTCCCGACTAGGGATGATTCCTCTGAAGGTCGAGCTGCTTTGCTCAATGCGGTTCCTGTCTATTTCCATTTTTGAAGAGTTTCCTCATAAATGAGGTTTAATCCGCTGTCGCCGTCCATGAGCACTTTAGTGAGCCGAAAGCCGTCCACAATTGGACTAAGAACCAACGCGGCTGGTACTCGGGCTGTTCGGAATTTAGGTTCATCACTGGCGTTGAAGGTGATAGCCATGTCGCTCCACGGATTTATTGCTGCCACATGGCAGACTTCGGCAAGGCTATGGAGTGCTCGCTTGCGCCTATTATTTGAGGCGAAGGTCTCGAAGACTGTCAATACTGTATTGTTATCCCCGGGATGGTGCTCTGCGGTGTTTGGAATGAGGAGATCCTCACCGCTCTTGGCCACCTACCAGAGTACCCAACATGCTCTAAGGCTGTGTGTTGGTATGGTATCCGCTGTACTATGAATTTTGCAGGGCCCGTTAAGCCATCCCTCCAATACTGTTCCACGCCCTGTAGTGGGCTTTTGCTTCTTTGTAATCAAATCGGGTGTCTTATGAGAGTGCACCCTTTTAATTCGGACTGGGTGTTTAGTCAAAGCCGGATTATCCCAGAATTTTGTTTCGGTTTTCCAAGCACTTTCCATCGCACAGTACTTCCGTACTATGGACGCCAAGTTAGTGAAGCGTGCTATGTCACGACGACTTATGGCATTAAGGATTCCCTTGTCCGTGTAATTATTGCAGAAAAACAAGATTGCGTCTTCCTCTCGAGAGTCCTTGACCTTGTTCATTACAAGGAGGAATCTGGCCCAATAATGATGTACTGTTTCCTGGGGCTCTTGCGTAGTGTGGGAAAGATCATTTATATCTAGTTGGGTGGGTGGAATTGAGTCCGAACCTCGGCGCTCTCAATGAAAGCACCAATGTTGGTCTCAAAACCGGCGGATCTCGGGTAGGGGGTCCTGAACTGTGCGTCTAAGGCGGATGGTAACAGGAGGCGGGGGACACAATGTTTACCTAGGTTCGGGCCCTCTCGATGGAGGTAATACCCTACTTCCTACTTGATTGATCTTGATGATATGAGTATTACAAGAGTTGATCTACCACGAGATCGTAGAGGCTAAACCCTAGAAGCTAGCCTATGGTATGATTGTTGTTGTCCTACGGACTAAACCCTCCGGTTTCTGTAGACACCGGAGGGGGCTAGGGTTACACAGAGTCGGTTACAAGGAAGGAGATCTACATATCTGTATTGCCAAGCTTGCCTTCCACGCCAAGGAGAGTGCCATCCAGACACGAGACGAAGTCTTCAATCTTGTATGTTCATAGTCCAACAGTCCGGCCAAAGGATATAGTCCGGCTGTCCGGATACCCCCTAATCCAGGACTCCCTCTGTGGCGTTGGAAACGCCAGTTGCAGCTTGCGTCGGGCGTGCAACCCGCGTGTAGCCTCCGAGCCTCTGGGCGAGGAGGGGGTTCCCCACAACGATGATCGTGCAAAAGACAAGGTTAGTTAGTGCAGATATATCAAACATTTGCTTTCAGCATTGTAAGTTTTATGCGGAGGGTGCCGACTCGGTTTCGTCGGAGCCCCCTTCAGTCTTTTTCATGTCCCCTCCGCTCTTTGGCTTTGCCTCTTGTTAGCTAGACAGTTCGGAGCCGGTCTATAGTTGTTACGAAGAGTGGCCGCAAAGTGGAGCGTACAATACTCGGACTACAGGAGCAGATTCGACCGAGTAGACACTCATAAAGGAAATGGCCGGGTTGCCCAAGCCGTCTTCTCCCGGACGTTTTTCACGTGGGGTGACCTCCAGCTTTTTCTCTCGCTTAGCCGGACAGCCGCGTGACGATCTGTGGCTGAGAGTGGACCTTTGGTACCGTATGCGCTACTAAGCCGTCTGCGGGAACAAACGTATCGGGCCGAGCGGCCAGCCTCTAGGCCGAGACTAGTTGGCGTCAAGGAGAACAGTGGTGCAACTATAAAGAAGCGGATGTGGTCCCCAGGTGTTGCTCGGGGTTATCTGGGTTTGCGCGGTGTGAAAATATGTTGGTGAAGAGCTCACACTGCTTTGGCGCTGACAAGGTGGAGGTTGTCGATGATTGCCAGCGTGTCCCGCCCACTTGGTGTAGCCTCGGAGCTTCCGGGTGGCTCGATGGGTGCCCCAACCGGCGGACCCGAATGGTCAGGCGTCGGAGCAGATAGGCAACCGGGCCGACTCGCCAGCAGGGCATGCGTCAGCAGGCGGTGACGGGTCGGATAGCCGGCATGGCTACGACGCGATAGCCTCTGAGCCTCCGGGTGGCTCGAGGAGTGCCCCAGCCGGCGGACCCGAACGGTCAGGCGTCGAAGCAGATAGGCAGCCGGGTCGACTCGCTAGTCGGGCATGCGTCGGCAGGCGGTGACGGGTCGGACAGCCGGCATGGCTACGACGCGATAGCCTCCGAGCCTCCGGGTGGCTCGAGGAGTGCCCCAGCCGGTGGACCCGAACGGTCAGGCGTCGAAGCAGATAGGCAGCCAGGCCGACTCACCAGTCAGGTAGGCGTCGGCAGGCGGTGACGCGTCGGACAGCCAGTAGGGCTACGACGCGAGGCAACACGCGTTTCTTTTCTTCCATCAGGCGGCATTTTTTCTCAGCCAGCTCCCTGTTTTTCTTTTTCCTTTTTTTTGCACGAGAAGCCGGCTGGGCACTTTTCTTTGTCACTTCTTCTTTTTCTTCTGTTTCTATCCAAGCGGTTAGAAAACCGCGGTGCAGGGCGCGGGAGACGACCTGAAGCCAGACCCGGCCAGGTGCAGGGTGGCACTGGGGATCCGGCGCGGGGCAGGACTTGACCGGGCGATCCGGCGACCGGGATGCGGAGGGGGCGGGGGCCGACGGAGCCGCGCAGATGAGGGAGGCGCGGGCGGAGCTGGGGCGTGGTGACCCGACAGGGCCACTGACACGGTGAGCCGTCCAGAGCGGGGAGACGGCAGGGCGGAAGCCGGTCGGAGGAGGAGGCCGGACGGTGACCCGGCAACCAAGCACGCCCGAAGCCGGCAGGCGTGATGGGAGGCACGGCGACCCGGCGTGGGCTCAGGAGGCCAGCGGGGCCGGCACGGCGAGATGGCCGGAGGCGCGGCGTCTTGGCAGGGAGCATGTTGGTGGAGGCGAAGCGGACGCGGGGACGGGCCGGAGTGGGTGGTGACGTGGCCGGACCGGGCGCTGCGACCGGAGACGGCGACGAGCGAAGGAACGGGAGCTGGCAGGGGCGTGGGGCGACCCGGCCGCCGCGGCCCAGCCATGGCGTAGGCGACACGGCCACAGCTGGGGCGGTAGCAGGGTGAGGCGCGTGGGGCGACGCCGGGAGCGGGCGCGGTTTGGGGAGACGACAACGAAGCGTAGGGAGGGGCCGGCCGGGGTGGAGAACCCGGCCGCTGGTGGAGGCGAAGCCGGCCGGCCAGGTCCAGTGCGCGGGCAGGCAACGAGGCGGAGGCGGCCCAGCGGGGCGGAGGGCGCGCGGACGCCGATAGAGGCTGACGCGGGCGGAGGCCGGTCGCATCGCAAGCAGGCGGAGCAGAGGACCCGACAAGCGGGCGGGACAGGCTGTCGGCGAGCCGGAGCAAAGGATCCGGCGCGCGCGGACGGGGCCAGCTGGCAGCCAGCTGATACATCTCCATCCTATGTACTTTTCCAAACACTTTAGCCCTTGTTTTTGACTCTAACTTGCATGATTTGAATGGAACTAAGGACTCGCGCTATTTTCAGCAGAATTGCCATGGTGTTATTTTTGTGCTGAAATAAAAGTTCTCGGAATGACCTGAACCTTCACGGAGAATATTTTTGGAATATGTAAAAAATATTGGCGAAAGAATCAGGACCAGGGGGCCCACACCCTGTCCACGAGGGTGAGGGCGCGCCTATCCCCCTGCCTCGTGGCCCCCTGGAGCTCCACCGACCTCAACTCCAACTCTATATATTCACGTTCGGGGAGAAAAAAACAGAGAGAAGGATTATCGTGTTTTACGATACAGAGCCACCGCCAAGCCCTAATCTCTCTCGGGAGGGCTGATCTGGAGTCCGTTCGGGGCTCCGGAGAGGGGAATCCGTCATCGTCGTCATCATCAACCTTCCTCCATCACCAATTTCATGATGCTCACCGCCATGCATGGGTAATTCCATCGCAGGCTTGCTGGACGGTGATGGGTTGGATGAGATTTACCATGTAATCGAGGTAGTTTTGTTAGGGTTTGATCCCTAGTATCCACTATGTTCTGAGATTGATGTTGCTATGACTTTGCTATGCTTAATGCTTGTCACTATGGCCCGACTGCCATGACTTCAGATCTGAACCTATTATGTTTTCATGAGTATATGTGAGTTCTTGATCCTATCTTGCAATTCTATAGTCACCTATTATGTGTTATGATCCGTTAACCCCGAAGTGACAATAATCGCGATACTTACCGGTGATGACCGTAGTTTGAGGAGTTTATGTATTCACTAAGTGTTAATGCTTTGGTCTGGTACTCTATTAAAAGGAGGCCTTAATATCCCTTAGTTTCCAATAGGACCCCGCTGCCACGGGAGGGTAGGACAAAAGATGTCATGCAAGTTCTTTTCCATAAGCACGTATGACTATATTCGGAATACATGCCTACGTTACATTGATGAACTGGAGCTAGTTCTGTGTCACGCTATGTTGTAACTATGGCATGCGGAATCGCATCCGGCATAATTATCCATCACCGATCCAATGCCTACGAGCTTTTCACATATTGATATTTGTTTAGTTACTTTGCCATTGCCACTGTTACAATTACTACAAAACTGCTACTGTTACTTTTGCCACCGTTACCGTTACTTCCATATTACTTTGCTACTAAATACTTTGCTACAGATATTAAGTTATCCAGGTGTGGTTGAATTGACAACTCAACTGCTAATACTTGAGAATATTCGTTGGCTTCCCTTGTGTCGAATCAATAAATTTGGGTTGAATACTCTACCCTCGAAAACTGTTGTGATCCCCTATACTTGTGTGTTATCAAGACTATTTTCTGGCGCCGTTGCCAGGGAGCGTAGCTCTATTGTTTGAGTCACTTGGGATTTATATCTGCTGATCACTATGAGGAACTTGAAAGACTAGAAAACCAAAATTTATCCCTCAACTACGAGGGGAGGTAAGGAACTGCCATCTAGCTCTGCATTTGATTCACCTTCTATTTTGAGTAAACTTGCGACACCTAAACCTGGTTCTGCTATTAATTCTCATATGTCGCATGTTACTGATGATGCCACTTCTGCTTTGCATGATACTTATGATGAAACTACTTCTATGCTTGATACTACTGTGCCATTAGGTGAATTTCTTGATGAACAACTTGCTAGGGCTATAGAGAATGAAATTATTGAAACTGATAATATTGATGAAAGTGATGATGAAGATTCCCCCCTAGATATGAATTGCCTGTTGTGCCTGAGGGTTATGTTATGGATGAAGAAACTGTTAGAGACTTTCTTGCTTGCAATGCTAGATATGATCTTAAGAAATTATTAGCTAAGCTTAAAGAAAAATCTTTGAATGCTAGAATGAAATATGACCCTTCTTTGGCTACTTCACCTATCTGTGTTACTGATAAGTATTATGATTTCTCTATCGCTCCTGAGATAATTACTTTTCTTGAATCTGATCCTTTCTATGGCTATGAATCTGAAACTGCTGTGGCGCATCTTACTAAATTAAATGATATAGCCACCCTATTCACTAATGATGAAAAACTCGCTACTACTATATCCTTACATTATTTCCGTTCTCATTAAAGGGTGATGCTAAAATATGGTTTAATTCTCTTGATCCTGGTTGTGTGCGTAGTCCCCAGGATATGATTTATTACTTCTCTGCTAAATATTCCCCGCTCATAAGAAACAAGCTGCTTTAATAGAAATATATAATTTTGTGCAAATTGAAGAAGAGAGTCTCCCACAAACTTGGGGGAGGCTTCTCCAATTACTTAATGATTTGCCTGATCATCCTCTCAAGAAAAATGAAATACTTGATATCTTTTATAATGGACTAACCGATGCTTCTAGAGACCACCTGGATAGTTGTGTTGGTTGTGTTTTCCGGGAAAGAACAGTTGATCAAGCTGAATTGCTATTGAATATTATGTTGACTAATGAAAATAATTGGACACTTCCTGAACCAACTCCTAAGCCAACTCCGAAGAAAAGGGGTATTCTATTTCTCGGTCCTGAAGATATGCAAGAGGTAAATAAATCTATGAAAGAAAAGGGTATTAAAGCTGAAGATGTTAAGAATGTACCACCTATTGAAGAAATACATGGTCTTGATAACCCGACACAGGTAGTAAAGGTAAACTCTCTCTATAGATATGATAAAGCTGAAATCCCGTCTACTAAGTTTGCTAGCCAATGCTTAGATGAGTTTGATGACTTTATGGTTAAACAAGAAAACTTCAATGCTTATGTTGGAAGACAATTGAAACATAATGCTTATATGATTGAACACTTGAGTGATTATATGTCTAGAGTTAAAGGTGAACTTAAACTCATTAGTAAACATGCTTATATGATTACCACTCAAGTGGAACAAGTGCTTAAAGCTCAAAATGATTTGCTCAATGAATTAAATAATAAGAAAAATGATAATGTTGTTAGAGTTATGACTAGAGGGGGTAAAATGACTCAGGAACCTTTGTATCCGGAGGGCCACCCTAAGAGAATTGAGTAGGATTCTCAGAGAACTAATGTTGATACACCTAGTCCTTCTAAAAGGAAGAAAAACAAAAATGATAGGACTTTGCATGCTTCTAGTGAACCTGTTGTTGACACACCTGAGAATCCCAATGATATTTCTATTTTTGATGCTGAAACACAATCTAGTAATGAACATGAACCTAGTGATAATATTAATGATGATGTTCATGTTGATGCTGAACCTAGCAATGACAATGATGTAGAAATTGAACCTGTTGTTGATCTTGATAAACCACTATCAAAGAATCAATGTTATGATAAGAGAGACTTCATTGCTAGGAAGCACGGTAAAGAAAGAGAACCATGGGTTCAGAAACCCATGCCTTTTCCTCCTAAGCCATCCAAGAAAAAGGATGATGAGGATTTTGAGTGTTTTGCTGAAATGATTAGACCTATCCTTTTACGTATGCGTTTGACTGATATGCTTAAAATGAATCCCTATGCTAAGTATATGAAGGAAATTGTTACAAATAAAAGAATGATACCGGAAGCTGAAATTTCCACCATGCTTGCTAATTATACTTATAAAGGTGGAATACCAAAGAAACTTGGAGATCCAGGGGTACCAACTATACCATGCTCCATTAAAAGAAACTATGTTAAAACTGCTTTATGTGATCTTGGAGCTCGTGTTAGTGTTATGCCTCTCTCTTTATATTGTAGACTTGATTTGAATAAGTTAACACCTACTGAAATATCCTTGCAAATGGATGATAAATCAACTGCTATACCTGTCGGTATTTGTGAGGATGTGCCTGTTGTGGTTGCAAATGTTACTATTTTAACGGACTCTGTTATTCTTGATATTCCTGAGGACGACAGTATGTCGATTATCCTTGGTAGACCCTTTTTGAATACTGCAGGGGCTGTTATTGATTACAAGAAAGGCAATGTCACTTTTCATGTTAATGGTAATGAGCATACAGTGCACTTTCTGAGGAAACAACCTCAAGTCCACGGTATCAATTCTATTGGGAAAATTCCCATGATTACTATTGGAGGTTTTGAATTTCCTCTTCCTACTGTTAATAAGAAATATGATATTCTTGTTATTGGGGACGTGCATATCCCCGTTGAGGTAACCTAGTGTTATTCAAATTTTCTCCGGTTCCATGTTATTCGAAAAGAGTTTGTTAACAAGACTTGATCAACCTTGTTAGTGGATTCCTTTTGATGAGCATGAGATGGATGAAGTTAGAAAGCACAACCTTCTGTACCCTCCTTTTACCTTCTGTTATTTAGATTAAATAAAGCAAAAATAGTATTTTCTGTCTGTTTTCTGAGTTATCCTTGCAATAAAAAATATCCCAAAAATAAAAGTTCTCCAAATGCCGTGAAATTGAAATATGATTTTTTCTAGAATATTTAAGAATATCTGGCACTGAGAACACACCAGGGGAGCCACCACCTGGCCACGAGGGTCCAGGGTGCGCCCACCCCCCTGGGGCGCGCCCCCTGCCTCGTGGGCCCCAGGTGGCCCCCTCCACTTATTCTTGCACCCACACACTTCGTCTTCCTCCAGAAAAAATCACCCACCAGCTCAAGCACGAGTTCTAGCTCATCTAGCTGCCATTTTCGATCTCCTTGCTCAAAGCTCCACTCACAAAACTGCTTTGGGGGATTGTTCTACGGTATGTGACTCCTCCAATGGTCCAATTAGTTTTTGTTCTAGCGCTTTATTTATTGTAAATTTTTGCTGCTTAGGTGACACTGTTCTTGAGCTTGCATGTCAAATTTATTTGGTCCCAAGTAGTTCTAATGCATGATATAGTCTCTAGGCACTTGTGGGAGTAGTTGCTATCAATTTTGTTGAGTTTGGTTCACTTTTATTTTGAGTTACTAAAAATTTCAGAAATTTTCAGAAAATGTTGAAAAGATTATTGAGGGGCTCTTCGAGCCGAAGCTCGAAGGATAAGCAAAGTGAAGAGGATAAGAAGCCCAAATATATCCCCCACGCACTGCGGAGGTTTGGCCGTGTGAATGGCCTTGTGATGAGTTCTTGAGAGCAGCCAGGATTCATGATGATTTTTATTATTTGGCTGAGAATGCAGGCCTCACCGATTTCCTCCACGACCAACTCGATCAGTATGTCCTACTCACTAATATTTTTGTGCAAAATTCTCAGTTCCATGCTAGGAGATCACCACCTTCGGTGGATTTTTATTTATATGATGGGTATAAGGAGATGTCACTTTATGACTTTTGTGGGGTTTGCAAGTTGCCCTTTGAGGGCAGCATACAGGAACCACATCGTAACGTTGTGGAAGGGTTTATTGATATGATCGTTGTAGGGGAGCCGAGGAAGGTTTCCGATGCAAGAATTACTAGCATACACTTTCTTGTACTACGTTACTTTGCAATATTTGCTAGTAGATGCTTAATTGGTCGCGGGAACTATGGAAATCTTAGTGCCCCTGATATTGTTATTCTGCCCCATGCTTTGTTTCATGATACCACTTTTAGTTTAGGCGCTATTGTTGTTAAGCGGTTAAATCTGAACCGTACGAAGGGTCCCATCTTTGGAGGTATCTTTGCTTCGCGTCTTGCTAATTATTTAGAGATACCTATTAGACACTATGAGAAAGAGGAAAAGTTGTTGCCTCCTATTTTTCTAGACTATAAGAGTATGGTAGAACATGATTTTATTGTTAAGAATAAGAAAAAGATGCTTAACTATAGATTGATATTTGATAAAAATTACTTTGAGACTATTACCTTGCCCGCTCCTTCTTTGTTCAACATATTTTTCAGGCATGTAGCTTGTTCTGGCGGAGGCCATTCATGCCTATCGGAGCCTAACATCAGCTCCAGAGCCCGAGCCGGAGCCACCACTTGATCCTCATCGTTAGTCTGTTTATCAGTGGGATCTAGAGGAGATGGCTAACCAGTGGCACCCTGAGGATCATTCTCAGTACACTGGAGAGGACCACTTTGATCCACGGGCATAGACCAACTTAGGCCAAAAGCCTAAGCTTGGGGGAGTACGTATTGCCCACCGACATTACATTCATGTTCACACACTCATGCTAGTTGTCGGTGCTCATACTTTTTCACTGAACTATCCATGCTAGTTTATGTTCTTTTTTCTTACTTTCTTCTTGTGTGTTTGAAAAACCTTAAGAAAAAACAAAAAAAATTGTTTGTAGCTTTTAGCTAGTTTACTTTCCATGCCTGTAGTAGTAATAATTTAAAGAAAACCCAAAAAGATTTCTTGTTCTTATTTTGCTTGTTGGGAGCTTTCCCATGTAAATAGTTTTATTTCTTTTCTTTTCTTTGGGGGTCGAGAGGAGAAGACAATGATTAAAATGTTGAAGTGTCTCTTCTATGCATTTTTGTTGATTTAACAAAGAGCCCATGTTAGCTTGTATTCTCCTTTGTATTAAGATGCCTGCAGATTCCAGCTTAGTCCAATGCACGTGCACTATTATTATTATTATCCACACCGTTCGGTCGTGCAAGTGAAAGGCAATAATGACGATATATGATGGACTGATTGAGATCAGAAAAGCTGGTATGAACTCGACCTCTCTTGATTTTGTAAATATGATTAGTTCATCGTTCCTGATTCAGCCTATTATGAATGAAACATGTTTGCAATGACAATTAGAGATTATAATTGCTCATGCCATGCTTAATTAGCTAGGAGTTTATAATGGTTTACCTTGCGTGCCAACATGCTATTAAAATGGTTGTGATGTGGTATGATAGGGTGGTATCCTCCTTTGAATGATTCAAGTGGCTTGAATTGGCACATGTTCACGGATGTAGTTGAAACAAAATCAACATAGCCTCCACAATATTTATGTTCATGGTGGATTATATCCTACTCATTCTTGCACTCAATGTTTATTAATTTTAATGCATGTTCATGACTGGTGTCGCTCTCTAGTTGGTCGCTTCCCAGTCTTTTTCTAGCCTTCACTTGTACTAAGAGGGAATACTACTTGTGCATCCATTTCCATAAACCTTCGTATATGCGGTATCCACCTGCCGTTCCAAGTAAATTTGTATGTGCCAAACTCTAAACCTTCAAATGAAATTATGTTTTGTATGCAAGAATAGCTCATGTATCAACTAGGGTTGTCTGTATCTTCCATGCTAGGCGGGTTATTCTCAAGAGGAGTGGACTCCGCTCCTCACGGAAAATGGCTCGTCACCGATGCCCAATCCCATTCTCAAACCAAATCAAAATAATTGCAAACAAAACTCCCCCAGGACTGTTGTTAGTTGGAGGCACCCGTTGTTTTGGGCAAGCCATGGATTGATGCTTGTTGGTGGTGGGGGAGTATAAACTTTACCATTCTGCTTGGGAACCGCCTATAATGTGTGTAGCATGGAAGATATCGATATCTCTCGGTTGTTATGTTGACAATGAAAGTATGCCGCTCAAAATATTATTTATCTCTATTTCAAAATCGAGCTCTGACACCTCTACAAATCCCTGCTTCCATCTGCGAAGAGCCTATCTATTTACTTTTATGTTCAGTCATCATCCTCTTATTAAAAAGCACCAGTTGGAGAGCACCGCTGTCATTTGCATCAATTACTATTAACTTATATTGAGTATGACTATGACTGGATCTCTTTTACCATGAATTACAATGTTTAGTCAGTCCTTTATCTTTAGAGGTGCTCTGCATTTATGTTTTGCGGTCTCAGAAAGGGCTAGCTAGATACCATCTTGTTATATCACATTATGATTGTTTTGAGAAAGTGTTGTCATCCGAGATTTATTATTATTGCTCGCTAGTTGATTATGCCATTGATATTAGTAAACATGAGACCTAAGTGTTATTATGAATATGGTTAGTTCATAATCTTTGCTGAAAACTTGAATGATGGCTTTACATATTTACAACAACAAGAGCAAACAGAGTTTGTAAAAGTTTTTCTTTATCACTTTCAGTTTGTCAACTGAATTGCTTGAGGACAAGCAAAGGTTTAAGCTTGGGGGAGTTGATACGTCTCCATCGTATCTACTTTTCCAAACACTTTTGCCCTTGTTTTGGACTCTAACTTGCACGATTTGAATGGAACTAACCCGGACTGACGCTATTTTTAGCAGAATTGCCATGGTGTTATTTTTGTGCTGAAATAAAAGTTCTCGGAATGACCTGAAACTTCACGGTGAATATTTTTGGAATATATAAAAAATACTGGCGAAAGAATCAGGACCAGGGGCCCCACACCCTGTCCATGAGGGTGGGGGCGCGCCTACCCCCCTGAGCGCACCACCCCTACCTCGTGGCCCCCCTGGAGCTCCACCGACCTCAACTCCAACTCTATATATTCACGTTCGGGGAGAAAAAAAATCAGAGAGAAGGATTCATCGCGTTTTATGATACGGAGCCGCCGCCAAGCCCTAATCTCTCTCGGGAGGGCTGATCTGGAGTCCGTTCGGGGCTCCGGAGAGGGGAATCCGTCGTCGTCATCATCATCAACCTTCCTCCATCACCAATTTCATGATGCTTACCGCCGTGCGTGAGTAATTCCATCATAGGCTTGCTGGACAGTGATGGGTTGGATGAGATTTACCATTTAATCGAGTTAGTTTTGGTAGGGTTTGATCCCTAGTATCCAATATGTTCTGAGATTGATGTTGCTATGACTTTGCTATGCTTAATGCTTGTCACTAGGGCCCGAGTGCCATGATTTCAGATCTGAACCTATTTTGTTTTCATGAATATATGTGAGTTTTTTATCCTACATTGCAAGTCTATAGTCACCTATTATGGGTTATGATCCGTTAACCCCGAAGTGACAATAATCGGGATACTTACCGGTGATGAACGTAGTTTGAGGAGTTTATGTATTCACTAAGTGTTAATGCTTTGGTCCGGTACTCCATTAAAAGGAGGCCTTAATATCCCTTAGTTTCCAATAGGATCCCGCTGCCACGGGAGGGTAGGACAAAAGATGTCATGCATGTTCTTTTCCATAAGCACGTATGACTATATTCGGAATACATGCCTACGTTACATTGATGAACTGGAGCTAGTTCTGTGTCACCCTATGTTATAACTATTGCATGAGGAATCGCATCCGGCATAATTCTCCATCACCGATCCAATGCCTACGAGCTTTTCACATATTGATCTTTGCTTAGTTACTTTGTCGTTGCCACTGTTACAGTTAATACAAAACTGCTACTATTACTTTTGCCACCGTTACCGTTACTTCCATATTCACTTTGCTACTAAATACTTTGATGCAGATATTAAGTTGTCCAGGTGTGGTTGAATTGACAACTCAACTGCTAATACTTGAGAATATTCTTTGGCTCCCCTTGTGTCGAATCAATAAATTTGGGTTGAATACTCTACCCATGAAAACTGTTGCGATCCCCTATACTTGTGGGTTATCACCAGCCGGGATCGGAGGAGAAGCCGGCGAGGCGCGAACAAGGCCAGATGGCGCGGGATGCGGAGCCAGCGCGCGGGAGGCGGCAGCGGTGACCCGGCGGTCAGGCGCAGGCGGAACCGGATGCGGCCCAGTTGGTGAGGGGCAGCAGCGGGGTGGGAGCCATGGGCGGCGCAGCGTGGTGTGGGCGATGCCGGCTGGTGATGGGGGTTCACCCTGCCGTGCTGAGAAGAGGAAGGGCACCCCCTGTGTTTGCCTCACCCAGGGAGGAGCCAGCAAGGTGGCGGTCGCGAGCGGTGGCTGAAGATGGCCGTAGGAGGTGCTGCAGCATGCAGGGAAGAGCCGCGGCAGTGGCGAGGCGGCGGCGCCGAGAGAGAGCGGTTCGGGTGAGCTCGCTAAGTGCAGAGTAGCGAGTAGCGGGACACATGGGACAGAGCTCGAGCTTAGTGTCTGTCCATTGTCTGACTGATGTATGGAAAGATTATGCCTAGCATCTGAGAGGTGTATGGCCATTATATGGGCGTTATCTGGGTAGTATCCGAGATGTATGAGGCACATATGGGTATTGTCTGAGTCATGCACAGCCATTGTATGGCTTGTGCCTGGGAAGTGCATGACCATTATCCGGTCATTGCACGGGGAGTGCAGTGTATGAGCCTGGCTAGCAGCCTGGCATGTAAGTGAGCTACGGTGGGAGGCACTCACGGACGAGCGTGAGGAGGCTCAGCAATGGATGCGAGCATGTGGCCGACTGAAGCGAGGAGGCGCGGAGGACGCGCGCTTGGACGGAGGTGGCGCGGAGCAAGGGCCGGAGCGTCGAGCATGCAGACCGAAGACGGATGACGATGACGCACCAGGGGCGTGGTGATGTTGGGCCCTCGACCGGCGCCGGAGAGACGACGGCGACGCCACGGTGATGATCACGAAGAATGTGATGACGACAACAAGGACACGTCGTCCTGAGCGGCCGCCCCGGGGGCATGTTGATGTCGAGCCCTCGAACGCTACCGGAGACGGCGTGACGCTGCAGTGATGATGACGAAGATGGTCCCTCCCGGACCGTGGTTCCGCGGCAGCTTGCCCCACTGTGGGCGCCAACTGTCATGGTTATCTCGCGGGCGGTTCGCAAGACGACAGATGCCACGGGGTGACTTGAGGTGAGGGCAAGACTACTCTGGAGATCAGGGGACGAGATTGGGCAAGCAGCACGTGGTGGTTTATCCAAGTTTGGAGCTCTTCAGAGAGATAATACCCCTACTCCTGCATGTCTGAATATATATGAAGTGTACTTGTTTGGCGATACAGAGTTGCTCCAGAAACTGTATTACTGAACGCAGGAGAGAGCCAAGTGCTCATCTACTAGTGCGTGGGTGTGGCTGAGTGTTGTGTTTGGGAATGTATGCCCGTGAGAGTGTGTGGCCTCAAGGCCAAATGAGCATGGATGGATGCATGCGGGGGGGGGGGGGGTTGTTCTGGATGGATGGATGGATGTTGAATTTCTAGTGTGAGCTAGCTTACACCCAAATGAGCATGGATGGATGCACTGTGTAGCTTACATCACAAGCTATGCTTGCTTGAGAGCTAGGCTAGGTATTGTCCCTAGGTCATTTTATAAATCAATACCCAGGGGACAAAGTACACTGTAGATGATGCCGCTTGTGACGAGCGAACAATTATGCTTTATCAGCAACAGTGGTCACGGTATGACCGTCTTGTCGGTATTGTGTCAGATGGGACGCCGTAGTTGACTTCACGTAGCAGGCCGGCTGGAGCAGCCGGACAGGGAGCCGGCCGGGCGGCCGGGATGGTGAGTTCGGCCGGGTTGAGGGACTTGGCCGGGTTGAGGGACTTGGCCGGGTTGAGCACCCGTCCAAGTGCGAGCCAGATTGAGGGGCATTGCCGGCCTCGATGTTTTTGAAGCATCGTTCACCATCTTGGGCCTACCCAGGGGTCATCCCCCCCCCCACACACACACACTCTAAACAATCATGCATATAAGAGATCAAAGAAACTCAAATAACTTTCATGGATAAAAAGATAGATCTGATCATGAACTGAAAGTTCATCCGATCCCAACAAACACACCGCAAAAGAGTTACATCGTATGGATCTCTAAGAGACCATTGTATTGGTAATCAAAAGAGAGAGAGGAAGCCATCTAGCTACTAACTACGGACCCAAAGGTCTACAAAGAACTACTCACGCATCATCGGAGAGGCACCAATGGAAGTGGTGAACCCCTCGGTGATGGTGTCTAGATTGGATCTGGTGGTTCTGGACTTGGCGGCGGCTGGAATTGATTTCCGTCGGCTCCCCCAGGGTTTCTGGAATATTGGGGTATTTATAGAGTAAAGAGGCGGTCCAGGGGGCACTCGAGGTGGGCACAACCCACCAGGGCGCGACTGGGCCTCTAGGCGCGCCCTGGTGGGTCGTGCTCCCCTCGGAGCAGCCCCCATGTACTTCTTCGGCCCACATGATGTCTTCTGGTCCCAAAAAAATATCCAAAAAGTTCCGCTGTGTTTGGACTCCGTTTGGTATTGATTTCCTGCGATGTAAAAAACATGTAGAAAATAAAAACTGGCACTTGGCACTATGTAAATAGGTTAGTACCAAAAAATGATATAAAATGACTATAAAATGATTATAAAACATCCAAGATTGATAATATAACAGCATGGAACAATAAAAAAATATAGATACGTTGGAGACGTATCAGACATACATCAAGTGTTCTCAAATCCAATACTCAATCCAACATAATGAAACCTCAAAGAGTAAGACTCAATTCATCACAAGAAGATAGAGGGGGAGAAACACCATATGGTCCAACTATAATGACAAAGCTCGCGGGACATCAAGATTGTGCCAAATCAAGAACATGAGAGAGAGAGAGAGATCAAACACATAGCTACTGGTACATACCCTCAGCCCCGAGGGTGAACTACTCCCTCCTCGTCATGGAGACCGTCGAGATGATGAAGATGGCATCCGGTGATGATTTCCCCCTCCGCAGGGTGCCGGAACGGGCTCCCGATTGGTTTTTCGTGGCTACAGAGGCTTACGGTGGCGAAACTTCTGATCTAGGGTTCTTTTTGGAGGTTTTTATATATATAAGAGTATTTGGCGTTGGAAACAAGTCAGGGGGACACCCAAGGGGCCCACAAGCACTAGGGGCGTGCCCTGGGGGCACTACTGTAGGATGGTCCAAACGCGACACTACGATCGGAGATCCTTTGACGAAACTGTGTGTGATGCCATAATCGCAAACGGTGGTGTAAAAAACCGTCAAAAAGGGTGCAAAACGTTTACGATGACGTATGCATCAAACACGGTTCAGATTTTAGTTGCATGTGCGATGGCAGGGCATGTGGTTCAGTTTAATTAACTGTTTGGGATGAGGAGGAACAAAAGAAACGGGCGGCCAGTTGAAGGTGTGCGCGATATACAACATATGGTTAACTAGGATGAACTGTGTGTGATTAGGCAACACAATGGAAACGGTTCAACTGAACGAAATGTGTGTGATACGCGGCAAACAGGTCAGTAATCAGAAATGTGTGTGAAGACCAATAATAACACAGACGGTTGCTGCTAATAAGCCGTGTGATTTGCTTTGTCTACAGAAGAATAACATGTATATATATAACAAAAATAAACATCCAATTACATAAGTGACTACACAGATTATTCACACACACCTCAATAAACAATTGCATACATTCTAAAGTAGGAGAAACGACTGTCTAGTCATCTACTTCTTATGATGCTCCCGCCACTGCTCTGTGGCTCGATCCCTCGTCTAGGGCAGGAAGAAGACACTTCCTCATGTCAACGATCCATATGTACATCTCGTAGCTTGTGTATGCGTCCTTGGCCGCGTACTTGACATGTTCATCCAGTCTCTCATGCCACACACTGTGCCAGACGTTCTTGTCCTTCTTACTCTCATTCTTCATCTTCATGTAGTTGGGGTCAATGATGGCCGAGGCGAGGTCAACCAGGGTGTCCAGTTTGTTTTTGTCGCTGCCCCAGACCTTGTAGTGGTGCTGGATGTTAACAAGATTCAGGCATTTCAAGCCCAAAACCTTGAGCGCTTTTAGATCGTTGGTGGTGTCCATCGTAGCGAAACTGTAGTCGGAGTTGTTGATAAACCTGGAGAAACGCTCGCAAGGCCTTGTGGTAAGGTGGTAGTGGTAGACGAGGATGTCATGTCGCACGCACAACTGGGCGACGACAACCTTCTGATTGTGCCCGGCACGACCGATGGTGTACTCGAGGTCGAAGCCGACCACTTGGTACTTGTCCTCGGCAAGGAACTCTTCCATAGTTTGGATGGAGCACTCCACCAAGACCGGATCGTTCATGTACACCACCGAGAGGGCCTTTCCCCTCACGTGGGTGTCCACTATGTGATGCATGGTGAAGTGCCCACCGTTGTTATTGTCGGCCGCTGGGAGTGCCATTGGGCCACAAGGAGCGCCATTGGAGCCACGAGGAGTGCCATTGGAACAGTTGGATGTACTCTCTTTATGTGTCGTCTTAGTTGTGCTTATTGTGTCGTGTGACGTGAGAGATGAAGGTAAATGGCCGCATGAATAAATGGGGGCCGGGCGGCCTTGATTCTCCGTGCGTCCGCATAGCGGTTTTTGCAGCGGGTAACTGCATTGTCGCGCCACGCCCGACGCAACCACATGCACACCAACGTGCAAGATCGTGCGCCGGCCCCAAACACTGGCAGCGCGCGTGGAGGGACAAGGGCAAAACATCCAGAGGGACACGAGAGCAGAGCGCGTGCAGCGGGACGCGAGGAGAGCACGCCGTGGCCGCCTGAACCGCAAGCAACCACACACATAGAGCAGTTGAACACGCAGGAAATGGTCGCTTACAAGCCGGCCGACAGTTGCGTCGCTGCGCAGAGAGCGGCCGTATGCTACTACCTCCATCTAGTCTATAGTCCCCTTTATATTCTGTGCCATACTTTGCCCTCAAATTTAACCAACAAAATGTTAATGCATGTCATAAAAATTATATAATTGGAAACTATGTTCAAATACGAATCCAACTATATAATCTTTGGCGACATGCATTCATATTTTATTAGTTAAATCCTACTTATAGACCAGGACAGGGGTATAGTAGGTAATTAAATCGCACACATTTTTTTATTAACCATATGTGTACGTGGCCATTCGTCCTCCTCTCGCATGTCTTGTCACCCCGCTGCGGCAGACGGCTTACAGCGCAAGCTTGCGTAGCGCGCGGGGGCGTTCTTTTGGCCAAAAAATGGTGCCAATGAATCGTCGGTGAGCCCGTTCCCGCTCAACCTCGCAGGTTCCTGCGCAAGCTTCCCACCCGACTCGGTGAAATCCCCCAAAATCCCAATGCTTACCGGCCTGCTATATAAACCCTCACGGCCGGCGAGTCCTGCGTCGCATTTTCCCCTCCCTCCCTGTAGCTTATCTCGTCTGCTTCTCCCACAATTTCCAATGGCACTGGTCCGTCGTCGTTGCTCAGCCACTCCCCCGTCATCAGAGAACAGCTCCAGCTGGGAGGCTACACCACGGCGGCGGCGTAGTCCCCGACATAGTGTAGTGCGCGTGGCGTCCCTGTTGGGTGTGCGCAGAACACCCACCACATGCTCCGCCGCCACACCACTGTCGAAAGCCAGGGCCATCGCCCGCTCCGCCGCCACGGCCCGAAGGCGGGAGGTGTCCGTCGTGGCTGCCACCCCACTGCCGGCCACCATGGCCATCACCCGCTCCGCCACCGCGGCTCGAAGGCGGGAGGTCGTGGTCGTGGCCACCACACCATCGTCGGCCGCCGTGGCTGCCAGCCCACGGTCGACTGCCGGGGTCATCACCCGCTCCGCCACCGCCGCCCGAAGGCGGGAGGCGGAGGTGGATGCCCGCACGTGCGTCAGCGACCTTGCGCGCTACACCGAGTTCCTGCGGGAGGAGGAGGAGCGCCTCGTCGAGCACGCAAAGAGCCTTACCGCCGAAGTGGCCACGACGCACGCCGCCTTAGAGGCGATGAATCGAGAGATCTATAAGGAGAACCACCGCTTCGAGAGGGGTCATCTGGAGCAGCAGAGGGCGTTCGAGGTGAGCATCACTGAAGCTGCAGGAGCGGCAGGCATCGTACTGCAGTTGGCCAGCTCGTCGGTAGGCTCCTCCTCCTCTGCCTCTTACTGAGCGCGCTCGGCAGAGGAGAGGCAGCCGGAAGTAGTACAAAGCCCCCCCCCCCCCGGTAGTAGTAGTAGTACTATTTAGGGGCTATTTTGTTCAGTTCTTCTGACTATAGATGTGGTGGAACTGTACAACGTACTTAAAATTAGCTAGTATATATAGTTGAACTAGCTATTTCAGTACGTGGTTGCCAACAATTGGGGAAAAATTTGGTCGGTTCAGCTGTTGAGTTGAACTGTTCGTATAAATTAAGAACGACTGCTTAATCTATGAATAAAATCTATGCTTAATTACTGAATTTTAGTTGCAAAAATTAGATACTGCTAGTGATTTTTAGCTTCATATTTTGACAAATCGCAGTGTTACAAGGTTGACAAATGGCAATGTTACTAGATCAACAAATGTCAATCTTTCCAGTTTGACAAATGGCAACATGCCCAATATGATAGATGCAAATCTTACCAAATTGTTTGTAAGTGGTTGCACACGGGTCATCCAAAAGAACCGTTTGCATTGAAGAGATGCACAAATCCTGCTCTCACTTTGCATACGGGTGTTCTATCTAAAACATTTGCAATCAAAGGCTGCACAAATCCTGCTCGACACAATTTCCCTTGGCTTCCTGGGGAAGTTGTCGGTTTGCATACGGGTGTTCTAACTAAAACGTTTGCGATGAGTGTTTTATATTTAAAAACCATTGACGTTTTAAAAAAATCATTTGATAAGTGTGTACATTAAGAGAGAAAAATGCAAGTTCGCTCAAACCATATCTTTCATTCAGTCATACTGCGAATTTATATTCATATGATCGAGATACAGTATTAAACCCAAGAAAAAACTATTTCCGGCGGCGGCGAAGGTGGCATGCCGCGCCGTCGTTGTCGTTGTCGTCCTCCGGGACACAGTTGTTGAAGTCTTCAATGCAGCACAAAATGTTCTTCACTTGTAAATCAAACATCATGTCGTGGCGCGATCGACAGGCGGGGCGCGGGAGGATGGCAGCTAGCGGCGCTGAGAGGTAGCGGTCAACGGCGGCGTCCCATGCCGCTGACGGGGGGGGAGCGGACAGGAACGGGCGCAGCGGGTGCAGCCAAACGCACAGGGACCGGCGCCGCGGTGGGTGGAGGGGCACGCACGTGCACGGGCATGGGCGCTGGCGCTGGCATGTACACGAGCTCGCGTGGGTCCGCGAAGACCTCACTGATGCCCGCGATTCCAGCTCTGCGATAGTGCTCGGTGACCAGCTCGTCAATGCTACGGGGATGGCTGCTGGAGCGGGCGCGGGATGGGAGCTGGGACGGGAGCGGGGGCAGCAACCCCCGCGGCCAGCTCATTCTGGTCCATGTCCATGAGGCCCCATTCCTCCTTATTTTCTATCTCCTCCGGCCTGGAGTCGACTTCACCAAACTTGAAGACTAGTGGCAGATGATCCTTCTGCGCCATGGCGTTGGTGGAGGTCTGCGGGAGGGAGGGGAATGGGAGGCGAACAGTAAGGCCGCCCGTATTAAGCAACGGCTAGAGCGCCCTTAATGGAGAGGAAGGCGGGCAGCCATGGAAGAAAAATGGCTCGCTTCCCATTGAGCCTAGGCAGCGTACAACTCACACACTTCCCAGTGAGCCTGCGCATTGGAGGATAGCTTGCACGCCTCTCCGTCGGCCTACGCACCGGACTGCGCTCGCACGCCTCCCGTTCAGTCAAGGTCAAGCAGCTGTCCGCACAACACCTCCTATAGCCATTAAAACAAAGACATGTGGTGTCACGTGAATGGTTAACAAAATGCACACGGTTTCAATTATACAAACGTTTGAGATATTAAAGTGGCAGCTATTTTTTTCAAAATGCCTTTGTTGGCTGTTATTCGAGTGCGGCTTCTCTCAAAATGGACACGAAAAATACCACAACATGTCGGGTGCCATTCCATGATAGCATGCCAAGTTTCATGAATTTCAGACCATTTTTGGATTTACTAGAATTTAAAAACAAAGTATCTCAACGTTTTGCCGGCAATCGACGGTGCCTTGTTGTTTGAAATTCATTCCCATTTCTTGCATGGGACCTAAGCATACACCCAAGGACACATATTCAATTTTTCAACCAATTTACATGCACTGGAGCATGTGCATGTAGTTCAAATTTGAATTATGCATATAAATGCATTGAAAACTCAGTTAATGCACAAAAATGTCCAAACGAACCCTAAAAAATCACAACAATTGACACAACACTCCTGTTGTTCTATGTTGACAAGAGAAAACATTTGAAAGCAATAAGAGGCAATGGATATCGTTTCGTCCTCAAAGGTGGGACGTTCCCTACCGAAACCATCATGCTTGTTGTGAGAACCTCTGGTTTGTGAGAAGCATATACCCAAACCTGCCCCAAATGGGACAAAAAATTTACCACGGCATGTTGATGCCGCTCTGATAGCATGCCAACATTCATGAATTTCAGGCGACTTTTGGATTTACTAGAATTTAAAAGCAAGGTATTTCAATGTTTTGCGGCCGAGTGACGGTGGCAGGGTGTTTGACATTCATTCCCATTTCTTGCATGGGAACTAAGCATGAAACCAAGACACAGATTTAAATTTTCAACCAATTTATATGCATTAGAGCATGTGCATGTAGTTCAAATTTGAATTATGCACATAAATGCATTGAAAACTCAATTAATGTATAAAAATGTCCAAATGAACCTCGAAAAATCAAAAAAAATGACACAACACTCCTGTTGTTCTATGTTGACACGAGAAGTTTTTGAAAGCAATAAGTGGCAATGGGTATCGTTTCGTCCCCAAAGGTGGGACGTTCCGTACCGAAACCATCATGCTTGTTGTGAGAAGGTATGGTTTGTGAGAAGCATATACCCAAACCTGCCCCAAATGGGAGAAAGATTTTACCATGGCATGTTGATGCCGCTCCATGATAGCATGCCAAGTTTCATGAATTTCAGATGAGTTTTGGATTTACTAGAATTTAAAAACCAGGTATCTCAATGTTTGCGGCCCATTGACGGTGGCAGGGTGTTTGACATTCATTCTCATTTATTGCATGTGACATAAGCATGCAACCAAGGACACAAATTTGAATTTTCAACCAATTTATATGCATTAGAGCATGTGCATGTAGTTCAAATTTGAATTATGCACATGAATGCATTGAAAACTCAATTAATGCATAAAAATCTCCAAATGAACCCCGAAAAATCACAAAAATTGACACAACACTCCTGTTGTTCTAGGTTGACACGAGAAAAAATTTGAAAGCAATAAAAGGCAAAGGATATCGTTTCATCCCCAAAGGTGGGACGTTCCCTACCGAAACCATCTTGCTTGTTGTGAGAAGCTCTGGTTTGTGAGAAGCATATACCCAAACCTACCCCAAATGGGACAAAACATTTACCACGACATGTTGATGCCGCTCCATGATAGCATGCCAAGTTTCATGAATTTCAGATGAGTTTTGGATTTGCTAGAATTTAAAAACCAGGTATCTCAATGTTTGCGGCCGAGTGACAATGGCAGGGTGTTTGACATTTATTCCCATTTTCTCATGGGACCTAAGCATGCAACCAAGGACACATATTTGAATTTTCAACCAATTTATATGCATTAGAGCATGTGAATGTAGTTCAAATTTGAATTATGCACATAAATGCATTGAAAACTCAACTAATGCATAAAATTGTCCAAACGAACCCCGAAAATTCCCAAAAATTGACACAACACTCCTGTTTTTCTATGTTGACACCAGGAAAAAATTGAAATCGAGACGAGGCAATGGATATCTTTTCGTCCAGAAAGGTGAAACGTCCCTACCGAAACCATCAGGCTTGTTGTGAGAAACTCTGGTTTGTGAGCATATCCCCAAACCTTCCCCAAATGGGACAAAAAAATTACCACGGCATGTTGATGCTGCTCCATGACAGCATGCCAAGTTTCATGAATTTCAGACGAGCTTTAGATTTACTAGAATTTATAAACCAGTATTTCAATGTTTGCGGTCGAGTGACGGTGGCAGGGTGTTTGACATTCGTTCCAATTTCTTGCATGGGACCTAAGCATGCAACCAAGGACACATATTTGAATTTTCAACTAATTTATATGCATTGGAGAATGTGCCTATAGTTCAAATTTGAAGTATGCACATGAATGCATAGAAAACTCAGTTAATGTATAAAAATGTCCAAGCGAACCCCGAAAAATCCCAAAAATTGACACAACACTCCTGTTGTTCTATGTTGACACTAGGAAAAAAATTGAAATCGAGAAGAGGCAACGAATATCATTTCGTCCAGAAAGGTGGAACGTTCATTACCGAAACCATCACACTTGTTGTGAGAAACTCTGGTTTATGAGAAGCTTATACCCAAACATGCCCCAAATGGGACAAAAAATTTACCACGGCATGTTGATGCCGCTCCATGATAGCATACCAAGTTTCATGAATTTTTGACGAATTTTGGATTTACTAGAATTACAAAAGAAAGTACGTCAACATTTGCCGGGGAGCCATGGTGGCGTGGTGTTCGAATTTTATCGCCATTTCTTGAATGGTACATAAGCATAAACCCATGGACATATATATGATTTTACAACCCATGTTGGTGCACCGGAGCATGTGCATGTAGTATAATTTTGAATTGTGCACCTGAAATGGCTAGAAAACTAATTTAATGTATAAAATGTTCAAAAATCCTTGAATAATTACAATTCTTTGACGACAAACATATGGTTGCATGTTCACTACAGATAAAAGGTCTAGCAATTCAAACACCGTCCATTGCCGTTGTGACCCCATTATGTAATTCAAATCAAGATGAAAAATCAAGTAGATCCCACACAGTTTATTATCACCAACCGTGTGAGATGCAGCACAAAATATCCTGGAGCACCGTCGGTGTATAGTACGCCTATGGCTTACGCGAGAAGGTGCGTTGGCTATAGTCCACAGCCGGTGTCTCAAGCACACTAGCTCGCTCCCCAAATATCATTTCACTGTTCAATCGTCTCCGGTGAAAGATGGGCACGTGGACCTGCGTCATGAGGGCAACTTCGGTGGCCCACTCCAGCGAGAGAGCTCTCGCCGCCGCCGTGCATGTGCTAACAAGGTGCATAAGCATAGCCGCAATCTGCGACCGGGCGGCCAAGCCAGCACAAACGGCCACTGTTGCTTCTTAGGTGGTGGCAGCAACATCTGCCTCAAGGATAGCAACTGGAGAGAGCGGCACAACAGCTGTCTGTTCCACAGCGGCGGCCTTAGCCCTGATGGAGGCCACCCACGACCATGTCGAGGCCGCCCACACCCAGCTTGTGGTGGTCACCGCACAAATCGAACGAAACTTCTCCGACAACGGTCGGCAACCCACGTACGAAGAGTTGGCAATCACCGAGAGCGTTCGAGCAGCCGTCCGTTCCTCCCAACGAAGAAGCCTGTACAAGCCCAGATCGCGTCCACCCACGCCCAGCTAGTGGCGGCCTTTTCCAAAGAGATGGCGGACGTGGATGGCGAGATGCTTGCCGAGTATGGTGCGATGGATGCCATGGAGCCCCTTCCCCAGGAGACCGTCAAGCGCGAGCTGAACATGGAGGCGGCGGTAGAGATCGACGAGCACCAGTCGTAGTACTACTCTTTGTTTTGTTTAATTAAGAGCGCCGGTCTTTAATTCGTTAGAGTAATGTTTAGGTCAGCTAGCTCTGTTTAATTGCTGAACTTGCTCGATTAAGAAGTGTGGGTGTGCTGTAGTCTCCTTTGTGTACCCAAATTATGCAATGACGTGGATGACCACTGTAACCATGGAAATTTGAACCAAAATTTTTGACGTCCAAACTCATCACACACGGGTTAAGCTATATGAATCGTTTGTGATGTCCACATATCGTACACAGTTCTGAATAAGGGACCGTGTCTGATGACACTTTGCGCGCCAGTTTTTTGGCTGAAGCGATTCCAAATTTTCGGCTTCCGCAGAAATATCTACCTCCCCGCCCCCTCCCCCTTACCAAAAGCCACATTTCCCCTGTTTCCGCCTTCCTTTCGAAGTTGAAACCTTCACTCCTTGCTTGCAGCGCCGCCTCCTCGTCAGCGACCCTCCTTCTCGCTGCTCGGCCTCGTCTATCCAGGCAGATAATCCACACCGACCCCCATCCTCCTCCTCCTTCCACATCCCACATGCCCCGAACGCCGGCGCGAGCGCGACACCTTACACCCAAATCACCGATCCCTCCACCAAATAAGTGCCGCCCTAAGCCATGGTGCACGCAGTATAGCTAGGATCTTAAGGAGCATTTGGCACCGGAGAAGCAAATTGTGGCCGCACGCGCGGATGAGGTCGTGATGGCTGCCATTCATGTCGACCCCCGGATCTTGGAGGAGCACCTTGCCATTTGCTAGCTACGCCGGTTAAGCATGCTCGGTTTACCCGTTGCGTGTGCGGCTCCTGCCTTTCCTTCACAAATTCTAGTGAATTGTGCTATCTAATTTTACCATGCAATATGTTGCTCTAGTGTATATGTTCTATAGGTCGTGCAACGTGGTGCTCATTTATTAACTGTTTTTTTAATTAGTTGTCATCTTTAGTTAACTGTTTGGTTCAATTATGCAAATGTGATGTTCAATTCTTCACGCTGCAATTTTGTATTGTCTTCCCTGTGAGGAATAAATCGAATTTATCTTTACAAAATACATGAGAAACGAATACAATTGCTATATTTCCAAGTTGTCAAGCATGCTTGGTTTGGTTATACATTGTGCAATGTGGTGCTCAGTTAACGTTTGGTTCATTTGTGTTGTGGTGTTTAGTTAACTGTTTGGTTCAATTATGCAATGCGATGTTCAATAGTTGTGGGTGCATTCTGTTATTGTATAACATGTGAGGAATAAATTGGATTTGGCTGTAGTAAATACATGAGAAACAAAAAAAATTGCTACAATTGGCTGTAGTTAACGGTTTGGTTAACTGTCTGATCTTCTATTAGGAGTATGTTATATTGTGCAATGTGGTACTCAGTTAATGTTTGGTTCATTTGTTGTGGTGTTTAGTTAATTTCTTGGTTCAATTCTGCAATGTGATGTCCAATTGTCATGGGTAGAATTTTGTATCGTTGTGCATATGAGGAATAAATCGAATTTGGCTGCACTTAATACATGAGAAACATATACAAGTGCTATATTTCCTAGTTCTTAATCATGCTTGGTTTGGATAAATGGGTTTTCCATGTGGCTTGAATTAATCTGATGAATCTGTAATGTGCTTATTTTTCATCAACATATTTTACTGATAGCATGCAAACCCTTACTTAACCTGTTGACTAACTACCTTATATGTGTTGCAGGGAAACAATGGGAACCACTGAGGTTTACAATCGAGGTTAGCACGTGCATGGTCCGTTGTCTAATAACACATTATTGTGCAATTGCAGGAACCATTCTAATATTTTGGTTTTTAACAATTTGGTCTTGCACATGTAGGTCCTGCTGTCAGAGGTTTTGACCCACTGTTCGACCCTTTTTGCATATGGGGAAATGAGTTGTGCCTGAATATCAATCAAATCAGGAAACTCAGAAAGATTGTTAGGATAAAGAAATTAGCGACAAAAGACAATAAGATCTTTGTCTGCACAATGAACAAGACATCAGTTCACTACAAGATGGTACTAACTATTATACCTTGCCTTTTTTTATTCCTTTGCCCCATTTTCAATATAGAGAAGATATTTATACACATCCTTGTTTTCAAGCCTTTCCAAAGCAGTTCACTGATGATTACCTGTGAAAGCGCCTTTATGGTCAGGAGGCGAGGAAGGTTTCCATACAACACCCACGGTTCAATATTGAAGTGTTCCTGAAGAGGACGAAGGACGGACGGTCAATCATCCATAGGCACTGACCTAAAGTTGCAAAGACCTTCAACATGAATGAAGGCTCAATATTCGCCTTCCGCTTCAGCAGTTTTCCAGCTGAGATGCATTTGTCTATATACCATCTATGATGCTAATTTCGAAAGGTTCCACATGTTGCATGTGAAACTTGGTGCTGGTGCAGTTGTGTAATGGGGTAGCTGAGTGTTGAAGCTATATCATGGTGTACTCTGATGTATTTCAATTATGAAATTCTGCCCCCTTAATATGGAAATGAAATATATTGTGTGCTTAATATGAATGCCAATTAAATTAATAAATGGATTATTAATAATAGGGCAATTAGCTTGCTAATGACGAATTAGCCACTAATTGGGTTTTGCTATTGCAAACGGTTATTGAAAAAATACCGTGGACGATGATCTCAGGCAACGCACACAGTTTCTAGGAATAAACCGTGTTGGATCAATGAAGAATCACACGCGAATTTCTCTTGAAAACTATCTGCATTAGGCCACCTTGCGCAAACGTTTACCATATAAAAACTGTGTGTGATGGACAGCCTTTGCCACACAGTTTATTCTACGGACCGTGTGTGATACATTCAATAACGCAAATGATTTAACAGGAAAAATTGTGTGTGATGTACCTGTGAACGGAAACATTTTCCTTGGAGCGACTGTGTGGGATGTACAAACGAACGGAAACGTTTAGCCGGGATTGAATGTGTGGGATGTACTTGTAACCAGAAACAATTTCGTCTGTATAACTATATATTCTTTAGCTCTACTATACGTATTTTCATATTTGAGCGCTCGCTGGTCGCGCACGACCTCATTTTGCCGAGCGTGTGTGCCAGGAGGGCATATCCTCGACGGTTTCTAGGTCGTGTGGGAAGGACCCCCTATCGCCCACGCTCACTTGGCGACAGTTCCAAATGCCGTCGCGGAAAGGGGTTAAAAACCGTTTGTATAACACCAACGTGCACCAGTGTATGGAAATGAAATATATTATGTGCTTAATATGAATGTCAATTAGATTAATAAATGGATTATTAATAATAGGGCAATTAGCCGGCTAATGGCGAATTAGCCTGCTAATTGGGTTTTGCTATTGTAAACAGTTATTCAGAAAATACCGTGGGTGATGACCTCAGGCAACGCACACAGTTTCTAGGAATAAATCGTGTTGGATCAATGAACAATCACACACGACCTTCTCTTGAAAACTGTTTGCGTTAGGCCACCTTGCGCAAAGGTTTATCACATAAAAACTGTGTGTGATGGACAGCCTTTGCCACACATTTTTCTATGCACCGTGTGTGATGCATTCAATAAAGCAAAAGATAAATTGTTAATATCGTGTGCAATGACAACGCTATCACAAATGATTTAACGGGAGAAATTATGTGTGATGTACATGTGAACGAAAACATTTTCCTTGGAGCGGCTGTGTGGGATGTACATACGAATGGAAACGTTTAGCGGGGACTGGCTGTGTGGGATGTACTTGCAACCGGAAACAATTTCGCCTGTATAATTGTATTTTTTAGCTCTACTGTACATATTTCCATATTTGAGCGCTCGTCGGTCGCACGCGACCTCATTTTGCCGAGCGTGTATACCAGGAGGGCATATCCCCAACGGTTTCTGGATCGTGTGGGAAGGACCCCCCTATCGCCCTCACTCACTAGGCGACGGTTCCAAATGCCGTCGCGGAAAGGGGTTAAAACCGTTTGTATAGCACCGACGCATACCAATGGGGGTGGGCGCGCCCCTGGCTTGTGGCCTCCTCGGTCACCCCCTGGCACAGCTCTGGTGCTCCGTGGGTCTCTTCTGGTCCTTAATTGATCACCGTAAATTTTCAGCCCATTCGAAGAACTTTTATTTCTGCACAAAAAACGACACCACGGTAATTCTGCTAAAAATAGCGTTAGACTGGGTTAGTTCTAATAAATTCAAAACAGAAGCATATAAAATTGTTGCAAACATGGCATGAATACTTCATAAATTATAGATACGTTGGAGACGTATCAACAACCAACGTGGATGTGGGCCCCTCAGGCCACCAAGAAGACGAAGACATGAGTGGGTCCATGATGGGCTATAGGCGGCTGAGAGACCTTCTTGGAACTCCAGTCAAGAGGGCAGCTGTATAGATTGCATCTCCCTCATATAAATCCTAGCTCACACCGTGTATATAAGGGTGAGCTAGGGGCTCTTAGACCCATCTACTCTCCCATAGAACAACTCTCGGTAGCCATCTCTTCTACACCATTGTATTCTCTCACACGAGGTATCCCCCCACCATGAGTAACAACAACGAGAAGGATGTAGTGTATTAATCTTTGGAGGCCTGAACCTGGGTAACTTGTTCGTGCGGACTCCATCCCGGTACTTCCGGCCACGCTAGGCATCCTTCCGAGGGATTTGACGGTTTTCCGCTCCGTCAATCACCCACCACAATTGAGTACTCAATGTAATTTTATTTGATGAAGTGAATAGATATGAAGTAATGGAATTTTATAAATACTCTTGTGGTTGTGTCTCTATTGCTGCTTGATGCGGCTTGAACTACGTCGGTATTTCCCCAAAGAGGAAGGGATGATGCATCACATCTACGGTAGGTATTTCCCACAGTGATGCGACCAAGGTTATCGAACCAGTAGGAGAACGACGCAACACTATGTAAATGGTACCTGCACACAAAGAACAAATACTTGCAACCCGACGTGTTAAAGGAGTTGTCAATCCCTTTCGGGCAATGGTGCTAGAAATTGTTGAGTTGTCGGGATAAAAATTGTGATAGATTGGATAAACAAAATGAAGGGCAACCAAGTGTTTTTTGGGTCTTTGATAATATAGATCCGAAAATAAAAGATGCAAATAAAAGAAAAGGCAAATAGCAATGTAGATCTGAAAATATATGATGAGAAAATAGACTCGGGGGCCGTATTCACCGGTGGCTTCTCTCGAGAAAAATAGCATACAGTGGGTAAACAAATTATTGTTGGGCAATTGATAGAACTTCAAATAATTATGACGATATCCAGGCAATGATCATTATATAGGAACCACGTTCAAGGTTAGTAGACCGACTCCTGCCTCCATCTACTATATTACTCCACACATCGACCGCTATCCAATGAACTACTCACGCATCATTGGAGGGGCACCAATGAGGATGATGAACCCCTCCGTGATGGTGTCTAGATTGGATCTAGTGTTTCTGGAACTTGCGGTGGCTAGAATTGTGTTTCGTCGACTCCCCTAGGTTTTTTGGATTTTCGGGGTATTTATAGAGCAAAGAGGCAGTGCGGGAGGCGGCCGAGGTGGGCACAACCCACCACGATGCGCCTGGGGCCCCAGGCGCACCCAGGTGGGTTGTGCTCCCCTCGGAGCCCCCCTCTGGTACTTCCTTGGCCCAACTTGTGCTCCCCTCGGAGCCCCCCTCTGGTACTTCCTTGGCCCAACTTGTGCTCCCCTCGGAGCCCCCCTCTGGTCCAGAAAAAATCTCAAAAAAGTTTCATTGTGTTTGGACTCCGTTTGGTGTTGATTTTCTATGAATTAAAAAACAAGCAAAAAACAACAACCGGCACTGGGCACTATGTCAATAGGTTAGTCCCAAAAAATGATATAAAGTTGCTATAAAATGATTGTAAAACATCCAAGATTGATAATATAACAACATGGAATAATAAAAAATTATAGATACGTTGGAGACGTATCACGGCTCCAATCCTCCTGGTGAGCTATTCTTCTTCCTCCATCTCCTCTGCCAAGCTCTAATGGCGGATATGGATGCCGGCAGTGGTGCTCCGCTGCTCGATTTAGTTCCTGGTGATCATCTATGCATGCTTTAGTTCATATTAGGTCTATGTGATATGGATTACTTGGTATCTAGGGTTTCTAGGCTCTGTTCATGAGGGTTTTGAGATACCGCGGCCTCCTGTGATGTGTTAGTTGTTATTTAAATGTTTTAATTCATTTGCAAAGGTCGTGGATTTGCTAAATTGGTCAGAGCATAGCTGACAAATTACATGGTCATTGTGCTGGTTTTGTAACTTGCATAATTTGGAGGTTTCCGGCCCGTTCTTGGGTTTTATGTGCTACTGTGTTAACAGTGACTTTGCAGTTGGTTCATGTGTTCAGTTTCATGCTCCTAGTGATCATGTGCATTTAATTTAGTTGGCTGCTTAATTCATGCACCACAATCATGCTATAGCATATTGGTTCTGGTTACTGAACCTGTTGGAGTTCAGTTGTTGTTTCTTGCGCTTTAGTTAATTTAGTTATCTCATTTTCCTTTCCATTGCTCTGTTTAACCTTTATATATTTCTACTGTTTATTTACCTAGTGTGAATACAACTATACATACATTTACTGCTACTATATATATATATGACAACACTATTCTAATCCCAGGATTAGAATAACTATTTGGATCACGGACGACGCGATGTTTCCGAACTCTCGAACCGGTACGAAGGGAAAAAAAATCAGCTCGATTCCTCCCCACCGCACCTCCTCTGCCCCCGATTCCTTCCTCCCGCACGAAGCCCCACCATCCCTCGGATCCGGCCGGCACGCCGCCACCGGCCACCCTGCCGCCACCGTCCCCCGGATCCAACCGCCGCGCTGCCATCGGCCACCCTGCCACCACCATTCCCCAGATCCGACCGCTGCGCTGCCAATGGCCTCGGATCCGGCTGCCGCACCGCCCCGCCGCGGGATCCGACCGCCACGATAACCATGCCAATCCTTCATCACCCACTGGTACAGCGCCCAAAGCACGGAGATTCCTGTCACCGCTGACCCTTCGGTGAACTTCTCTGCCACCTCGCCTTGGACCTCTCCCTGCTGGTAACCTGCTCCGGCGACCTTTGCCAACCTACTTCACTGCCGCGGGCGTGACTCCCCACTCCTCCCACACTGCAGTATAGCACGGCTCGCCCCACGGTCCGTTCGTCCCCGACGTCCCTCCATGTTCGCTGCTGAGATGCCACCTCCAGGTCTGCTTCTTAGGATCCATCGTCTGGTCTTGGGAGTATTTCAACACAGTCTGTTGTCGAGGAGGGCTGCGGCTACGTTCTCAGTTGATGAGCGGTACTGTTGTACCTCCTCAAGATCCATGTTGTTGTAGCCTGTAGGTACCATCACAATTCTGCTTCTTCAAGCTGTTTTTTTCTGAATAAAGGCTCTGGACTAGTTCATGGTGAGAAATTGGTTGTATTCCGTTGCTCTTGTTCCTGTGTGAGTGTCGGTAATGTAAACAATAATTAACTTCAAATAATGGATGCGTGATAGTTCATTGTGCAGGGAAACTACAGGAATTCACTACTACTTTTACATATTGGATCTGTGATGGGCATCCTCACAGTGTGCCTCTGTGCCAGGAGGATGCAGCTAGGCGAGCATCTTGAGCTACAGAGCACCCTCCTTCCCCCGGACCCCTTCCTTCCTCTGCTCCAACCGGTCCACAACAGCTACTCCACCTGCACCAAACGTCGTCGCTCCTTCATCTCCTCCGACCTCGCGCAACCTGCTGCCATCCTGACCAAAGCTGAGTGAGAGAAGTTCGACCTGACCACCGCTGTAGTTCGACGTTTCTTGCTTTTTGAGAACAGCTTCAATTCAATGTGTGCATGCTCATGTGTGTTTATGTGTGTATGTGCTCGCATGGTGAAGTGCTGCTGCTGCTTTGGCGTTCAGATATTACAGCACATATGAATTTGCTGCTTCTAGCTTTGGTGTTTAGATACATGATGAAGTTGCTGCTGCTAGCTTTAGTGCTCAGACACTACAACACGGGTGGAGCCACCGAGAGGAATGGATTATAGCAAAACATGTGGTATAAATACATTCACAAATAATTTAGTGGCCCCTGGCTAGTTCAAGCTAGGAAAAGAGACTTTTATCTTTTCAGCTGTGTTTAGCATCAGGGTGTCTATGTGCATAGAGAAAATGGATACAGAGAATGCTCTGTTTATCTTGTACTACTCTTGTACTACTGTGCTTAAATTTTTATTTGTGAAGGTCAAAATGTTGTGTTTGAGAAGGTCAAGTGTGTTATGTATCTCAGCAAGTTCAAAAAATTTAAAACATGCAATGAAAAACATGGGAGATTTGCCCCGCTAGCCTACTCCAAAATTTCCTCTGAAAGTTGGTTGTTTCTGTAGGATGGTTTCACCTGATGTATCGGTTCATCTGTAGAAAAAGGAGCATTGTAGGTGTCAACTCCGCTCATTGTTGGAATATAAAAAGCGGCTAGATCTTGGTGCACCAAAAGAATAAACAAAGAGAAGAAGTAAAGCATAGAGAAAAAAAGACGGAAACCAACGATGTAGGGATAAGAAGGAACACGTGGCTGGGAATAAAAAAGCTTGGGCTAGAGCGGTTGTGAGCTAGCTCCCTGGTTACACTTTTGTTTCTTTTTTGTATTCGCTCCTAGCTACTACTTCCACACCGGATTTTTCTATTGTAAAATGGAAAGCAAAAAAATCAGAGTGAGAGAGAGAGAGAACATGTGACAGAGAATTAGAAAATGTGTAGCATTACTCCACGTCATTTGCATTAGGCCCATTTGGGCTAGTGTGTTTTCTAAAAGTACGTGTTTGTCTTCAAGAATACTGCGCACGATAATTTGAAACTTTGCATCTATATCGGTAAATTTTGTAAAAAAGGGATTCCTCCCGTTTCTAAAATAACACAGAGGTTCAAAACTAAAAATAACACAGAAGTTCAAATATTTATTACGAAGAAAGAAAGTTAAATAAAAAACAAAGAACGTCCAAAAGTATATAAAAATGGGTTTTCCTATTTCCAAAAAAACTTAGAAGTTCAAATTTAAAAAAGTAGAAGTTCAATGTCTATTAAAACAGCAAGAATGTCAAATTAAAAAAGTAGAGTAGTTCATTTTCTATATAAAAAGGGGGTTTTCCCCATTTCTAAAAAAAGTAGGTGTAGGACCCTAGATCCCGAGCGCCGCCGCCGGTCCCTAGATCCTACGGACTGTCGCGGCCTCCCGCGCCATGCCAAGCCTCCTCCTCCCTTAGCCACGTCGGCGACCCGGATCAAACTATATTTTCTCATGTAGAACGAAGAAAGAACAGAGAAGAGAAGGAAGTTCGATGTATACAACAAATTATTGAGATTTGTTTCATTACTAAAAGGAAAATAAAACCTAAAAAGGTGATTTTATCGTTAAAAAAATAGAAGTTCAAATACAATTAGCGAAGCGGTTCAATGCTTATTACTAAATTAGGATTTTTTTTTCAGTTACTAAAAGAATAACCCAAGAAGGCCAAAATAAAAAATAGAGCAGCTCAAAATTTATAGAAAAAAAAGGAATTTCCCCGTTCAAAAAAAACCTAGAGGTTCAAATTTAAATTACAAAGAAGTACAATGTTTATTACAATACTAAGAAGGTCAAATTAAAAAAACCAAGCCGTTCAAAAACTTTATAAAAACCGATTTCCCTCTTTTCAAAAAGATCTAGAAGTTCAAATTTAAATAATCGAGCGGTTCGATATTTATTACATAAATAGGACTTTTCCCTTTACTAACGAATAACACCAAGAAGTCCTAATTAGAAAATGAAGCTATTTGATGTTTACAAAAAACTCAGATTTTCCCAATACTAAAGATCAAAACCAACAAGTTGAATTTTAAAAACGGAGCAGTTCAACGTATATAAAAAACTCGGGTTTTCTCGTTACTAATGAATAAAACCAAGAAGTTCAATTAGAAAAGGAGGAGCAGTTTAATATTTGTTGAAAGAACATCCGATTTTTCGAGTTACTAAAAATAAAACCAATAAGTTCAATTCGAAATAACAAAGAAGTTCAATGTTTCTAAAAAACTTCAAATTTCACATTTCTAAAAACTCTTACCTGTTGAAAGAAGTTCATAGTGAAAACAACGAGAAGTTCATCGACTGCAATTATGCATTTCAGGGGAGAATAAAGTATAGAAAAATAAAAGCTTAAAAATTTGTTAAAAGAAGTTCAAGTGCTCTGTCCGGAGAAGTTCAAAAATTCTTGCGGGAGAGGTTCACCTTATGTTTCAATGTTCGATTTTTTTCATTATAAAAAATGGAATAATTTGTTTTACTCAAAATATAAAAAGGTGAAGTTTAAATTGAAATAACAAAGAAGTTCGGAGTTTATTAAAACCTAGGATTTACCTGTTCAAAAAATAAAAAACACTACACCATTTTTTGCACTTTTAAAAACAACTCATAAACGAAAAAAAAAGGTTGCTAGAAGTTCAAGTGCGAGGCGAGGAAAAGTTTAAAAAATTGTTGTGAGAGAGGTTCGCCGTGTATTTAGATGTCTAAAAATACATAAAAAAATATGTTGTTTTTTGTGTTTTAAAATAATTCTCTCAAACCAGAGAGAAGTTCAAAGTGATAACAACCGGAAGTTCATGTACTACATGGTGTGTATTTCATATAAGAAGAATACAATAAAGTGAAATAGAGTGAAGTTCAAACAGACATGCCTAAGAAGTTCAACTACTTCTCGCAGTGCAAAAAACAGCATATCAAAAACAGAGAGAAGTTCAAACATACATGCCCGATAAGTTACTACTTTACGCAGTGCATTTCCATTCGCGATGAAGGCAGAAATCATGATCTCATCATTTTCTAATTTACATCAAAATGACAGGAATATCATTTGTGTAAGTTCAAGTCCTCGGTCGGAGAAAGTTAAAAAATATATAGTGAGAGATGTTTGTACAAAAAGAATATCATTTGTGTAACACTGACGAAATGGATGAAAAAATTACAAACGAAAATATATCACAGAAGTTCAACGTGAAAACAGCAGGAAGTTCACCAACTACACTGAATGAATTTCCGATGAAAAACTTTTAAAATCATCGCGAGTGTGAAATAATGATCAACACGAAAAGGTTGTGTGTTTACAGCAGCTTTCCATCAGTATATCACTTGCTCAATTCCGATGAGTGGATGGAGAGCTACGAGCAAAAAACATCACGTTAAAAACAGAGTAAAGTTCAAGTAGAACTGCCACAGAAGTTCAAGTACTTCACTCGATGCATTTTTGATGAATCTGTTTCGCGATGAACGTAAAAATCGTGAGATCGTTGTTTTCTAAATTACTTGAAAACGGCTGAGAATCAGAGAAACTCGTCAACATGAAAAAGTTTTGCATTTTTTGTAGCTTTTCAACAATATATTATTTGCCCCATTCCGATAAAGTTTGTAGAAATTATGGCGAAAATACATTTTCAGCCATTTCCAAAATTGACTTAAAATCGTAAGGAATGAGGAGAAACAATACATAACAAAACGTTTTGCATTTCCTCAAGTTTTCCAAGGCCATATCATTTGCTGCATTCGGACTTACAATTAAAAAATTAGCTCAAAAATACGAACTCGATAGGACTTGTACCATTTTCTAAATTACTTTTAAAAAATTCAAAATTATAAAAAACTTTCAACATGAAAAAGTAGCAAATTTTCATAAGCTTTCCAACGCCATATTATTTACCTCAATTGGATTATCTGTTTAGAAATTACATTGAAAATACGAACTCGGCTGTTCGGTTTGCGAAATTTTGCGTTTTTCCAAATTACTCTTTAACCATAGGGAATTAGAGAAAACTTTCAACGTGTGGAAGGAGCGATTTTGCAGCAGCTTTCCAACGCCATATTATTTGCCTCATTCCGACAAAAGGTTTAGAAATGTGATCGAAAATACGATTCACGTTTTTTATATGAAGAAAAAACTATTTTCAGAACTGCTCTTAAACCGCTTACATTTTGACAAAAATTAAAGTTGGGTCATGATATTGGTGTCCATAGCTTTCAAACGGTATATCACAAGCCCCGTTTGGGCAATGTTGGCGGAAATTCAACCTAGCATTGGGAGAAGTTCAGGTCAAAGAACTCAGGCAGTAATATTGCAAAAAACGCAATTTCATCACGACTCGAGAACAAAATCCACCAACAAGCGAGATTCCTATTTAAAACGGGCATTTAGTTACTAAAAAACATCTTTAGATTACACTAACATCATATAGAACACGACTAAACAGAATAATTCGCGGGGGAAGCCACGGTTGCGAAGATAGCCCGAAGGTCGGGTTCGTACAGAGGGAAGTTCACGCGCGTTACTCGGGCAGTTCAGTTTGTGATCAGAATATTATTCTGATCCCGTGATCAGAATAGTGTTTATGTATGTATGTATGTATGTGTGTGTGTATATATATATATATATATATATATATATATATATATATATCAACAATTATTACTATTGCTAGCCCATGTGATTGTGGTTGTGGGGTTCCTACTTGCAGAAAAATACTAGGTGATGTGGGTGCATGTGTTCTACACAAGCAGATTATTATAGATGTTCTACTGATGTTCTAGTTTTCCTACTGGCCTAGATGGTTCTCTCCTTACTGTTGTTCACTGTCTTCTATTATTATGAACATACACCACTTGTTCTTGGCTCCTCTCTTCTACTCCTTGTCTATCTTTTTTTTAGAACGCAGGCTCGCGAAGAGCCCGGCCTTGAATTAACAAAGCCATCGACCGGCCAGGAAATACAAAAAACCCACACGCACCCCACGACCAAACGATACAAGGGGACACTCTAGGAGGCTTACAACTCAACGGGTCGCACAAGCTCAAAAATAATACAGGAGAAACAAAGCTCGAAGCTTGTCCTAGCCGAAGACTACAACCAAACAGCCATCTAGGGCTGAGGCACACACGAGCATGACGAGGACCTGCTTGCAACAGAGTGTGGCAAGTGAGCTCGACCAATGCCCAAGTAGCAAGACAACACACATCCGCCGTCTCTCTCGCCGCAGAGGAACCCTTCCCTCTCGCCATGGCTCGCAAGGCGCCGTACCCGGCGAACTTGAGAGACGCTCACCCTTGAGCAGGGGACGTGCCAGCTTTGAGACCTGGAGCAGCCGCAACACATCACCACTTGAACCTTCGAGCACTCCGCGACTGCCGCATCGCCACAACCTAGAACGCTTGAGAGCTGCAGGAAAACCACCAGGTGCAGCTACTGAAGAAAGGCAGCAGATGCATCAAGTAAACCGACAGGCCACCGAGGAGCATTGCCAGGCAGCCGACGGGGACGCCTACAGCCATGCCGAACCTCGTGACACCGCCGTCACCGGACCACCCAAGCCATCCTAGCTCCGACCTGTGAACCCCTCCCCTGAACGCAACCCTCCCCAGGCGGCGCCCCCAAGGAAGACACGACGCACAGCGCACCGTCGCCGCCCAATCCAAGCCGGATTTTGGGCTTTCACCCGGGAGGAGGAACAGGGATGGAAAGGGGAAGGACCTCTGCAGCACCTCCAAGGAGGGGACGGCGTCAGGGACGTCCCTGCTACCAGGCCGGCCAAGCCGGCCAACGGTTTCCCGCGGCCCAAAACCAGACCACCGGTCACCCACCGACAACATACCGGCGCTCGGTTGGAGGCTGGCGAGCAGTGGCGGGGACGAGGGAGACAGGGGAAAGGAGCCAACCTCAGATCTGACGAGGAGGGGAAGACCTCCGCGACGCCGCCACCCGCCGTCATCTCACCACCCGCGTGGTCGAGGCCGCCGGCCAGAGCACCCCGCGAACGACGCCGGCCGAGAAGGCGCCGCCGCCTCGCCAAGAAGGGTCGCCGCCCCAGATCCGAGGTCCTCCTCGAGGAAAGGAGCGACCAAGGCCTCGCCGCCACCATCACGGGCGGCCGCACAAGCTGATCCGGCGGCTTTCTTAGGCGGCGGTGAGGGAGGGAGGGTGAGGGAGCGGCGGCGCGACGGGGAAACTCTAGTCGCCGCCCGAGTCGCCCGAAGCGGACGACGCGGGGGCCGCGCGGGGGGGATCCAAATGGACTCGATCCAGTCCACCTTGAGTTCCTACTTTTCTACTCCTTGTCTATCTTGCTGCCCCCTGATAAGAATAGTTGCTCCTTGAGCTAGCGTAGCCTATGATGTTGGTCTGAGGCATATTCTCTGGGTTTTGCAGATACTAGAGTGGCTCTTAAAATCCAATGATGCAGGGCATAGCATTTCTATGCAACCCTGAGGATTTCTACCCATCAATCCTACCTGGTGGTCTTCCTGTAGCTTTGTCTTGAGGTTTAGGTTGGGCCTGCTTCTTGTGGTATGCCTGCAACTCCTTGCTGCTTGAGCTGTAACCAGTTTGGTGGTCTCCTGGAGGTACTGTTGCGCCTGGTGTTCTTCCCTGGCGGCTATGGTGCTCTTTATATAGCCATGTCAGCGCTCTTATGTGGCTGACATGTGTGTGAGTAACTCAGCTGCTCCCCAGCTAAGTTTGTCGTGTGCTTGGACTCTCCTAGTGGTCTGGTGTGTGGGCTTGTGACAAGTGACAGCAACTTGCGCGTTGTCTGTCTCTCCTTGATGTCTATCTTGTAAGCTGTTGGGTGGCTAATTGCTTGGGCACTTGATCCTTGGTCGGTTTGTTAATGTATATATATGCTATTTTGGCGTATCCTTGACATTGATCAATGGCCTTATCTACTGTCATTCTGACAATAGATCTCTATAGTGTTAGTTGATCAAGAATGATACCAAACACTCATTCTGCGGCTTTTAGGAATTCTGGAGCTAGTGCTAATTAGGGTTGGATTTTGGATTTGACCTTTGATCTCTCTTGCTGGCTTTTGTGACTTGATACTCTTGGAACTTGATAGGTTAGCTTTTATTAGTATTGGTCATGATCATTTGGTTGTCCACTTGTTCCTGGTTGGCTATTTCCAAGTCCTTATCTGCCTATGGTTTATAAATGGAATTAGGCTATTATTGCCAACATTCCTAAGTGCTAGCTCCTAAACTAATTATGCCTTTCCAGAAAAGGAAATGCTACATTACTAACATAATTCAATTTCTTTCTCTTTGATGTTTATTTTGTAGGTTGCAAAGAAGAAGATCATTGAAGATTTAGATAGGATACAAAATACATAGCTTAGTATAGGGTTTTGTCTTTCTCAAGTTTTGTAATCAAGAATGTAATTCCTATTAATGATTCTTTATTATTTTGTAACAATACTTTGTACTATTTATTTCATTTATTAATAAAGTTTAAGTTTCTATTAGAAATTGCCATTTATTAACTCAAATGCATCTCCAATTCATATTGAATTGTATTATTTGCATGTAAGTCCTTCATTTATTTTATAATTGCAGTTTGGACCCAAACCCAAAATAAGAGCACACGTCGTGTCCAATTTCATATTTGGATGAAATTTGACTTAGTGTCTAAATTGAAAGTTTAAATTCTCCCCAAATTCCTAATATGAATGCAAAGTTTAATAAAAAATGCTCTCATATACTACGGGTTATGATACCATGGTGGCAAGGATCTCACCTTCCTCATCCTGTGGGACGACCATACTCCTTAGGCGGTAAAACCCTTAATAAAGAGACGTGGCTCTGATACCAGTTGAAATTATTAGCATGGTTGACTAGGGGGTGAATATATGACTAACAATTTTTAACTTCTTTTCCAATTGTACGCCTTTAACAAGATGTAGGTTGTCTACATATGCAACTAGGTGGAAAACCTATATGACAAGCTTAACAAGATAACCACAAGCGAGAATATAAGCACAACAATATAAGCTAGCACAAAGTAAGTGAAAGAAGTGAAGGAAATATGCCCTAGAGGCAATAATAAAGTTATTATTCATTTCCTTATTTCATGATAAATGTTTATTATTCATGCTAGAATTGTATTAACTGAAAACATAATACATGTGTGAATACATAGACAAACAGAGTGTCACTAGTATGCCTCTACTTGACTAGCTCGTTAATCAAAGATGGTTATGTTTCCTAACCATGGACAAAGAGATGTTATTTGATTAACGGGATCACATCATTAGGTGAATGATCTGATTGACATGACCCATTCCATTAGCTTAGCACCCGATCGTTTAGTATGTTGCTATTGCTTTCTTCATGGCTTATACATGTTCCTATGACTATGAGATTATGCAACTCCCGTTTATCGGAGGAACACTTTGTGTGCTACCAAACGTCACAACGTAACTGGGTGATTATAAAGGTGCTCTACAGGTGTCTCCAAAGGTACTTGTTGGGTTGGCGTATTTCGAGATTAGGATTTGTCACTCCGAATGACGGAGAGGTATCTCTGGGCCCTCTCGGTAATGCACATCACTTTAGCCTTGCAAGCATTGCAACTAATGAGTTAGTTGCGAGATGATGTATTACGGAACGAGTAAAGAGACTTGCCGGTAATGAGATTGAACTAGGTATTGGATACCGACGATCGAATCTCGGGCAAGTAACATACCGATGACAAAGGGAACAATGTATGTTGTTATGCGGTCTGACCGATAAAGATCTTCGTAGAATATGTAGGAACCAATATGGGCATCCAGGTCCCGCTATTGGTTATTGACCGGAGACGTGTCTCGGTCATGTCTACATTGTTCTCGAACTGTAGGGTCCGCACGCTTAACGTTACGATGACAGTTATTATGAGTTTATGTATTTTGATGTACCGAAGGTTGTTCGGAGTCCCGGATGTGATCATGGACATGACGAGGAGTCTCGAAATGGTCGAGACATAAAGATCGATATATTGGAAGCCTATATTTGGACATCGGAATCGTTCCAGGTGAAATCGGCATTTTATCGGAGTACCGGGGGTTACCGGAACCCCCCCGGGTGTTATTGGGCCTTCATGGGCCATAAGGGAGAAGAGGAGGGCCGGCCAGGGCAGGCCGCGCGCCCCCTCCCCCCCTAGTCCGAATAGGACAAGGAAGGGGGCGGCGCCCCCCTTTCCTCTTCCCCTTCCCCCTTTCCTTCTCCAACAAGGCAAGAGGGGGGAGTCCTACTCCCGGTGGGAGCAGGACTCCTCCAGGCGCACCCCAAGGGGGCCGGCCGCACCTCCCCCTCCCTCCTTTATATACGGGGGCAGGGGGCACCCTAGAACACACAAGTTGATCTTCGTGATCATTCCTTAGTCGTGTGCGGTGCCCCCCTCCATGATATTACACCTCGGCCATATTGTAGCGGTGCTTAGGCGAAGCCCTGCGATAGTTGAACATCAAGATCTTCACCACGCCGTCGTGCTGACGGAACTCCTCCCCGAAGCTTTGCTGGATCGGAGCCCGGGGAGCGTCTTCGAGCTGAACGTGTGCCAAGAACTCGGGGGTGCCGGAGTAACGGTGCTTGGATCGGTTGGACCGGGAAGACGTACGACTACTTCCTCTACGTTGCGTTAACGCTTCCGCTTCGGTCTACGAGGGTACATAGACAACACTCTCCCCTCTCGTTGCTATGCATCACCATGATCTTGCGTGTGCGTAGGAATTTTTTTGAAATTACTACGTTCCCCAACAGTGGCATCCGAGCCTAGGTTTTATGGTTTGATGTTATATGCACGAGTAGAACACAAGTGAGTTGTGGGCGAAATAAGTCATACTGCTTACCAGCATGTCATACTTTGGTTCGGCGGTATTGTTGGATGAAGCGGCCCGGACCGACATTACGCATACGCTTACGCGAGACTGGTTCTACCGCCGTGCTTTGCACACAGGTGGCTGGCGGGTGTCAGTTTCTCCAACTTTAGTTGAACCGTGTTAGATAATAACGAGATAAACGAGACACGAGAGACACGGATTTTTACGTGCAAACCCTTGCGGGAGAAAACCACGGACGCACGAAGGCGCAATCACTATGATGGAGGAGTATTACAAGCACGAGACGACAGACCGTCTGAGGTGCGACTACATGGGGTATATATGAGGGGCAACACATAGGAGTCCTTGTAGGACAAGTAAACGAGTTGTACTCGTACGCGTCGGTACCAGCGCAGAAGGCCCACACCGTATGTACTACGTCTAGTCCAATACGGTACTAGAATTTGGATCACAATTTAACAATCTCCACCTTGAGCCAAATTCCCTCCAGTAGTCGAAGAAAGTGAATAACTCCATCCAAATCAGCTTAAACACCTTGTGCGTCAAAGTCCATAGGGCTAGTGAGAAATACCAACTAAGCCTGAGCAAATCTCAAACTTATTGGTCGGAACTGGCTTTGTCATCATATCAGCAGGATTATCATGAGTACTTATCTTGCATACCTTCAAATCACCTTCAGCAACAACATCTCGAATATAATGAAATCTGACATCAATGTGCTTTGTCCTCTCATGATACATTGGATTCTTTGTAAGATATATGGCACTTTGACTGTCAGAAAATATGGTAGGGCAAGATGAATCTCCACAAAGCTCAGTGTATAAACCTCTCAACCAGATAGCTTCTTTGCATGCCTCAGAAATAGCCATATACTCGGCATCAGTAGTGGAACATGCCACAATAGACTGCAAAGTTGCTCTCCAACTCACAGCACAACCACCAATGGTGAAAACATAACCTGTGAGTGATCTTCTCTTATCCAAATCACCAGCAAAATCAGAATCAACAAAACCAACAAGTCCATCTCTAGATTTCCCAAACTGTAAATAAGCATTAGAAGTACCACGCAGGTATCTGAAAATCCATTGAACTGCTCTCCAATGCTCTTTTCCAGGATTAGCCATGTATCTACTGACAACACTCAATGCATATGATAAATCCGGACGAGAACAAACCATGGCATACATAAGTGAACCAACTGCACTCGAATAGGGAACTCTAGACATGTACTCAATATCTGCATTTGACTTAGGACATAAGGCTGATGATAATTTGAAGTGTGCAGCTAACGGAGTACTTAGTGGCTTGGCATTATGCATATTAAAACGACGAAGAACTTTATCAATATATCCCTTCTGACTGAGATACACTTTTCCAGATGGTCTATCTCTGGATATTTCCATGCCAAGTATTTTCTTTGCTGCACCCAAATCCTTCATCTCAAATTCATTACTCAATTGCTTCTTTAGTTCATTAATCTCTGACATACTCTTTGCAGCAATTAGCATATCATCAACATAAAGGAGCAAATAAATAGTTGAACCTTTGACAGTTTTCAAATAAAAACAACTATCATAATTAGACCTTTTGAAACCTTGAGAGAGCATAAAGGTGTCAAATCTCTTGTACCACTGTCTAGGGGATTGCTTCAATCCATAAAGAGATTTCTTTAACTTACAGACAAGCTTTTATTTTCCAGGAATAACAAAACCTTCAGGTTGTTCCATATAAATATCCTATTCTAATTCTCCATGTAAAAATGCAGTTTTAACATCCAATTGTTCAAGCTCAAGATCATGCATGGCAACAATACTGAGTAAAGTACGAATAGAGCTATGCTTCACAACAGGAGAAAACACTTCGTTATAATCAATACCTGGAATCTGACTGTAACCTTTAGCAACTAACCTTGCTTTATATCTTGTCTCATCATTAGGAGAAAGACCTTCTTTCCTCTTGAAAACCCACTTGCAACGAATAGGTTTCTTCTCTCTAGGTAATCTTACTAAATCCCAAGTGCCATTCTTTTCAAGTGATTCCATCTCATCATGCATAGCGGTCATCCACTTATTACTATCACTAGAAATAATAGCCTCAGAATATGAAGAAGGCTCAGAATTACCTTCAATTTCTTCTGCAACAGATAAAGCAAAAGAAACAATATTGCACTCTTCAATTAACCTGTCAGGTTTGTTAGTACCCCGCCTAACTTTGTCACGTGCAAGATTCCAACTGGGTGGAACAATAGGCTGATTTGGAGTGGGAGTGACATTATCATCATTAACGACGGGTTCATCATGTGCATCAACAATTTCATTACTAGATGTATCACCTGAATCAATAACATGCTCCACCTGAACAGTAGGCTCCTGAACAATAGGCTGTTGTTCACTCTCAACGGGAACATTAGTAGATGAAACATCATGTAACATAGCAGATTCATTAAAGATAACATTTCTGCTAATAACAACCTTCTGGGTTTCAGGATTCCATAATTTAAAACCTTTAACACCAGACTTATAACCAAGAAAGAAGCACTTAACAGCCCTAGGCTCCAACTTTCCATTATCAACATGAGCATAAGCAGTGCAACCAAAAACTCTCAATTGTGAATAATCAGCAGGTGAACCAGACCATACCTCAATTCGAGTTTTCTTATTAAGAGCAATAGATGGTGAACGGTTAATGAGATAACAAGCAGTGGAAGCGGCCTCAGCCCAAAAACGCCTATGCAAACCTGCATTGGACAACATGCAACGGGCTCTAGAAATAATGGTCATGTTCATACGCTCAGCAACACCGTTTTGTTGAGGAGTATAAGGAACGGTGTAATGTCTGACAATGCCTTCAGACTTGCAATAATTCTTAAATTGCTTAGAACAGAATTCCATACCATTATCAGTTTGAAGTATCTTTACCTTCTTTTCAGTTTGTCTTTCAATCATAATCTTCCACTCCTTAAATGCTGAGAATGCTTCATATTTATGCTTCAAGAAATAAGGCCAAACTTTTCTCCAATAATCATCAATAATAGTCAGCATGTAACTAGCACCACCTAGTGACTTCTTGCGAGATGGTCCCCATAAATCAGAATGCACATAATCAACAATACCTTCGGTTGTATGAGTCGAAGTGTTGAACTTCACCCTCTTGTGTTTGCCGAAGATACAATGCTCACAAAATTTTAATTTACATGGTTCATATCCATCAAGAAGACCTCTCTTATTTAACTCTGCCAAACCAAGTTCACTCATATGTCCAAGACGCATATGCCAAAGGTTAGCAGCATCACAATCAGAATTCTTTGAAATAGTTGGAGTAGCGTTACCTGAAACGGTAGAACCTCAAAGGTAATAAAGACCATTGGTCGAACTTAAATCACCTTTCATCACAATAAGGGATCCTTTGGTGACTTTCAAAACACTATCTCCACCTGAATACTTGTATCCCTTTGCATCAAGGTCACTCATAGAAATAAGATTTTTCTTCATCTTCGGAATATACCGAACATCTGTCAAAGTTCTGATTATGCCATCAAACATCTTGATTCGAATAGAACCTATGCCTTCAATCTTGCATGGTGAATTATCAAAACCCAAAACAGAACCAGCAGAAGTAGTGGAATCAAAAGTATTAAACCAATCTCTATGTGGACACATATGAAAAGTACATGCAGTATCAAGTACCCACTCATCATTGGTCTCGACACATCCAGCAATACCGACAAGAGCATCATCGGAACTATCATCACGAGCAACGTTAGCAGAATTTTCACCTTGTTTGTTACCTTTCCTCTTTTCTTTATTCTGCAACTTGAAACACTCTGAGATGTCATGCCCGTCTCTCTTGCAATATCTGCAATATTTCTTGTCTCTGGATTGTGACCGGCCCCTGTAGCCGTTTTTACTTTTGCCTCTGTTTCCATTATTGGAGTTCTTCTCCTTTGTCCTGCCACGAACAGATAATCCCTCTGCTTGGGATGAACTTGAACCATCATGAGGCACCATTAATTTCATCTTCTCCTTAGATTTCAAAGCTTCATAAACTTCATTAAGTGTAGAGTATCACGACTGTATAATATGGTGTCTCTAAAATTGGTATAAGAACTTGGCAGTGAACAAAGTAACATTAAAGCAGTATCTCCCTCTTCATACTTAACCTCCATTGCAGCTAGATCAGATATGATCTCTTTAAATTCCGAAATATGATTCAAAACATTACCTCCCTCGGGTAACCTGTGCAGGAATAATTTTTGCTTCAGATGCATCTTGCTGGTGAGACCTTTAGTCATGCAAATCCCTTCCAGCTTTAACCATTGAGCGGCGGCAGTTTTCTCGCTCAAAACTTCCTGCAAAATATTATTCTACAAATGGAGTTAAATTTGTGACAAAGCCTTACAATCAATTCTTTTCTCCTCAGCAGTCCAGTCCTCAATTCGGTTCTTCCCAAAACTATCCAGTGCTACATCATAGTCGGCCTGTGGCAACAACGCCCGCATCTTGACTTGCCATAGGGTAAACCTTGTGTCACGATCCAGCAGCGGAAAATCGTACTTCATGGATGCCATGAGTCGAACAAATCTGTGCACAAAGTAGTACAAGTCGGAGTAGAATAATTCTTGACAGAATAAATTTGCGGAGCAGAGAACTAAAGAAAATAGCACCTGATAGCCTTTTTGGAGTGGCCGTAGCAATTGAGGGGTTAAAGAAGAGCTGAACTAGTAGTCAACTAGGCCTTCACGTGAATAGTACTCAATTAGTAGTAGTACTCGGTAGCTGAAATTGCTTTGATCTTCACGTGGAGTAACATGAGCAGCAGCTGCGGTTGATATTCCTTGGGACTTGAAACCTGGGAGTCACGGACGTGGAGCAGCGGAAAAAACGTGAATGACTGCACCCTCGTACAGCAACTCTGCGGTGGAATACGACCCCTTTGGCGTCCTGCAATTTGATGGCTCGCACAACGACGCAGTAATCGATCTCGCTCTCCTGTCGGTCTCGGCTGCAAAATTGACTCGGCTTCGGATCGCCTGGTCACGCGCCGGCGACGGCGAACGTAACCCTAATCTCTCGTCTCAGATCTCGTATCTGTAACCTCAGCTCTGTATACCACTTGTTAGATAATAACGAGATAAATGAGACACGAGAGACACGGATTTTTACGTGGAAACCCTTGCGGGAGAAAACCACGGACGCACGAAGGCGCAATCACTATGATGGAGGAGTATTACAAGCACGAGACGACAGGTCGTCTGAGGTGCGACTACATGGGGTATATATGAGGGGCAACACATAGGAGTCCTTGTAGGACAAGTAAACGAGTTGTACTCGTACGCGTCGGTACCAACGCAAAAGGCCCACACCGTATGTACTACGTCTAGTCCAATACGGTACTAGAATTTGGATCACAATTTAACAAACCGAGTGTGGCTACGCCCGGTCCTTGCTAAGGTTAAAACAGCACCAACTTGACAAACTATCGTTGTGGTTTTGATGCGTAGGTAAGATTGGTTCTTGCTCAGCCCGTAGCAGCCACGTAAAACTTGCAACAACAAAGTAGAGGACGTCTAACTTGTTTTTGCAGGGCATGTTGTGATGTGATATGGTCAAGGCATGATGCTAAATTTTATTGTATGAGATGATCATGTTTTGTAACCGAGTTATCGGCAACTGGCAGGAGCCATATGGTTGTTGCTTTATTGTATGCAATGCAATCGCCCTGTAATGCTTTACTTTATCACTAAGCGGTAGCGATAGTCGTAGAAGCATAAGATTGGCGAAACGACAAACGATGCTACGATGGAGATCAAGGTGTCGCGCCGGTGAAGATGGCAATCATGGAGGTGCTTCGGAGATGGAGATCACAAGCACAAGATGATGATGGCCATATCATATCACTTATATTGATTGCATGTGATGTTTATCTTTTATACATCTTATCTTGCTTTGTTTGACGGTAGCTTTATAAGATGATCTCTCACTAAATTTCAAGGTATAAGTGTTCTCCCTGAGTATGCACCGTTGCCAAAGTTCGTCGTGCCCAGACACCACGTGATGATCGGGTGTGATAAGCTCTACGTCCATCTACAACGGGTGCAAGCCAGTTTTGCACACGCGGAATACTCAGGTTAAACTTGACGAGCCTAGCATATGCAGATATGGCCTCGGAACACTGAGACCGAAAGGTCGAGCGTGAATCATATAGTAGATATGATCAACATGGTGATGTTCACCATTGAAAACTACTCCATTGCACGTGATGATCGGTTATGGTTTAGTTGATTTGGATCACGTGATCACTTAGAAGATTAGAGGGATGTCTATCTAAGTGGGAGTTCTTAAGTAATATGATTAATTGAACTTTAATTTATCATGAACTTAGTCCTGGTAGTATTAGCATATCTATGTTGTAGATCAATAGCTCGCGTTGTTGCTTTCCTTTGTTATATATATGTTCCTAGAGAAAACTAAGTTGAAAAATGTTAGTAGCAATGATGCGGATTGGATCCGTGATCTGAGGTTTATTCTCACTGTTGCACAGAAGAATTATGTCCTTGATGCACCGCTAGGTGACAGACCTATTGCAGGAGCAGATGCAGACGTTATGAACGTTAGGCTAGCTCAATATGATGACTACTTGATAGTTTAAGTGCACCATGCTTAACAGCTTAGAATCGGGACTTCAAAGACGTTTTGAACGTCATGGACCATATGAGATGTTCCAGGAGTTGAAGTTAATATTTCAAGAAAATACCCGAGTTGAGGAATATGAAGTCTCCAACAAGTTCTATAGCTAAAAGATGGAGGAGAATCGCTCAACTAGTGAGCATGTGCTCAGATTGGCTGGGTACTACAATCGCTTGAATCAAGTGGGAGTTAATCTTCCAGATAAGATAGTGATTGACATAATTCTCTAGTCACCATCACCAAGTTAGTAGAACTTCGTGATGAACTATAATATGCAAGGGATAACGGAAACAATTCCCAAGCTCTTCGTGATGCTGAAATCGACGAAGGTAGAAATCAAGAAAAACATCAAGTGTTGATGGTTAACAAGACCACTAGTTTCAAGAAAAGGGCAAAGGGAAGAAGGGGAACTTCAAGAAGAACGGCAAGCAAGTTGTTGCTCAAGTGAAGAAGCCCAAGTCTGGACCTAAGCCTGAGACTGAGTGCTTCTACTGCAAAGGGACTGGTCACTGGAAGCGGAAACTGCCCCAAGTATTTGGCGGATAAGAAGGATGGCAAAGTGAACAAAGGTATATTTGATATACCGATTATTGAAGTGTATTTTACTAGTGTTCATAGCAACCCCTCGGTATTTGATACTGGTTCAGTTGCTAAGAGTAGTAACTCGAAACGGGAATTGCAAAATGAACAGAGACTAGTTAAGGGTGAAGTGACGATGTGTGTTGGAGGTGGTTCCAAAATTGATATGATCATCATCGCACACTCCCTATACTTTCGGGGTTAGTGTTGAACCTAAATAAGTGTTATTTGGTGTTTGCATTGAGCATGAATATGATTTGATCATGTTTATTGCAATACGGTTATTCATTTAAGTAAGAGAATAAATTGTTGTTCTGTTTACATGAATAAAACCTTAGATGGTTACACACCCAATGAAAATGGTTCATTGGATCTCGATCGCAGTGATACACATATTCATAATATTGAAGCCAAAAGATGCAAAGTTAATAATGATAGTGCAACTTATTTGTGGCACCGCCGTTTAGGTCATATTGGTGTAAAGCGCATGAAGAAACTCCATGCTGATGGGATTTTGGAATCACTTGATTATGAACCACTTGATGCTTGCGTACCATGCCTTATGGGCAAGATGACTAAAACTCCGTTCTCCAGAACAATGGAGCGAGAACTGACTTGTTGGAAATAATACATACTGATGTATGCGATCCGATGAGTGTTAAGGCTCGCGGCGGGTATCATTATTTTCTGACCTTCACAGATGATTTGAGCATATATGAGTATATCTACTTAATGAAACACTAGTCTGAAACATTTGAAAAGTTCAAAAAAATTCAGAGTGAAGTGGAGAATCATCGTAACAAAAATAAAAGTTTCTACGATATGATCGCAGAGGTAAAATATTTGAGTTACGAGTTTGGCCTTCAATTAAAACAATGTGGAATAGTTTCACAAACTCATGCCACCTGGAACACCACAGCATAATGGTGTGTCCGAACGTCATAACCGTACTTTATTGAATATAGTGCAATCTATGATGTTTCTTACCGATTTACCACTATCGTTTTGGGGTTATGCATTAGAGACAGCTGCATTCACGTTAAATAGGGCACCATCTAAATCCGTTGAGACGACACTATATGAACTGTGGTTTAGCAAGAAACCAAAGTTGTCGTTTCTTAAAGTTTGGGGTTGTGATGCTTATATGAAAAAGTTTCATCCTGATAAGCTCAAACCAAAATCGGAGAAATATGTCTTCATAGGATACCCAAAGGAGATTGGTGGGTACACCTTCTATCACAGATCCGAAGGCAAGACATTCGTTGCTAAGAATGGATCCTTTCTAGAGAAGGAGTTTCTCTCGAAATAAGTGAGTGGGAGGAAAGTAGAACTTGATAAGGTAACTGTACCTGCTCCCTTATTGGAAAGTAGTTCATCACAGAAATATGTTCCTGTGACTACTACACCAATTAGTGAGGAAGATAATGATGATGATCATGTAACTTCGGATCAAGTTACTACCGAACCTCGTAGGTCAACCAGAGTGAGATCCGCACCAGAGTGATACGGTAATCCTATTATGGAGGTCATGTTACTTGACCATGACGAACCTACGAACTATGAGGAAGCGATGATGAGCCCAGATTCCGCAAAATGGTTTGAGGCCATGAAATCTGAGATGGGATCCATGTATGAGAACAAAGTATGGACTTTGATGGATTTGCCCGATGATCGGCAAGCCATAGAAAATAAATGGATCTTCAAGAGGAAGACAGACGCTGATAGTAGTGTTACTATCTACAAAGCTAGAATTGTCGCAAAAGGTTTTTGACAAGTTCAAAGTGTTGACTACGATGAGAGTTTCTCGCTCGTATCTATGCTTAAGTCTGTCCGAATCATGTTAGCAATTGCCGCATTTTATGAAATCCGGCAAATGGATAAACAAAACTGCATTCCTTAATGGATTTATTAAAGAAGAGTTGTATACGATGCAACTAGAAGGTTTTGTCGATCCTAAAGGTGTTAACAAAATATGCAAGCTCCAGCGATCCATCTATGGACTGGTGCAAGCATCTCGGAGTTGGAATATACGCTTTGATAAGTTGATCAAAGCATATAGTTTTATACAGACTTGCGGTGAAGCCTGTATTTACAAGAAAGTGAGTGGGAGCACTACAGCATTTCTGATAAGTATATGTAAATGACATATTGTTGATCGGAAATAATGTAGAATTATTCTGCAAAGCATAAAGGAGTACTTGAAAGGAGTTTTTCAAAGAAGAACCTCGGTGAAGCTGCTTACATATTAAGCATCAAGATCTATAAAGATAGATCAAGACGCTTGATAAGTTTTCAATGAGTACATACCTTGACAAGATTTTGAAGTAGTTCAAAATGGAACAGTCAAAGAAAGAGTTCTTGCCTGTGTTACAAGGTGTGAAATTGAGTAAGACTCAAAACCCGACCACGGCAGAAGATAGAAAGAGAATGAAAGTCATTCCCTATGCCTTGACCATAGGTTCTATAAAGTATGCCATGCTATGTACCAGATCTATTGTATACCCTACACTATGTTTAGCAAGGGAGTACAATAGTGATCTAGGAGTAGATCACTAGACAGCGGTCAAAATTATCCTTAGTGGAATAAGGATATGTTTCTCGATTATGGAGGTGATAAAAGGTTCGTCGTAAAGGGTTACGTCGATGCAAGTTTTGACACCAATCTAGATGACTCTAAGTCTCGGTCTAGATACATATTGAAAGTGGGAGCAATTAGCTAGAGTAGCTCCATGCAGAGTATTGTTGACATAGAAATTTGCAAAATACTTACAGATCTGAATATGACAGACCAGTTGACTAAAATTATCTCACAAGCAAAACATGATCACACCTTAGTACTCTTTGGGTGTTAATCACATAGCGATGTGAACTAGATTACTGACTCTAGTAAACCCTTTTGATGTTGGTCACATATCGATGTGAACTATGGGTGTTAATCACATGGTGATGTGAACTATTGCTGTTAAATCACATGGCGGTGTGAACTAGATTATTGACTCTAGTGCAAGTGGGAGACTGAAGGAAATATGCCCTAGAGTCAATAATAAAGTTATTATTTATTTCCTTATTTCATGATAAATGTTTATTATTCATGCTAGAATTGTATTAACCGGAAACATAATACATGTGTGAATACATAGACAAACAGAGTGTCACTAGTTTGCCTCTACTTGACTAGCTCGTTAATCAAAGATGGTTATGTTTCCTAACCATGGACAAAGAGTTGTTATTTTATTAACGGGATCACATCATTAGGTGAATGATCTGATTGACATGACCCATTCCATTAGCTTAGCACCCGATCGTTTAGTATGTTGCTATTGCTTTCTTCATGACTTATACATGTTCCTAAGACTATGAGATTATGCAACTCCCGTTTACCGGAGGAACACTTTGTGTGCTACCAAACGTCACAACGTAACTGGGTGATTATAAAGGTGCTCTACAGGTGTCTCCAAAGGTACTTGTTGGGTTGGCGTATTTCGAGATTAGGATTTGTCACTCCGAATGACGGAGAGGTATCTCTGGGCCCTCTCGGTAATGCACATCACTTTAGCCTTGCAAGCATTGCAACTAATGAGTTAGTTGCGGGATGATGTATTACGGAACGAGTAAAGAGACTTGCCGGTAACGAGATTGAACTAGGTATTGGATACCGACGATCGAATCTCAGGCAAGTAACATACCGATAACAAAGGGAACAACGTATGTTGTTATGCGGTCTGACCGATAAAGATCTTCGTAGAATATGTAGGAACCAATATGGGCATCAAGGTCCCGCTATTGGTTATTGACCGGAGACGTGTCTCGGTCATGTCTACATTGTTCTCGAACCGTAGGGTCCGCACGCTTAACGTTACGATGACAGTTATTATGAGTTTATGTATTTTGATGTACCGAAGGTTGTTCGGAGTCCCGGATGTGATCATGGACATGACGAGGAGTCTCGAAATGGTCGAGACATAAAGATCGATATATTGGAAGCCTATATTTGGACATCGGAATCGTTCCAGGTGAAATCGGCATTTTACCGGAGTACCGGGGGTTACCGGAACCCCCCCCCCCCCCGGGGGGGGTTATTGGGCCTTCATGGGCCATAAGGGAGAAGAGGAGGGCCGGCCAGGGCAGGACGCGCGCCCCCTCCCCCCTAGTCCGAATAGGACAAGGAAGGGGGGCGGCGCCCCCCTTTCCTCTTCCCCTTCCCCCTTTCCTTCTCCAACAAGGCAAGAGGGGGGAGTCCTACTCCCGGTGGGAGTAGGACTCCTCCAGGCGCACCCCAAGGGGGCCGGCCGCATCTCCCCCTCCCTCCTTTATATACGGGGGCAGGGGGCACCCTAGAACACACAAGTTGATCTTCGTGATCGTTCCTTAGCCGTGTGCGGTGCCCCCCTCCACGATATTACACCTCGGTCATATTGTAGCGGTGCTTAGGCGAAGCCCTGCGACAATTGAACATCAAGATCGTCACCACGCCGTCGTGCTGACGGAACTCCTCCCCGAAGCTTTGCTGGATCGGAGCCCGGGGAGCGTCATCGAGCTGAACGTGTGCCAAGAACTCGGGGGTGCCGGAGTAACGGTGCTTGGATCGGTTGGACCGGGAAGAGGTACGACTACTTCCTCTACGTTGCGTTAACGCTTCCGCTTCGGTCTACGAGGGTACGTAGACAACACTCTCCCCTCTCGTTGCTATGCATCACCATGATCTTGTGTGTGCGTAGGAAATTTTTTGAAATTACTACGTTCCCCAACAAGAAGTTCCCTTCTTTGGGAGAGGTATGTCTCCGATGGAGGGGTGTGGAGGCATGATGCACCCTAAGTGCCACAATGGCTCACCCTATTCTTTTCGCTCCCTCACACAGTGCAAGGTGCCACAGATGCACTGGTGATGCCCTTGGAGGCAGCAACTGGACCTTCACAAACAAGGTTGAGGCAAACTCCATAACTTAATTGAGGGCTCCCAACACCACCACGAAGCTTCACCATGATGGAATATGGCTCCGAGGTGACTTCGTCCGTCTAGGGTGCCCAAACACCCAAGAGAAATAAGATCCACAAGAGAAAGTATGAGAGGATCAATTTTCCTTTGGTACAACTCTAGATCTAGGCCTCCTCCCTCAATCCCTAGCAAATCTAAAAGTTTGGTCGGCTAGAGAAGGAGATCATACAAGATTAAGCTTAGGTCAACAATGGAGAATAGAGGAAGGAAAGAGGTAGGCGGGAGGAGGAAGAACCTCGGACATGGAGTATGTGAGCTCGAGCTCACATGCACCCTTTGCTACAGGAAAAACAAAAAATATATTTAAAAAGTTCAAAAAAATCTGGAATTTTTTGACAACAAACATTGATGTGTGTTTCACATGTGTGCCAATTTTCGTGATGAAATGACATTTGTGGAGGCCTTGGCAAAAAAGACAAAATCATGCTTGAAAAAAAAACTATTTTGAAAGCATTTTGGAGCATCAATTTTTTTACCGAGACATGCATGAATGTCATTTTGTTATGAAATTTTGCACGCATGTGAAAAAGACATCAATGTTTGTTGTAAAAAAATCAGATTCTTTTTTTGAACTCTTTTAGTATTTTTCATCTTTACTACAGCAAAAGGTGCATGTGAGCTCGAGCTCACAAGAGCACTTTCGAAGAACCTCCTCCTTTTATAGTCTCATCAAATCCAACCGTTATTATGCAAAAGAAGCATCGAGCGATAGTTCCCTTCCTAAGAGCGGTACTACCGATGTCCCATTGAAAGTGCCCGAAGGCCTGGACGGTAGTACTGCTCTGACAAACGATACTACCGTAGTATCCTCTTAGGCAGCGCACAAACGCCAGAGCGATGGTACATAGAAAAACAAACTAAAGCCAAAATAATAAATAGATTATTCATATGACTTACTAATTGAAGCTTAACCCTCAAGATAATGCGGCAAAATAAATTGACAATATATCTGCTACATCTATAAAAAAGGAAATGTATATATAGCATAGGTTGGTGATATTTCAAATCGTGCGGACAAGTTTTAATAAAATTTACATTTGTAGCCAAAAAACAAAACTATCCGATCTAGGCTGTCCCAGCGCACAGATCGCAACACGAATAGGCGGACCAGATAGAGCGTCTACCTGCATGCGAGCTGAGATACAACTTTCCGGATAGAGCGTGTACCTGAATCAGAAAAATCAAGCACATTAGAACCAAGTAGGACGATAGAGAACGGCGGCAAGGGACCCAGTGAAACCCTAACGCTGCTTCAGGAGCAGACTTTGATCAATCGCTCGATATTTAACCATGTTGAGCTAGGACCAATGGCGTAATCAACCTTGCAAATGAACCCCGGGCTGGAGAGATTTCAGTTCAGACCAGACCAGACCAACCTTAACAGAACATATAGAGTATTGTCAGAAGCGCATGACAAGTTCTGCAGAAGAAACACAACTGTTGGGGTACCAAGTGCATGCAGAGTTCTACACAATGGAGTAATGTAGCACCGAATACCGATAAGCTTAACTTCCACAAATAAGGTAAATTACATAGTGCTAAAGTTCATTAGCAACTGCTAATATGCTCATTAGCTGAACTGACAGAGAGTAACACCACATACCAGCGAACATAATTAAACAACTAGGGTACCATTACATCACAGTACATAACTAAATTGTTCAATAGCTCGGTTGGGCAAACCACGGGTAAGGCTGGCTATTCAAGGATATTTTGGAGAAGAAGAGTAGACCAACAAACTGAAACCTCCATCTTGCAGAAAATAAGATCACATATGTCAGTACTTCTTCCTGACGCTTGCATCTCAAACTCGGCTGTACATTGTGCAGAAAACCCATCCCGAGAGGCCTCCACAGAAACAATCAGTTTTCCCTTTGGTTCATCTACAGAAATAACACGCCTCACAAGCTCAACCACACCATCAGACTTGGTAGGCAGTTTTCCATCCTGAAAATCAAGCAGCACCACTTTCCCTCCTTTTACACTGTCGGTACTGCAGGCAACCAGCCCCGGACACTGATCAGGCCATGATCCAGCAACAACTCGGACACCCACAGTGGCCTCGACTGACGAAGGCAGCATCGCCAAATCAAGCTCAAGCGTGCAGCGCTTGCAGGGAATAGGTCTTCGTATCACTTGTTTAGAAGGATCAAAAGGAAAAAGTTCATGGAAGTCAGAAAATTTGTAAGTCAGCACTTCATCTTCAGACTCTTTTTTGCACTTTACTTTTAACTGAACATCAATGAAAACCATGTCAAGTAACCAAATGGCATGAGACGGGCCTGTTAAGTGCAAAAATGGATCCTGCAATGCAAACATCACAATAATAATCAATTAATTACCTGCCAGACTATTAAAAAAGTTGAAAGCAGGACGCACGAAGTGATTCTAGGTCTAAAATAGCACTAGGCTACTAGCAGGCAGCAAGGGAATTAAGTGAACACAAATAGACACACAGAGAGTTGTAGCCACGCTCATTCACCTTCTGAGTGAGGGTTTGGCAGTTATCCCTGGTGCATCTGAAGAGATAGTTTACTTGAGGTTCTACCGAGTTCCTGAAAGCAACAGAGCCATAAACCTGCAGTGGCCAGCTGAGACCATATTTTAGGTCGGTGACTTTGATGGAGAAGATCTGCAAGGATTTCTTGGGAACACCATATTGAGAATCTGCAAGGAAAAAACTAAGTTAAGAAAATTGAAAAAAAAGGGAAATTAAACTAAGTGATAGATGGACTAGTGGATACTCCCTCGTCCCTATTTACGTTGCACACGTATTTTGAGATTCAACTTTAATAACCAATAACATGTGAGCTAGGTGTTATACCATTTGATGCGTAATAATAGTTTCCAACGGTATAATTTCGATGACATATAGTTATTATGTTATATTGATGAAATTGATGGTCAATGTTTAATCATGTAAAACGAGGGTGCCATGTACATAGGGACAGAGGGAGTAACAAACTAGCTTGTTACCAGGGAAAACAATTCAATATACTCTCATCCAGGGTAATATGATAGGATATCAATGCATCCAGGGTATTTAATCTAATTCTAGAGTATCATGTTCCTAGTTCGATATGCAAAGCAAAGTCGGTTTCTCTACTCTCTGGTCTCTAATATAATGTTATGGACTGGATTTGTGGCCCTTCTTCCATGGGAATGGGCTCCAAAACTAAATCTCAATTGAAACAGAAACACACAATATTAGCTTGTTATTACTCCCTCCGTCAAGTCCCTAAAACGACTTATATTTGTTTACAGAGGTGTAGTAGTAAACAACAGCATACTCCCATCCATGGTAACTAGATATTGAGGCATCCATCTATGCAATTGCAAGGCAAGGAAGGTCTAGACTATAATGGTATAAATTGGGATGTAAAATAAATCTAGTTTCAGAGATATCTCAATTAAAGCATACTAGTACAATAAAAAAAGGCAACTTTTCATTATGTTCCTGCATCGATCTTCAAGAAATCACAAAGGCAAGCCGATTTCCTGCATCGATCTCAAGAAACCACAAAGCCAAACCCGATTTCCTGCATCGGTCTCAGGAATCCACAAAGCCAAGGCCGATCTACTTCGTACATCTCAACTGTCGGAGCTAGCTTTGTTCGTAGATTCATTCATTGGAAGAAAATTTGGAGTCAAGAATTTCTTACCTGCCGCGACGGGGGGAGGCGGATGTAAGTAACAAAAGGACCTGCTGCCTTCACGGTGTTCCTCAATCTCCTGCTCCCCATATGTCCGCTTGTCCTTAATCTTACAGTCTTTACGAAGTTGCTCCTCCTTCTTCTCCATCAACTCGATGTACTCCCTGTAGCTCTTCACCCCCGCCAGCTCGCTGTCGCTGAGCTCCATCTCCGGCGCGCCGCTCGACCAATCAGGGTTTCCTCTCTGCTGCTATTGCGTCCGCTCAATCGATCTGTTATGTCTGTTTTCTTCCTTCTTTTGTCCGATTTGGATCACGCCCCGGTCCGCCCCGTCAATGTCGGGCTCGCCAAAAAATTGGCGAAGGAATCTGCCGCCACGGTGGGCGCGAAAACTGAAGGAAGCCGCCGGAAATTTGGCGTCGCGAAAACGTTGGTTTCAATCCAAACGGCCGCACGAGGGCAATTGACGGTTATTATTCCAAACAGACCCAAGGTGCTCGTCCGACTCCAACTTGTACACGCCCGTGGCAGGTCTTTTTTTATGGAGGTGGCACGGCCCAATAGGGTCCAATTACCCGGCTTGAGTACTTTCGGTGCGGATCACACACACTCAACAGGAATTATAGCTCTTCTCAAAAAAAAAACAGGAACTATAGTTAGGGCAGATCCATTTTGTCGGTGCGTGTCCGTTTGAATCGAAACGGACCAAAGCGTCGGCCCAACGTGCGGACCCAAATTTAAACCGCGTCCGCTCGATGTCCATCTAAACGCATTTCAGGCCCAAATTTATGTTTGATTTGCGTCCATACGGACATGAAACAGACACAGCGCATCCTCTCGGTGTTCGTCGCGGCCCTATCTATCGGCTGCCAACCACCGCCCGTGTTCGTACTAAACTTGACCATCTACCTCTGGCCCGCCTGGTAGTGGGTGGAAGCTATCGGTCGTCGTCCCTTTTTATTGAAAGCGTGCGGCGGGGCCGGACTCATCCACTTCCCTCTCCCATCCACATCCATCCAAGTCTGCCCCCTCGCCGGCGACAGGAAAATCCTAGCCACCCACCCCGCTTGCCATAGGTTTTTTTAAGCAAGGGCAAGGCAAGCTCGCCCCCGACGCCAGCTCTTCTCGGATGCCGCTGCCACCTCGCCGCGAGAAAGGGAGCGTTGTACATCCAAGTGCACCATCGCGAGGCAGTACTGGCAGTACCGGCAGGCGCTGCCCTACCCGGATGTCAACCTGCCGCATGGTTGGCAACTGGACCCGCAACACATTCCGGTGCCGGCAGTACTCCGATCGCGCGGGCGCACGCCGAGGAGGTGCGCATGTGGCGAGAGATGTTGACGGCGGAGCAGCAGCGGCACCTTGCCTGCACGCTAGATTCTCCCAACTGGGAGATCTGGTTCACGCTGAAGCACGAGTAGGAGCGCCTCCACGGCATGCAGCTCAACCTGTCGTCCCACCGCTGCTGCCAGAGGTCAAACCGGAGGAGAAGGAGGCCTACCAGGGTGCACTGAAGGCTGCCTTGATCTCGAGCATTTTGGCTTGCTTCTCCGCCTCCATCTCAAGCATCCCGGCTTGCTTCTCCGCGGCCATCTCAAGTCTCCTTCTTTGGATCTCTATGAAGGCGTTCATTTGCAATTCCTTGTCTTGCCGGCGCTTCTCCTCCCTTGTGTCCTTTTTGTTCATCATGCCCTCCACATTTGCAAGCAAGGCGATCGACGCCGCATCATGCTTGTCCTCCTTCTTGGAGTTGGTCTTCCCCCGAGGTCGTGGCTTTTCGCCCTCCCCAACCTCCTCCACGGTTGCCTTCCCCCCACGCGCCATGAGGGCAACATATTGCGCCTTGAACTTCTTCTCCCCCTTGATGACCATCCAACAATGGGAGAGGTTGAAAGACTTGCCCTCATGTTGGGCCTTGGATACCTCCAAAGCTTGGAATGCCTACAAATAAATAGCATGCAAACATATTGGCAAATGGACACCCAAGCATAAACGAAAACAGAAACAGATAGACATGTATATCTTATCTTGCATGCCGATGCCCCTCATGGGGCGTGTCTTGATGGGCTCAAGGGTGGCACCAAACTTGTTGCACTCTTGCTGTATCACCCGTCATCGCTTCGAGAGGGACACCCACCTTCGCTTGCTTTGCATTTGGTACAACGCAAACTTCTTGCGTCCATGGTATTCGCGATGCACACAATCCAAAAGGTTGATGCCTTTTATTCGGCGTCGATCTTGGGGTCTTGCCCAATGTCCCTCCAACACTCACAAAGGAGCTTGTCCTCAGACGGCGTGTATGCCTTCTTCCGCTTGCTTTTGCGCTTCGGCTTCGCGCCAGCTTGGTTGAGGAGCTCGTCCTCGAACAAAGGGTCCCCGTCAATGTCCATATTATCCTCTTCCTCGAGGTCGTAGTTCTCCGGGAACTCGTGGTCGAGCGGGAAGCTACCCATGTCGGCCTGATCTTGCATGAACGCGTCCTCTATGCCATCTTGATCATAGGTCGACGGCGTGAATGGCGCTCGGCCATCTTTGCTTCGGGTCTCCTCGGGGTCGTAGGCAGTCGTGGTGGCACCACCACCAGCGGAGGCAGACGACGACGCACCATCTTCGAAGATGATGTTCTCCTTGATGACACAGTTGGCCGTTTCGTCCTCGCCGGCCGCGGCATTCTGTCGAACAGGTTGCCTGCGCCAGGGAGCATGTCGGCTGGCACTCCCGCGGGCGTTTCCTCCCTCCTCCAGAGGATGATGTGTTGGGGAACGTAGTAATTTCAAAAAAAATCCTACGCACACGCAAGATCATGGTAATGCATAGCAACGAGAGGGAAGAGTGTTGTCCACGTACCCTCGTAGACCGAAAGCAGAAGCATTATGACAACGCGGTTGATGTAGTCGTACGTCTTCACGATCGACCGATCCTAGTACCGAACGTATGACACCTTCGCGATCTGCACACGTTCAGCTCGGTGACGTCCCACGAACTCACGATCCAGTAGAGCTTCGAGGGAGAGCTTCGTCAGCACGACGGCGTGATGACGGTGATGATGAAGCTACCGGCGCAGGGCTTCGCCTAAGCACTACGACGATATGACCGAGGTGGATTATGGTGGAGGGGGGCACCGCACACGGCTAAGAGATCAATGATCAACTTGTGTATCTATGGGGTGCCCCCTTCCCCCATATATAAAGGAGTGGACGAGGGGGAGGAGGCCGGCCTCCTAGGCGCACCCCAAGGGGAGTCCTACTCCCACCGGGAGTAGGGTTCCACCCCTTCCATGAGTAGGAGTAGGAGGGAAGGAAGGAGGAGAGAGGGGGGAGGAAAAGGGGGGTGCCCCCCCTTCCTAATCCAATTCGGACTAGAGGGGGAGGGGGCGCCGCCTGCCCTGGCCGCCCCTCCCTCTCTCCGCTAAGGCCCATTACACTCCCCGAAGGGTTCCGTAACCCCCCGATACTCCGGTATTCGTCCAAACTCACTCGGAACCCTTCCGAAGTCCAAACATAGTCATCCAATATATCGATCTTTATGTCTCGGCCATTTCGAGACTCCTCGTCATGTCCGTGATCATATCCAGGACTCCGAACTACCTTCGGTACATCAAAACACATAAACTCATAATACTGATCGTCACCAAACGTTAAGCGTGCGGACCCTACGGGTTCGAGAACTATGTAGACATGATTGAGACACGTCTCCGGACAATAACCAATAGAGGAACCTGGATGCTCATATTGGCTCCCACATATTCTACGAAGATCTTTATCGGTCAAACCGCATAACAACATATGTTGTTCCCTTTGTCATCGGTATGTTACTTGCCCGAGATTCGATCGTCGGTATCTCAATACCTAGTTCAATCTCGTTACCGGCAAGTCTCTTTACTCGTTCCGTAATGCATCATCCCGCAACTAACTCATTAGTCACATTGCTTGCAAGGCTTATAGTGATGTGTATTACCGAGATGGCCCAGAGATACCTCTCCGACAATCGGAGTGACAAATCCTAAACTCGATCTATGCCAACTCAATAAGTATCATCGGAGACACCTGTAGAGCACCTTTATAATCACTCAGTTACGTTGTGACGTTTGGTAGAACACAAAGTGTTCCTCCGGTATATGGGAGTTGCATAATCTCATAGTCATAGGAACATGTATAAGTCATGAAGAAAGCAATAGCAATATACTAAACGATCAGATGCTAATCTAACGGAATGGGTCAAGTCAATCACATCATCCTCTAATGATGTGACCCCGTTAATCAAATGACAACTCATGTCAATGGCTAGGAAACTTAACCATCTTTGATCCAACGAGCTAGTCAAGTAGAGGCATACTAGTGACACTCTGTTTGTCTATGTATTCACACATGTACTAAGTTTGCGGTTAATACAATTCTAGCATGAATAATAAACATTTATCATGATATAAGGAAATATAAATAACAACTTTATTATTGCCTCTAGGGCATATTTCCTTCATGATGAACCGCCCAATTGGCGTGGCGTTGAGGTCGATGGCCCCGGGCGCGGGCGCGAGTGTGGACGTTGCCACCACGCTCACCTCCGGCGAGCATTCCCCGGAGAAGCGGGAAGCTTGCAAATAGACATGGAAACCGGGAATCGGCTGCGTTGTAGACCCGCGCGACGACTCTGGCAGCACCGTGCGAGGAAACGTCGACGAGCCCGTGCTGGCTGCGGTCATGGCGGCGTTGATGAGCCCGTGCTGGCTAGGGTTCAACCCTAGGTAGATTAGGGCCTCCCTCGTTATTGCGGGGACTCGGGCGTTGGTTTCCTCCTGTTGTGCGGCGAAGAGGGCGGTGACGGCCACCGCTTCGTCCCTTGCATCCGCCGTGTGCCTCTGGTCCTTCCTCTTCGCCGACTGCACGGCCGCTCGTTAGGCGTCAACTTCTTCTTCTTCTTGGGCGGCGCCGCGGTCTTGCGTGGGGCGCGGGGGTTGCCTTTCGCAGAGGCGACGAATGCGAGGCTGGACGAGGCGAGGCCGGCGGTGGCATGGAGGGTCGTCGCGTCGTCGTCCATGGCTGGGAGCGCGAGGAAAATTGAATGTGGGAGCGGTGGCATGGAGTTCTCAGATAATGGAGGGTTTTGGGAAAGTGGAGGAAAATTGTGGTCGTTGTGCCACCGACTGGCGGGCCAGGGGAGAAGTGGGCGCGCATCGCGTGCGTCCGTTTTGTGTCTGCACCGACGCAAATGAGTCTCAAATTTGGGCCTGGAATGGATCGGGTGGCGGACAAAAAGTGGACACGCATGCGTTTGAGTCAGTGCGTTGGACCGACTTTTCTGTTCGCGGCGATCCAAACGGACACATGTGGACGAAATGGGCCGGTGCGTTGGAGTTGCTCTAAGATGGATCGACATTTAAGATGGACTGGTGGACTGTCCATGTGTTTCTATGGTCAGTTTCATCTTCCAATTACTGCCAGGACACTGGAAACAATAATCCGTCTATCTACTGCCCATGCAAAGATGAAACTGAGACACGAGGTATTTTGCTCCATACAAATCCATTGCCAAAGCAAGTTACCTGCAACAACTATCTAGAAAAGCAAAGTGCTTGGGATCTTGTTTAAAAAATTACGCTGCCGCTCTATTTTTGAAATAGCTGCATTCATTATTTTGAAGGATAGCAGACACAGGACATTTCTCCTTGCGAAAATATAATGACAGAACCTGTATCTTGTTACAGGTTCTGAAAACTGATGTCGAGGCTGCACTGCAAGTTCTGAATTTTGCAATTTTCCGTAAGGAATTGACTGACATGGAAGACCGTGAGCAGAGGGAGACTGAGAAACAACAACCTGAACAAGATGCAGGTGCAGGTGGTGATAGGGTGAATTCCATATATGCCACTCAAAAATTGCCCGTACCCTCATCTGCCATTGGAAATTTCCCTCTCCCAAATATGCCATTGAAAATTTGCACCGTGTACAGATATGCCACTATGGCCAGTTTGACCGTTAGTTGACTGTCAAGTGGCATGTGAAAAGACGACTTTGCCCCTGGTACTGTAGTGGCGGCATACTGTAGCACTCCGAACAAATTTGGTTAATCTCCAATTGCGGGGCGTTTGTACTGTAGCGAGTATACTGTAGCATCCGAACAGATTTGAAATTCGAACATTTTTTGAATTTCAAAATAAATCTCCGTAATTTCAAATTCCGAATTCCTAACACTTTTTTGAAAAAACTGTACGCAATTTTAAAAAACTGGCATTTTTTTTGTAAAAGTGGATGCTACAGTACGTTTGCCCGCAATTTTGAAAGTGATCAAATTTGTTCGGAATGCTACAGTGTACCGCCGCTACAGTACCAGGGGCAGAATCGTCTTTCCACGTGCCACTTGACAGTCAACTAACGGTCAAACTGACCATAGCGGCATATCTGTATGCGGTGCAAATTTTCAATGGCATATCTGGGAGAGGTAAATTTCGAATGGCAGATGGGAATACGGGCAAGTTTTGAGTGGCATATATGGAATTCACCCGTGGTGATAATGTAGATGGGCCAGGAGGAGCAAGTGGTGGCAATGCAGACGGGTATGGAAGGTGAGTTTACAGCTTCATGCAGTATCAAATGTTCTGTTAATTAAGATCTGAATCATCCTTTTTAATATTGAAATGGTCCTCTCTCCATTGGACTTTCCCAGAAAGTAGTCTGTCTCTATTTAACCACACTCTTGAGAATTATTTGGTTAGATAATTTAACTCCATTCAGCTCCACTGATGTAAGAAAATGAATGTTAAATGAAGATAACTAATGCCACATATTAGGATATTTTTTGTTGGCATGCAATCCAATCAAAACATAGAAACAGCTCTACTTTACAGAGCTTTAATTTTCACCGAAGTGCTCTCCACTTTTTGATAGAGAGCTTTACTGAATGCTCTGGAACAGTTACAATTATGACCAACCAATGGCTTGACACAACCTGGTATTCCAAATATTGCACCTCCCACAGATTAACACATTTAGCTAAGTGTGTACATGAATGACCAGAAATTATTGTTTCCAGCTTGCCTTAAACATTCCATCCTCGTGTGTTTTTTCTGCACTCCTCTTCCCAGATCTGGCAATGACCCAATGGATGTGGATGTAGGCTCAGGCAATGCATCAAATGATCAGGATGTTTCTTCAGAGGTTAGTGCACTGCCTGAAACTTGCAAACTTTGAACCTTCCGTGTTTGTTTCTTCTTTGTGGCTGAACTGTTTTGCTTCCCTTGTGATTTTGAAATGTGCAGAATGGAAGCATTTGAGGCAAATCTTGGACAGCATGTGCTGGCAAATCATGTTGATCAAATGTCCATTGATGAAGTTGAGAAAACAGTCAACAGAGATGCAGCTGTTGCTTACACCAGAGGCCAAGTAGAGTTCATCCTGGAGATATGAAAAGGTTCGTTTCAGTTCAGGACTTCGTCAGTGAGTCTAACCAATATACCTTGCTTCTTTAGACTTCACTGAAATTCATTTCCCTGTGTTTACAGAGGATGCAAGATGCAAACAGGATAATGATTCGGGATGGCATTGCTCGCATCATCTAATCACAACATGGATTGACGTTGGACAAGCTGATTGCGGCATGCGTTGTCCCGATCTATTCTCAGCTTCGTCTGAGGTCCTGGAGAGGTTTCGCTGAAACTCTGCATCTGTAGCCGAGCGTCTTGTTGGTGTGCTTTGTATCTTGATTTTTATCAGTGAGGTTTAAATTCACAGTACTTTTTATTCATGTAATGAACTGTACTGTCTGACCTAGTGCTATTTAGTCCCTGATTATCACTGGTCACCGCTGACTGAGTGCGTCTTTGAATGGCTGCGAGTGGAAGTGTACTCTCAAGACAGGAGAAAATAGATGTCTGCCCACTTCACTAGCATCCAGATTTGCAGGCAGCGTGTTTCAGAGATACCAGAACAATTCACTTCCATCACTAGCAGCTACTTGCTGATGTATAACAGTCATGGTTCAACACAGTGTAAAAGGCTTCGCAGATAACTCTACTGTACAAAATAATGGCTTCTAATAGCAAGAACGCTGATCAGCTTCAACATCGCCCTTCCTTTCCTCATCAAACAAGACTTGGCAAAAAAGATAAATTCCAGACCACGGGGCTTGTTTGATTATATAGGGGAACAAATACTCTAGTGGGAAAAATCAACCCAGGGATTGGGTTGATCCACTTCTGTCACCCAATCCCCAGAGGGATCAATCCCTTCCAGACACCTTAATCCCTGCCACCCTAAGTTTTGTTTGGATAGTGTAAGAGGAACAGGTTCAGCTAGCCTACCCCAACTTGTTTGAGACCTAAAAAGGCTTTGTGTTGTGTGCGTGTGTGTGCGTAAGTTCCAGACTACAAGTAGACGAAAACAAGGAATATCAGATCAAACTGCAGAAGAAACACAACCAATATGACAATTGGGGTACCAAGTGCACGCAAAGTTCTGGAGGATGCTACATAACAATGTAGCAGCAACATTACCAATAAGCTTAAACTTCCAGAGACAATATATGACATTACACCGGAGTGAGAAAGTTTAGTACCAACAACTAATATGCTCATTACCTGAGCAGCCTAAGTAATACCACATCGGAGCAAAGCAAACATTATTAATCAAGTACAACAGGTCGGGAGGTACCAAGGCATGACAATATAGATACATAAATAGTTCAACGGCTTAGCTCGGCAAATCACGGGTAAGGATGGCCAAATACATAAGGTTGGATTTTAAAGTTTAAACCCGATAGCAAGAAACAAGGGACCAAGAAACTGTAACTAGCATTTTGCAGAAAACCAGATCACACGTGCGAGTAGTACTTCCCCTTGGCACTTTCATCCCAAAGTCGACCGTACCCCGTGCAGAAAATCGATCACGCGAGGCCTCCACAGAAACAGTAAGTTTTCCCTCTGGGTAATCAACAGAAACAACACGCCTTGCAAGCTCAACCACACCATCTGACTTGGTAGGCAGCTCTCCATTTTGAAAATCAAGCAGCACCACTTTCCCTTCTTTTACACTGTTGGTACTGCAAACAACCAACCCTGGACAATGATCAGGCCATGACCCATCAACAACTCGGATGCCCACAATGGCCTCAACTGACATAGGCAGCACTGCCAAAGCAAACTCAAGCATGCAGCGCTTGCTGGGGATGCGAAAACGGATCCCGTCTTCTAAATGATACCTTTCGTGGAAATAAAAACATTTGAAAGCTAACACTTCATCTTCAGACTCCTTTTTGCCCTTTACTTTTAGCTCAACTTCAATCGCGACAGGGTCAATTAACAGAACCGCCCGAGAGGGGCCTGTTAAGTGCAAGAATGGATCCTGCAATGCAAGCATCACAATAATAATTAATCACTTAGCTGCCAGACTATTAATTAAAACAAACACACACACACTCACACAAAGAGTTTACATTGTATAGATAGTCGCACTAACTCACCTTTGGAGTGAGGGTTTGGCAGTTATTCCTGGTGCATCTGAAGAGATAGTTGCGTTTACGATCTACCGAGTCCCTGGCAGCAACGAAGCCATGAACCTCCAGTGGCAAGCTGAGATCATTATTTAGGTCAGTGACTTTGATGGAGAATATCTGCATGCAACTCTCCGGAAGAGCATCTGCTGGGATGGCTCCGGTTGTACAGCAAATGGGGCCAAGAGAAGCTGCATGGAAGAAGCTAAGTTAATAAACATTGAAAAATTATTTAAATTAAGTGACAGATATAGTGGATAGCAATACTAGCTTGTTGCCAGGAAAGAAGTTCAACATAATCTCATCCAGAGACCAGGGTAATAAGATAGGAATAGGATATGAATGCATCAAGGGTCTTTAATGTAATCCTACAGTATCCTGCTCCTAGTTCGATATGCAAAGCAAATGAGGTTTCTCTACTCCCAACATATGTTATGGACTGGATTTGTTGTCAATTTTCCAGAAGAATCGGTTCTACAATAAATCCCAATTGAAACATATATATAATACTAGCTCGACCATCCATGGTAACGGTATGGGTTGGGTTGGTATCCAACTCCATATAACGCAATGAAGGTCTCTACTCTAACAGTATAATTGGGATGTGAAATAATTCTAGTTCTCTGACTCTTTTCTCAAATTGATCTAGTAGTTCTCAGACATATCCTAGTTAAAACATTCAATAAAAATATCGCTTTTCTTACGTTTCTGCATCAATCTCAAGAAATCACATAGCGAAGTCGATTTCGCGCGTCGACCTCAAGAAATCAATCGCAAAGGCAATTCATGGGGGGATAAAATCAAGTGAAGAATTTCTTACTTTCCGCGTCGATTGAACCGAAATTGTGGCGAAAGCACGTCTCCCACATTTTACGGTAGTCCTCAGTCTCCTGCTCATCTGGAGGAGCCTTCTCCTCTTCCTCCTCATACTCGTAGCGAAGAAGTGGCTGTGGATCGCGAACAAGTTGCTCCTGCCTCCTCCGGATCCTCTCCTGCGACTCCCTGATGCGCCTCAGATTGGTTAGCTCCGCCTCTCTAATGCTCTTCATCCTCGTCTTTGTACTGGACTCGCCCGTGGAGATCTCCATCAGCGCCAACCCGCTGTCGATGAGCTCCATCTACGGCGCGCCGCTCAATCGACCAGGGTTTCTTGCTTTGGGATTCCTCTCTGAGGCTATTGCGTCCGCTCAATCGATCTGTTATGTCTTTTATTACTCTTTTTTCTTCCTTCCTTTTTCTGACTTGGATCACGCCTCAGTCCGCCCCGTCAATGTCGGGCTCGCCGAAAAAATTGGTGAAGGAATCTGCCGCCACAGTTTCGCCAACTCGTGGGCGCGAAAACTGAAGGAGGATGCCGGAAATTTGGCGTCGCGAAAACGTTGGTTTCAATCCAAACGACCGCACGAGGGCAATTGACGGTTATTATTCCAAACAGACCCAAGGTGCTCGTCCGACTCCAACTTATACACGCCCGTGGCAGGTCTTTTTTTATGGAGGTGGCACGGCCCAATAGGATCCAATTACCCGGCTTGAGTACTTTCGGTGCGGATCACACACTCAACAGCAACTATAGTTAGGGCATATACATTAGTTAAGACACCCGTCTGTCTAGAGTAACCATCCACGTCACCTATAGACAGGCGTAAAAACACCCTATACATCAGTCTGTCTTTTATATGGTAATTGTAGCACCTCAAATAATGAAATTAACTGAAATTACTCCGGCTTTTGTGTCTCCGGCCGGCCGGCCGCCCACGCCACCGCGTCCACCAAGTCTTGATCTTGGGCTTCTGCAAAACCTGCATGTAAACTAACTAGATAGATCAATTTGATGTGTTCCTCGCCGAGCTAGCTGCACATCGGGATTGATCGATTATTTTGATGGTAGCAAGTTCTTCGTCCGCCACACCGCGCAGTCCCCGCTGCTCGGCCGGCTGCTCGGCATGCGTCAAGTAGTACGGCGGCCCAGCCGTGCAGTTCTTGCCGGAGGAGATAACGACGGAGAAATCAAGAGATTTTCGTGGGATCGGATTTGTGCAGCACGGGATATCACGGCTTGGCAGGGAAAACAGGAAATTACCGACACCCTCACGTAAACGGGAGTGGCGATTTTTTTGGGGCTACCGACCGTCTGCCTAATTAACGACGCCCTTCTTCTCTCTCCTCGTTCTCTCTTCTCCACCTAGATAAATTTTCTATGTGGTATACCTTACAGACGGCTGACAAAGCACCGTTGTACATGCTCTTAGAGCAACTATTCTAAAAAAATATAAAAATAAAGCAACTTCAACAACTCCCTTGATGCCTAATTTCTTTTTTTCAAATACGCACAAACATGTGTATCATATATTGATAAAAAAAGGGTGAAAAGAAACCCATCCACGGTTCGAATACAATGCCAAAAGGCAACACACCATGCCCCAACCACGCTGGTGAAGTGGAACACCTAGGCACGCGCCCACCGCTGCCCCAGGCCGTCGGCCGACGCCGGAGACCGCACCACCCTGGAGGAGAACCGATTTGGGCCGAGAACCCCAGATCTACCACCACTAGCCGCCATGACCGGCCCCCATATTGTCCCCGCAGCCGTGGTGGCCCAGCCACCACCGGAAAACACCTAGGGTCGCCGCCCCCGCGTGCCAACTCTGCCACCACACCAGGCACCTTGGCCAGAGACCCCTCACGGGGAGGGGATGAGAACCCGTCATCCACCAGGCAAGATTCACTCGTTGGCCTCCTCCGGCGGCAGCGGTGGAGCGGGTGGGAGGGAGGATCAGGGGAGGCGCCAGTTAGGGTACGCCCGAGCCGCCCCCTGGAGGCGATGCGAGTGACGGGAGTATCCAACTATCACCTTGACAAATTGACATGTATGCACATGTGGTCCTTTTAGACTTTGAAAGCCACTAGGGGTAGGACATAAGCTGACAGTGTCAATATCCTATTGTATGAATCTCCTGTTATATTAGTAAGGGATCCTTTGATTCAAAGAAATTTTCTAGATTTCTTTGAGAATTAGAATCTTTAGGAATTATCTATGTTGATCGTTTGGTTCATAGGATTGGAACCTATAGTATTATTTCATGAAGAATTATTAGTACTCCATTTCATAGGAAACCTAACATCACTTCAAACTTTTCTTTTTACAAATTTTTGTTTTTTCTGTGACATCAAACATGGTTTGTCAATTCTATAGGATTCAAGTGGGCTTGCCACTCCCATCCAATACGTTTCATATTTTTGTGTTCTGACATTTCTGCGAATCAAAGAGGCCCTAAGAGCAACTCTAGTAGATGTGCTATAAATTGGCACCGCAAAATCGTTTTAGGTTCCCCCCTAAAACGATTTTGTGTTTCCCCCTAAAACGATTTTGTGGCAACTCAAAGGTCCCGGCAGAACAGATCCGCTATAGCATACTGCAAATTTATAAACATAGATCATACATAGTTCCCGCTACAAAGTTCATAGGACATCGGAGTTCATGCATAGCTAAAAACATATATCTAACATAGATTAGGGATGTCGGCTCAGTTGCCTCCGCCGAGGAATAACGCCTCCGCCGAACTGCGACAAGCATGGGCGTAGGTGTGGTCCTCCTTTGCCGCGATGAGCTTGTCGGCGGCCCCTTCTTCTTTGGCCGCCACGATGAGCTCCGCATCCGCCTCCCGGCACCACATGGTGTGTGAACATAGCTATTCGTGGAGGCGGTGGAAGTTGGCCCAAGGGGACCGACCGACGCTACAGGAGAGGCGGCCTCGCTCCGACGGCAGGGGGGAGGGGGGAGGGGGAGGGGGCTGGAGCTGCCGGCCTCTGCGTTGTTGCACAAGATCTTGTGCGGTGGTGACCCGCCACGGTCACCACGCCCGCGTGCAGAACCCGCCATTGCTTGGCAGGAAAAGGAGATGCGCCGGCAGAATTGCTCGTTAGAGATAGGAAGGGACGCGACGGAGGAGATGAGACGTGAACCCTAAAACGCTCCCGACCCCGTACATATAGCGATGGAAGGACGGTTTTGCGGGTCACTTGTAAAATATTTACGGACCGGCCTCGATATAGCGGACCTGTTCAGCCCGCAAAAATGCAAAAACCGGTCGGAATTACTCGAGCCGGCGGAAGATATAGCGCATCTGCTAGAGTTGCTCTAAGGGTTTGAAACAAGGGATTCATTGTATTTCCTAGTTTTATGATCATGAAATATATAGAATAAAAACGTGCAAAGAGAGATATTGTTGTTTACATTCATGCCATCTAGAATTTTAGTGGCCCCAGGATGACCAGTTTAGTTGACAAACATGGCAGAATCATGCTCAGTGTATTTTTATGAGAAAATTACCATGTGTTCACATCCTGGTGTTACTAAAATCGCACCATCATTTCCGTTAAACTGTATGCAAGGGAAGTATGACCGCTTTACCCATACGCGAGGGAGACCCGATCTAAGGGCACGTACAACGGTACTGACTCAGCTGTCTATAAGAGCTGACAACTCAGAGTTTTTATGACGTGGAAGGGAGAGAACGAAGAGAGAGAGGGAGCCCGTCGATAAAATTGCAGATCGTCTGTAGCGTTAAAATTTTGATCGCTACCGACGGCTTTCTAGCGTTAAGGGCATGTTTGGTTACTCACATGAGGCCCAACCAGGCCCGCGCGGGAAGGGAACGGGCTGTTTGGTTGCCTGGTTTTCCTGTTGGGCCTGCATAGCCCGAAACTTAAAGCACCTCTGGGCCTGACTCGCTGAAAACCCAGGAATCGGCATTTTCTCGTGAGCCAGGCTGAGGCAAGGGCAAGCCGGTGGGCCCTTGCACGAGTGGAGACGGGAGGGATGCGAAGTGATTACCTGAGTTCTTCTTCAACCTCCTCCAGTAAGCTCCTATCTAATCTCCTTCCTCTGATCTACACAACGGTGCTTCGATTCGAGGTAAGCTCTACACGAAAAAGATGCACCTCGATGCTACAGTTCCATTCAGGCGGTCGGTTCGTAGTTTCGTCGGCCGTAAGGCCGTAAGTTCTTAATCTCGTGTTCCCTTTTGGAGCTATTCTGGACGAATTTTGTCAGACTCATCGTGCACGATCGATCATTTGAAATTTCCTTTGACCAGCAGCCTAATCTCGCAGTCCCTCACAACATTCATGTTGTAAGTTTTTGGTTTCGACGGTCGTAGCTTCATCTCTCTTTCAACAACAGTCTACTGCACTCACGCTGCCATGTCGAGCTCCTCTGTCCTCTGCTCCGAGCCCTCCTATTCGTCCCTCTCAACGCCGAAGCCCTTCCCCTTGATCTCCTTGCCCGCGTGCTACTATACTAGAGTCGTTTCCGGCGTCGCTCATCTCGGCCTACTCTCTGTCGTCCTCTTACTGCACTGATGCTGCAATGGCGCGCACACTGCTTTCTTGTGTCCTCTGCCTTCGCGCACACTGCATTTCGCCGCGCCGCCGACGGGGTCGATCATCTTCGCTTCCTCTCTCTCGCCCTACTACACTGGAGTCGTTTCCAGCGTCGATCATCTCGGCCTCCTCTCTCGTCCACTGCATTTCGCGGGAAGTAGTATTAGGGAATGGGAATTAGGAGGGCGTGGGGTGTAAATTCCCTTGTTTGATTGGAGGACAGGGGAATTGATGATGGACAGGGAAAGGGAGTTGCCAGTCAAACTCCCCACTTATCTCTTCCCACGGGGGGCCCTGGTAATTGGAGGAGGGAATGGGAAATGAGAGAGAAAAAACCAATCGCCATGTTCGTTGCTCCCATCCCGCGAGCTGCGCAAACAAGATTCTCACGACTAACTCCCACCCCCAAACCAAACGAGGGATTGGGACTAATAGTCCTCTTCCCATGTCTAATCTCTCAGCTAACTCCCACTTAAAAATTCCCATGCCTTTTTCCACGGACTGCCCAACACGCTGTTAATCATACCCCATGCAGACAACCAAACAACGTGTAGTTATATGCGCCGAGACAATGCAGGCAACCAAACAACATGCCAAAGTTGATCCCCTAATGCAGGAAGTCCATATGCAGGCAACCAAACAACTCGCAGATGTCGCATATGAAGCTGTTTTGAGCTAGCCTGGGTTGAGATGTATATACAATGCAACTACTGTTTCAAACTGGAACCAAACACGCCCTTAGCGTTGTATCGTGGTCGTCTGCAAACTAACTCCCGTATCGGTGGATCTAGCCTTCCGATCCTCCGTACCGGCCGCCGCGCTGCTTGGATGGATACGGAGCCACCGCAACTCTGCAAGCTGGCGAGCAGCGCAGGTGCTAGACTACGGAACTGGGTCGTCAATAATCATAAATCGATCCAACGATAGTGATCCATCTAGCTTGCTTACCTGAAGGTTGTACATATCAAAGGATCGATCACTTTGTGCGTTCAGGAGCAATCGATCTTCGCGTATGCTTGTACGTGCCGGACTGCCATAATGGTGTCGTCTTCATCGTGGATGACCGGTGGACGCCGTGTTCAGTGTAGCCGGAGATGATTAAGTTTAGAGTAATTTGTACTAATTGATCAGCTTAATTTGGCAGTTTTGTGGTGCTACAGATGGCCTAAAAGACAACCTATTGTAAAGGGCGTTTTCATGGCTGTCTATGTGACGTGGAGGTTTAGGGGGTGTTTGGTTCACGGACTTTTTAGTCCAGAGACTAAAGAAAGTACCTAAAAAGTCCCTAGGAATTAAATGGGAGGGACTTTTTCTACGGGACTAAAAAAAGACTTCTAAAACAAACACCCTGTTAGTATAGACGGCAGGTGTCTAAGGCCGGGTGTGTGAAACATAAGAATATGAGCAAGCGGAGGAATTGGAAATGATCATACATGCAAAACAAAGGTACCAGAAAAACACAGGCAAGCGTTGGAGTGTGTGTTCAGTTGGTGCAAGGAAATGAAGGAATACATACTCACTTCCATGAATATTTTATTTGCCTTTCACAGCGATCTCTGCCACTGGCATCTAGTGGATGGACACCATCCGATTATTCTATTCGCATGCACTGAGTACTGCCAGCGTTTTCCCTCGGTCTTCCGCCAAAAAAATTGATCTCGCCGGATGTTTCTAATCCTGAGGAATGACCACTGTTACGGACGAATTCCTTTGGAACACTGTAGCACTTTCCTACGTTCCAAACACCACGTCGGAAAAATTTCCCACATGAACAGTATTCCTTTAAAATTCCTGAAGATTTCCTACGAACCGAACGGGGCCTAAACCAATGCACATGCCCTAAAGACGTCTCTGCCTGGCTGACCGGTGGACCTAAATGGCTAAATGCCTGCCTACCCCGCCGCCTCCGGCCTCCGCACCCGCACTGACAGGGTGGAACCGCACGGCTCGACCCACTTCGCCACCCGGCAGGCGAACCAATGTCAAACAAGCCGCCGGCAGTACTCTCGAAAAAAAAAACAAGCCGCCGGCACGTTCGCCGTTCGTGCGTTCCCCAGCCGCCACCCCGCGACTCCTTCTCCTGATCTCCCCCACCGTGCCAACTAGTCAACCAACCTACCCCCACCCACCGCCGATCCCCTGCCCCGGCGAGTCATACAAATATGGAGCTCCGCCTCCGTGCCCCGGCGTCCCCCGCTTCCGCCTCTCCGCGCGGCACGGTGGTCTCCCCCGGCCACAGGCCGTATCCGCGCCTGCCCTCACAGCCCGTACGAATTTTCATCCGCGACTTTTTACTGCAGCACGGTGATCGGTCAAGTCGTACTGCCTGCAACCATGGGGAAAACCATCAAACACCTAATAAAAAGTGTGTCTGTCTGCAGATTCAGAAGCAATTGTCGGGCAGCGCCGTCTCCGTCTCCAGGCGAGGCACTGCGGCAAGGAGCAGCCCATGCTCCGCCCTGATGGCGGCGTCATACAAGTACGGCAACTTGACCCGGCGCTCCTAGCTGCTGCACTTTCGTTTTCGTTTACGCCAGCCACTATGCCCGCCTGCTGTTACTGGCAGAACAAGAACATAGTCAAAATTATAGGTTTTATATGAAGAATGGGGAAGAATGGGGATTCATTGGCATTACGGTGTTTCTATTGTCCGACCATTTGTCCTACATTAAAAACATAGTTATGCACAATTGATGAGCTGGTGAAGGAAAACATTGTTACAATCCACTATTTAGTTAAACGAAGAAGACAAAGATTGCTACAATCCACAATTGATCATGTCAAACGGTTTACTACTAGCTACGAGGAGGTAAATAAACTAGAAGAAATCGGGGTAGTACTAACACTGTATCAGTGTGCATTTGCATTTAGTAGCTGCCAATAAGCTTAGTTCCCTTCTGCGTTCTGGCTGTCCCATTATGGGCAGTTTTCCTGTTTTGCCGAATTATTGTTTGTTCATGTGAGCTGCATGTTCCAGCACAGGAACTCCGGACCTAGTCGACTTCGACTGGGAGACTCTTGGATTTCAACTGGTCCCGACGGACTTTATGTATATAATGAAATGTTCGTCAGATGGGGTGTTCACCAAGGGTGAATTGGTTCCATATGGGCCAATTGAGATGAACCCCGCTGCTGCAGTTTTAAATTATGGCCAGGTTTGTTTACCTCCCTGTTCTGCCTTGAAGAATCACCACATGATTGATGAACAGTGCTATGTAATTAATATCCTTGTTGATTTCAGATATGTAGGCTGCTTTCGTTTGCTCCATTTTCGTTGGATATGCTCTAACATGGTTATAAAACGTGCAGGGATTGCTCGAAGGTCTTAGAGCACACAGAAAGGAGGATGGTTCAGTAGTTGTTTTTCGCCCCGAGGAAAACGCGTTGCGGATGAGGATAGGTGCAGATCGGCTATGCATGCCTGCACCAAGCGTTGAGCAGTTCCTATCAGGTGTCAAGCAAACTATATTGGCAAACAAACGTTGGGTAAGAACATCTTTCGTTGAACAGTGACATGTGATGCATATCTCCTTTCTCATGGGTTATGTGCTTCATGAGATTGTAGGTACCCCCCACTGGCAAAGGTTCTTTATATATCAGGCCGCTGCTGATTGGAAGTGGAGCTATGCTAGGTGTAGCACCTGCCCCGGAGTATACATTTGTCGTTTATGTTTGCCCAGTTGGTCACTATTTCAAGGTTGGTGAATTTGGCTTATTTCTATTTCATATATCCATTTTTTATGGTTGCACAACAGTAATATTTCAATGTCTTATTTACTTTCAGGATGGCCTGTCACCAATTAGCTTATTGACTGAGGAAGAATATCACCGCGCTGCACCAGGTGGAACTGGTGATATTAAGACAATTGGAAATTATGCTTCGGTAACACACCTTGCTCTATAATAAGTGTGATATTATTCATCTAATCAGTGATTACCTTGTGTACATCTTTACTCCCTGGTTCTCTGAATATGAGTTTGGCTTCCAATATTTTGCAGTTAGCCTCAACTTGCATGCTATTGTTGTGCTGCTAAGTGCATGTCAACTCTAATTTTGTATAGGATAGTGGTAGCTTTCCTCAAAACATCTGGTGTACATAAATACATAAACTGATCTCTCTGGTTTAATAAGATCAAGAAGAACATTGCAATATGGTTATGTGGTTCCTGATGCTTTGCACTTTTCTTGGATCCCTGTATGCAGGTTGTTAGTGCTCAGAAAAGAGCCAAGGCGAAAGGTCATTCTGATGTTCTTTACTTGGATCCTGTGCATAAAAAGTTTGTGGAGGAAGTTTCTTCCTGTAATATATTCATGGTGAAGGTATGTATACTAGACGTTTGTTCCATTTGGCTTCCTTTGCAAGTGGATCTATGAAAAAACAGTGTATACTAGTTTGAGTATTAATGCCTATGATTTCGCTGACAATGATGTCTGGGAGCATTTGCGTAGTCTATCGAAAGAACTGAACAAGGTGCAGATGCAGAATATCATCACCTGATTAGCATGCTAGTAGCCAGGATATTTACTTAATCCATGACTGCTCCAAACCGTACATGTTGTATTGGCACTATTTTCTTATTACTAGATTTTGATAGGAATGTTATCATTGTATTTTTCCTGACAGGATAATGTTATTTCTACTCCACTATTAACGGGAACAATTCTTCCTGGAATCACAAGAAGAAGTATAATCGAAATTGCCCGCAATCTTGGAATTCAGGTAACTCAAACAGGGATGTTCATCTTCAGCCTGGATCATCTATGGAGCAACAATATGAGATATGATACGATCTTTTCATTTAACATGCTAGCTTTCTTATTTTCAGGTCGAAGAGCGCCTTATTGGGATAGATAAGTTGCTTGACGCTGATGAGGTCTTCTGTACAGGGACTGCCGTTGTACTATCACCTGTTGGTTCCATAGTGTACCACGGAAGAAGGTAAGTACCATAGCCTTGAAGTAATTATTTTTCTACTCGTATCCCATTTACGTAACCCCTCCGTTCCATAATAAGTGTCGTGGTTTTAGTTCAAATTTGAACTAAGAGCACGACGCTTATTATGGAATGGAGGGACTATTTGATTAACAAGACTACCAAATCTAGGCAGGGTTTATAAGCTTACGAAATTAGGCATTCAGACATATTGCATCTCTAACTATGAGTTAAGCGCCTAGCAGCAGCAGCAGCATTTCATGTTTACTCTATGATTGTACCAGCTCCACTGAATTGTTGGGGCCTGGCTCTGCAAGGCCTATGATTGTACCAGGATAGGCAGGGTTTATTATCTTCTTTCATTGGTTGTTCATACAAAATCTGCAATTGGCGCAATATTGGAAAACTTATGGGATCTGCTAGCCATGTCGTCTATTGATTACCATTCCTGTATTGAAATCAATCGACTCTCGTTCGTTTGCAGAGTGGAGTATGGGGGCGGGAAGGTCGGAGCGGTGTCCCAGCAACTGTATTCGGCACTTACAGCTATCCAGAAAGGCCTTGTGGAGGACAGTATGGGATGGAGTGTGCAGTTGAATTAGCAGCTTCATCATCTGGATGGTCTCTGCGAGCTCCTCGGCAAGAAAACAATGCAAAATCACTTGACCCTATGTCAGGAAATTTTGCAGAATGTAGAATAGAATAATTTCCCTGTGAAGATATCAAGATTAATGATGGGCTGATTACAAAACATTAATGATGAACAAATAGCTGTTGTTTCTTGTCATTCTGTTTCCCAGGTGGACTGATTACACTTTGAGTGCAAATAACTCTACCATACTTGCAATTGCAACCCATGAGACATAAATATTTGTTGCACCAACTGGGTTCATTACTAGTCACCTGTCTCCTTTACGCCTGATATATGTGTTGATATGGACAATGGGGTGTGCTATTAGCACAGTGCATAATTATACTTCGTCAGGTGGCAGCAGTTTGCCAATAATGGCCCCCTGCATCTCATTTACGCTTTGGGGTTCGTCTCGCCTGGTCTCCTCTTCCTCGGCGCAACAGCACACACCGTGCCATGCACAGATGCACTGTTGCTGATCTGAAAACCTTAAATTTGCTACAGTACCTGCAGCTAGCTACACATGTGACATATCCATCCATCTACAAGTAGTTAAAAGTCTATGATTAGTGGTAGTATTTTCTTTCTGGGTTCAGTAGTCATAATAACCCCTTTTGGCTCTCCTGCTGTCACCTTTCTCTCACCTTTGTGGATCAAAAGGGAGAGAATTGGGAGGCAATGTATATTCTTACCGCTCCTAGCTTTAGATAAATATTTTTACGCGTAGACAAAAGGATGCTGCTACTATACACCAAGCTTTACCTCCCCTGTTCCTTGGTGGCTAGGGCAAACTCTCCTTCTAGGCTTCACCGTCGACGAGCTTGTGGATTCGTCTCCCCTTTGCCTGTCGCTCCGGCGGCTGATGGTGGGGAGTGGGATCCCGGTGCCTCCACTCAGGTTAGTAGTTTGGGTTATGGCTTTTAGTCCTCGCAGATGCGGCGCTCGTGCGGATGGCGGGGACTTCTTCTTCGAGTTTTTTTTTCTGGGTTTCGATCCTCCTCGAGTTCGTTCATCTGGACATAGTCGGTGGAGTTTCGGCGTAGATTTCCACCATCTACTTAGGGCGGTGAGGTTAGAGTTTCTCATCATGTGGCAAGATTTGATGCAGGTGCTTCAGATCTATTCAATGGTTCAACAGCGACGACTACTGCTCCAGAGTGCTAGTCTTTAGGGGCACGTGCACGAAGACCTCCCAACTGTCATCGACAAGGTGAAGGCGGCTTGGGTTGAGGAGCGGCGCGTTGTGGCTCGTTCTGGCCGCGGTAGTGGTCGTTCGGTGGTCTCAGAATCTCGATCTATTTTTTATTATGTTTGAAATGTTTTGTACTTCCGCCGAACTTTGATAGTTCTGGATCATTTTCACAGAAAAACAAATAAATACTTCCACTCTGCGAAACTAATCATTCTCTGTCAAAACTGCTGGCAAGGAAGGAATGAAGGATACATCAGACCATCCTTGAAAGAAAACAAACAAACAAAAAGACAGAAGGGGGTTACATCAAACCACGCAAGACAGAGTTGCGTGTTGTTTGTTTGTACTTTAGAACTGTGGAAAAGAGAGATCGACCGGCAGTTGCATGGGGTTGGGTTTGGATTAGGACGCCGTAACAACCAGTTTTACTTTTAGTGCTTGGTCTAACGCGCGGACAGCTGAACGGGGACAAAACCTGGATGGCCGGTGAGGCGTTGGCGTCGAACATAAGTACGCTTAGCAACAAAACCCTGGGCTGTTAGGCGACTGACCGATGGAACAGGAATGATATATCCAAATCACCTTCTTTTTTCCTCTCTCGCGAGGCCGATTGATTAGCCGGCCCAGGGGCGACGCGTACGTGATGGAATCGATCGCCCACCTAGCGGCAGAGGGCGGACAGCGGTCGGCGTCACCGTGCGGATGCCACGCACACTGTCGCCGGTGCATGCCGTCCGAGAGTGCGTGCGCGCGCGCGCGGAGAAAGCGGAACCTCCTGATCCGCGCAGCCGCAGAGAAGGCGGATGCACGGTGCTGCCTGCACCCGACGCGTCCCCGCGAACCGAATTGCAGCGCAGCGCGCACGCTGCATGACGCGTCGCTGGCCACGCCGCCCGGAAAAGCAACCCGTGGCAGCTCTGAGACTGAGAGGAAGGGAAGGGAAGGGAAGGGACGGTTGAGATGTCGCCGGAATAAAATACCGGTCGGCCGGCGTACGCAACGCATGCATGGTCGCTCGCCTGTTCTGTTGGGCAATGATGGCCGGACGCGAAGCCCACCGGCCGACACGCGCGACAGCGACCCATCCGCCAACGCCTCGATGCTGCATGCATCGACCGCCGTCGGACCGGGTCGCGGTCCACGTACGCCCCGACCTTCCATCGCGCTAGCCGGACGTACGACTGCCGGCACAAGTACACAGGCATGTTTATTACGGTCTTGTAGCGCTATCCAGACCAGCTGCGTACGTCTGTCTGTGATGTACTGTATGTATGCCCTGTGTACCGTGCTACTCCCTCCTTCCCATATTGTTAGGCATATTAGTTTTAGCACGGAAATTAACGCAACACTTATTCCTAGTTGAGGCATCCTAGCAGGAAGCGTCCACGACTCATAAAAATGAAAAGGAGGCATGCACGATCTCTTGTGACCATCTCCAGGAAATTAGCGGTCCTCAATGACTACTCTACAGAAAAAATTGGCTGCATGTGTCTTACATATTGGGACTGCATGCAAAAGCTAATACGCCTAATAAAATGGGAAGGAGGGAGTATACATTATGTATACGTACGTATACGAGGAGGCCCACTGTTTCCGGCCGCGTGTACACAGGCGAAAGTAAAGAAACTGTGTAGAATACGAGGTGTACGAAATGCATGACATACTGCTGATACTAAGACATGTTTGACATGGAAAAAGAATGAAGGAAAAGAAACGGGTGATGCCGGAATGCTTTGGTTAGACGCTTCTTATATCTCATGCTAATCGAACTGGTTTCCGGCGAATCTTATTCTAGTTGGTTTGTCACATCCTCGGAATTAAGAATTGGATGATGACACTTGCTGCCGCTGCCGTGCTAGGAGGACAATTATTATACAAGATGCAAAACCTACAGGTTGTTTCCATTCGCCTGAAAATGCTGGTAAGAGGAAACCAATGAGGATTGGTGAACCAAAATAATTCAGACAGACATTGCTTTGCATGAAAAAGCTGGAGAGATTGAGGATACATTTATTTAGTATATCCTAAATAATTCAGAATTAGGCCTTTCTTTCTTCTATAAAAAACCAGAGATCATTCTAATTAATTGAAGTGGAATAATTGTATATCATAATCATTTTAAGCTTATTTATTGTCCTATTTAATTCCTTTTGTGGTCAGACAAAACCAATATGGATTGATAAACCAGAAAGTCAGAGAGATACTACTTGCAATAGAAAGGCAGGGAGATTGGTGATAAATTTATTGTCCAATTAATAATTCAACGTGAGACTTTTTCTCAAGCTAACTCTAATTAATTGAAGCAAAGGAGGGCCGTGGCTGTTTTTCTTTCCCTCACGCAAACGCCGCTAGGGTAAAAGTTCTCCCCTCCAAGTATTCAACCCGTGGATTCTCTTTCCCTCTGCTTGCTGCTCCGACTGCTGGTGGCGAGGAGGCGGATCCTGGTGCGTTAGCCCCGGCTAGTAGTTTAGGTTATGGGTATTTAGTTCTCGTGGGACCGTGTTCGGACGGATGGTTTCCGATTCATATTTGATTTGGTCTTTTGTGGTTCGATCATCCTTAATTCGTTTGACAGGATGAAGTTGATGGAGCTCCGGCGTATATTCATGCCGTCTCCTTGGGGCAGAGAGGTTAGGGTTTCTTTCCATGCGTACATGACGGTGATATATGTTGCCTCAACAACGATGATTGCGGCTCCAGGACGTTGGTCCTTAGGTGCACTTGCATGAAAGACTTCCCAGTTGTCATTAACAAGGCCAACCCGGCTCCGGTATGAGAGCAGCGACAGTGGTGCATCGGCGACTCGTTCTGGCAGCGGTAGTGGTTGTCAGGTGTCCAAGGGCCTTGATGTAATTTTTGTTATGTTTTTGGATGTTTTTATACTTTCGACGAATTTTTATATCAGATCTGGATAATTCATCAAAAATAGTAATTAAAGCAGAACAATTGTTTATTCTAATCATTGTGCATTGTTGTAATCATAGTTCACTCAAATGAGCTAGTGAATGTTGCACTTATTTTGAACTAAAAGCTAAAATTTGACATTTGAATTTAACTTCACTTCTAAAAAGTCCTATGGTTTCATTTGAAGAGTTCGATTGACACGGCAAAAAGCTATCTGATGACAAAGGTTGCACGGTGAGCCTTCGTCGAGTGGTTCATGTTGAATGTTGAAATTAAAGTGGTGTGGTTTGGATGTTGCTCTGCTCGGTGCTCCGAGGAGAGAGGTTGGTTGGAAATGTGCACAAACATACCCGACGCACCCAAAAGGAAAACCTAACCACGAACACTGAGCATACAAAATTTAATACTTTGCACAAGTAATTCTCCTTGCTTACTCCATGTTCCTTCTTCCATGTTTATGTATTTTTTATGCAAAAGTACCAAAAATTGTTAACGAAGACCGAGAGAAGGTCTACCGAAAATTGGAAGTGGTAACAAATGGTGAATAAAGCCGATCATCTACAAGTGTAGCACATGAGGTTGCCCTTGCCCCGTCGACCTGGCATCCTCATCACTTAGGTTCTGGTGAAGTAACCCCATATGCTTGCAAGGCGACACAAAACAATGACCACATGGCATCACTTAACAACAACCACGTTAAACTAACATCATAACACCATCGAGACGACACATCCTTAGTTCCTCACCGCACACTGACTACAACAACATACCCAAAGAACAAAGCTCAACACGAGGATGCCCTCTCCTTGTCGGATCGTCATTTCCATCAACTCGGTTGTTGCCAAAGCAACCAGAAATGCAAGGCGACATTGAAAAATATCACAAGGCATCACCTGACGACAACCACATTGTCACGAAAGCACCAAGTGAATCGGAGATGAACTATCATCCAGCTGTAAAGCACCCCTCTTATCGGTAGCACGTTCTTTGTTAGGATGTCGAGCCACCCGGGCTTCATGTTTAGGAATTGTTTTGATGCATTGCGTTTTTAGAAACTGATGGTTTGGTGCCAAAAGTTATCAGCCAGTATGCAGGCAAGCCAAAAAAGGTTTATCTGCCAATTGGTTAGCCATCAACTTTTCCTGCCCACCTCTCAAAACCTTTTATTAATTCCCCCATTTCTCATTTGGGGAAACTTTTGTCACACTTGTTTAGATGTGACATTTGCGAATTTTGTTTGCGCGGTAGTTATTCTTGTATAGAAACACAAATGGACTTAACAATCCTGAATTATAATAATATGTTGTGTTTTAATAACGATGATGATGATGTTTTACCACTTCATGTCTATTGTCCCAAACCTAGTATATAGTAGCATGTTCAGGGGTGTATGTGTCAAGATTTATTCTTATCTTCCCCTTTCCCTGCCATCCACTACGTGTTGAGCTTGATCGAGCAGCTATTGACGTACAAAAAGAGGGGCACGAGGGACATACCAAAACAGAGACATATATCAAATCCAAACCCTCTTTTAATCCGCTGCCCCTCCGTCGTCATCAGAGAGAGAGAGAGAGAGAGAGAGAGATGGTGGTAGGAGAGCAGAGTAGGCAGTGAGGGCAAGGGGTTCCTCCACGTCCCAAGAAGCCTGCCGATTGCTAAGGAGGAGCCGTGCATGCGTCCCCATGGCCATGGACGGCTCAGTTTGCTGAGGGGCACAGAGGGAGAAAGGATCACCATCATCAGAAAAAGGCAACTAATTTCCCACACGGTCCTGTGAAGAAGAAGGAAGGGGCTGTGAGTATCCGTTCATCCGCATTCGGGTTGTTTCCTTCCATCTCTGAAGGCCCGGGGAATTAATTCGATCTTGGCGCCGCCGTCGGCGTGTTTCGCCGGCCGGCTGCCAAGAAGCGGAGGATCAATCAGAGATTGTTCGGGCCGGGCGCTCGGGTCTTTCCTGCCTGAGAGATTCTGAATCGCCGGAGGGCCAAGGACTGAAACTCCGCCGGAGGCGTGGCCTGCATGTTTGCCCCGCCGCCCTCCTTCCTTCTGCGTGTGTAGATCCTTCCGAGGTATTCCTCTCCGGCGTGCCAAGTTTCTCGATTCTGGACGTGGATTCCAAGTCTTGGGGTGGGGGCGTCTTTCCTCGTGGAAACCGAGGAGGCACGGCAATAACAAGGAGGGTTTCCTGCTCCGTCAGAAGATCATTCCAATCTGTCTCCGCCCGTCTTCAGTTGGTTTCTTCATTGCTGAGAGCCCGGAGGTCGGATTCTGAGTTAATCTCTGAATATTGGTGCCGAGTCTCGAGAGGCGATTCTCAGACGATTCAGCAGGCCGTTCTCCAAGAACAGTGGTCAAGGCGACAACCGGTGGTCACTTGGTGGGTTCTGTGATCAACGCTCGCCGGTAAAAAGGTAAATCAACCAATCTTGATCTTGATTTTTCGTTCATCTGGCTAGACAGTCTGATTAACTTGGTCCAATACGAACACAAGTTTCAGTTGTTGTAGTGCTCCGTCGGTGCTCTGTTTTTAATGACGCAAAGGCAAAGTCCATTTTGGTACTATATTGTTTTATTTATAGAGAAGGACGGGCTTTTCGGTCAGCTAGCAGCGTTTGGGAGATGCTTAATCCAACATGATAGCTGTTCCTTTCGTTATCAGGGAATGAGGGGGGACTGAATTGAAATCTTCAGAGTTTACAGTTTGCCTTTTCGATGCCCCCAAATACTTCTGCCTCTCCAGTTCCAGTTAATCTGTTCTGCAGATTTACCTTTCCGATGCCCCGGAAAACCTCTGTCTCTACTTCTACTAAATATGTGGCATATTTGCCTTTTCAATATTCCGAAGAGCTTCGCGCGTCAAATTTTGCTCCTTTGATTCTTTCAAGTTCTTGTGACACGGTTAAGCTTACTAAAGAATGTAATACTAAACACGAAAGCCTGTAACTCTAACCACGTCGAAGCCGACATTTGCATCCGGCAGGTCCAATGTGATCTTTGCCTCTTTTCGGTATGGTCTTTGTCTTTTGGGTCTTTGTATCATTTCTCATTCATTTATTTGGTGCGCTGTATTTGTTTATGGAGTTAGTTATGCCACCATTCACTAATTGGAACATACTCTGAGAAAATCCGAGTTGTTGGGAGTTGGGAGGGTGGAAAAAGGGGGGAGCTTTGGTTGTCATTATATATTCCTAATTTTGTGCTGTTCAGTGTTCACACAACTTCCGTTTTACACGTGTGCTTTATGCATTCAGGTTAACTCCTCTCCTCTGAAGAGGGTGCTTACAAGATAACACCGTTTGGCCATGTTGTCCCCCAACATGGCAAACAAAAGTTACAAACAGCGGAACGAGAAGGTTCAGGTTGGTTGTATGTCAGGGCTGATCCGCATGTTCGACTTCCGTCGTGGTCAGAAATATCTCTCAGATGGGAGCCGACGGATGAACACATATTCAGGTGAGGAAGATGATGCCATTGCTTAGCTGCACTATCTAGTATGAGTTAATGTATTATCTGGTCCATGAATTTGCTAAACATAAACTGTGTGCTTTGTGCAGTTAAAAGGGGTCTAAAAGGTTCTGAAGATTACAATAGAATCACGGCTGCAGATGTAAGTATTGAGTCGACTGAAAACTATTATTTTCCAGTTTTTCACATAGGAACTAATCTGTGTCCCAAAATAAGTGCCGTGACTGTAATTCAAATTTGAACTAAAGCCACGACACTTATTTTGGGATGGAGGGAGCACAAAATAGCGCTACAAACCTCAAAATGTGGTAACTTTGGAACTTCTTTAAGCTTTTGAAGACACTTATGTATGAATATTTTAGGTATGGCAGAGTACCATGTAATATCAAATTATTAGCGTACAAAATAGATGCAATCTTTTTTAGTTATATGCGGTATGTTGGAGTTTAACATGGTCAGAAGTATTTATAACATCTTGAAAATAACTGTGAATACAATCAATTGCCTTTCTCAGAATGACAGAGACCATGGGGCTGAAACAATTTATGCCGGTAGGCCAAGTATTAGAGCACTGATGGAAGAAGAAATGGCCAGTGGCACACAGCCCTTGAAGCAAACAGAAAGAAACACACCAGGGATATTCTCTATTGATGTTAAGTCTGTGAATCTGCCTGAAGGATCTGAGATTGACCTAAACTTGGCTGCGAGTCTCATGGAAATTTACAGAAGTCACAATGGAAGTCAAGACAGTAGCGATTCTGTTAAATCCGGTAACATTTCTTATTCAGTTGACCAAGAGAACAATGCTGATGCTGGTGCACATCCCAGTCGGATACCCTGTGTTATTCAAAAAGCACTAGAAGATGTGGCCGAAGCGGTAATAAGCCATCAATCAGCGAATGCAGAGTACATAACCAGCAGCGGCGAAGCTAGGTCCAAAGAATTGGTTGATGCACTGCAGCTGCTGAGCTCAAACAAAGAGTTGTTTCTGATGCTTCTGCGAGACCCGAGCTCTAGATTGTTACAGTGCCTCCAAAACCTCTATACATCCCTAGGAGGTCCCAAGTTAGAGCCCACAGAATCTGATGAAGTAACTAAGTTGCAAGGTGCGACTAACGGCATAGAGCAGTCGGAGGTTTCACCAAGTAAAGTGCAAAGAAAGTATAATTCTTTCTTGCAAGAGGATAAATTAGTCATGAGGAAACCATCACAGCTAAATGACACTTCCCGTGGCCTTAGCACAATAGTAATCTTGAAGCCAAGTCCTGCAAGAAGTCAGGGTAGCCTTATCTCAAGTAGTGTAACTTCTTCACCACTATCAAATCATAATAATATGCCAGGTCAGGTTGAAAGTGGCAAAGCTCCTCACCATTTCTCTCTTAGAGAGCTTAGAAGGAGGCTAAAGCTTGCCACCATGAGTAGTAGTGCTTTCCAGAATGCTGATCCACCCAAGCAGTTTGCTGTCGAAAGTATGTCGATAAGTTCAGAAAGTACAGATTCTTCTGACTGTGAGATAGCTAAGGAATCATCCATTGTTGTTGACAATAAAACAAACTTTAGAGATAGTGGAATTGGCATGGGGAATGATGCCACTCATGGTGTCGGCTCTTTTTCCTATGAAAAGGCTAGGAAGCATCTCATTGAGAAGCTAGACAATCAAGATGAAGACATTTCTCAGACTCTACATAAATCAGAATCCATTGGGAGATTAATTTCACATCCGGAAGATGGGGCATTTTCTCCCAGTCATTCCCCTCCAGAGGAGGGCATTAGGATATCTCAGGAAGCTACAGACTCAAGTTCACAAATAATTGAGCAAGATGATAGTTCAGCTAATTTTAGCCCACCAAGCGAAGACCAGGAGACAGAATCGACCAATGCAAGCTCTTCAGGTAGTAAAGAGTTGGATGAACTGAGGACAGATCATGGCAACCATCTATTGGAGGAGAACACTATTTCTAAGGAGCTAATCGATGAAGGTATGTTGCTCATGTAATATGAAGTGCAAGACCCCCTTCTCTCCAGTTTTAGTTTTTTGTTGTTGTAATGTACAATAATATACACACCCATTTGTTTGCAGATGTTAAGAACATGCAGGATGCAGTGGAAAACCTACAACTCTCTGCCGAGGTCGAAAATTCAAGTGAAAGATTTGAACAAGTAAATTCAGACCAGGTAAGTCATAGCTCTTAGCAATATCGACACAAAGCTGAGCCTTTTTTGTACAGAAGGTTGATAAAACTTTCCCCCTCTACTGAAGTTATCTTCCGAAGAACCACATCCCGTGAACGCGTTACCAGAAGTGACCGTGCATTCTCCTGAGGACTCCGTTGAGGAACAAGACGATCGCAGTCCATCAGCAGTCGTTGGATTGGTCAAGCCATCCATGTTGACATTTAATTGCTTGCCAGAGAATGCTGATGAAAAAGAGGAGAAACTGAGCCCACACTCGGTTCTGGACCCTTCCTTGACAAATAGTACTAGTCCTAGCCATAAAACTCGAAAGCAAGGTACTTGAGTGAAAATAAGAAATTCTACTTTTTTTTGCCTTTGCAATCGATTGATAACAGAAAAAATTGTGTGTGCTTGCAGATGAGTTGTCCGTGCCGAGCTCAAGAGTTCTTTTCGAAGAACTTGACACTCCATCTGAGACGTTGCAGACGCCTGTTCTTTATGATAAAAATGAAAGGGTTTCCTTCATTAAGTCCGTGCTAGAAGCGTCAGAATCGTTGGCCGGGGGCTGTTCGGAGAGGTGGTATATGGATGTGTCAGTGCTTGAGACATCTGTATTGGCTGAAATAGGAACGTCATACTGCCTGACGGACGACGTGGTTCTTCTTTTTGATTGTGTTGAGGAAGTTCTTCTCAAGATAAGTGATAATTTCTTCGGCGCTGACCCATGGGTAGCTTTTCTGAAGAACAACGTGAGACCAGCACCACTGGGGATGGAACTCGTTAGAGAGGTGGCTAAGTGCATCGATTGCCTTGTCGATGATACTGAAACTCCAAAAAAATTAGATGAGGTGGTGCTGAAAGACTTGGAAAGTGGACCGTGGATGGACCTTCGATGCGATGCCGAAGACGCTGTGATTGATGTGTGGGATGGTATGCTTGACGACTTACTGGAGGAGATGGTATTTGACCTGTGGTTTTAAGATTGTAGATCTTTGTAGTCATCCATGAAGTTACATCGGATCAAACCTGGCCTTTTGGTCGTATGGGGAAAAAAGTTACATCGGAAAAAACTGAAAATGATTTCATAGGTTTAGCAGTGTTTTCTTCTATAGAGATGAGGATTCAGCAATGTCCTGTTATAAGGAGGTAATGGAAAAGTAAAGTGAGTATGATAGGTGAGATCTCAAAAGATTATAGAGTTAGGCAGTTCATGATAGGGTTGAATCCCATTTTCCGGAAGGAGCGAATAACAGTTTTTTTTTCCACAGCCCGGTGCTGTTAGTTGTATAATCCTGAATAAGTGTGGTTCCAAACACCAGGAATTGTTTGGTTATGCTTTTCTTCTGGCTTCATGTTGGGTGTAAAAGTGTGAAAATAGGAAAGATAAGCTTGGGTGTGTATAGATTGTTCCTTTAACTCTCTGAAGAATGATTTCCCTCAAGGGCAGGATATATAATTCTCCCTGTTTATGATATGTATTACAGTTCATACTCTGGTGAATCATGTCAGTTGCCAACTTGATAGGCCCATCCATGCCCTTTCACATACAAGAGGAACATTCACAAGTGACAAGTGATACTGTACTCTTTGGCGTCCATTGTCATGATAGAGAGTGCAATGTAAGTGATGGACCATGGGAATGAATGTAGCCCCAAGCATGGCTATGCCAGGGGAGTAGCCTACTGTGCTCATGCAGCTATCTTCCATTAGTGTCCTACCACTACATGTTATGGCATAATGTACATATTGTTGGACGGATGTATGGACCGGCATTTCGGTTTTCTGGTCCTGGTCCAGGTCCGGGCAGGATGAACAAATGATCATCATCATCAGATCTTCCTCGCGGCCTCGTCGGCGAAAAGAACGTCGTCTATACATGTCACTATGGTGTACGCCAGGCTCTCCAGCACCCTGGAGTAGCTCTCCAGCACGGCCTGCCCAACGTCCTGCAGCACAAGCAAGCAGATTTCCATCACAATTTTTCACAATTCAAGCCTGTTGCAGTTCATGTTTGTGGCAGTTGCAGGCGGCATTGATCTGGCGGGCCTACCTTGTTGTGCTGGATCTTGCTGGCGTCGAGCGTGGTCTGGGAGAGGCCGGGGAAGCGGTGCTTGAGGCAGAGCAGGGCGTCCTCGGCCCGGCTCGCCAGCATCACGTTCTTGTCCGACTCCATGAGGTCCTTGACGGCGCCCCACGGCGACCGAGCGTGGCCGTGGCCCGCCTTGCGCCGCCACACGTGCATCGCCGCCTCCACGCGGTCCGCCGCCTCCAGCGCCTCGTGCTCCGACGAGATCTCCAGGCAGTCCAGCAGGTACTCCGGCGAGAACTTGCCCGGGAACGACATGCCCCGGTAGATCGCGTCGCCCACGCTCGCCCGCCCGCACTGCACATTTGGGTGCCAGCAACCTTTGTCAGAGGAATCGCGATCGGGAAACTAAAAGAAAAGTTTCAGTTTCATGGCGGGAGGTTTGAGGAGGCTGCCCACCCTGACCCACCTTGGGAAGCGTCTGCGTGTACGATTCTGGGATCTTGATCTCGTCCAGGATGCCGTTGTTGATGGCCATGGCCGCCTTGTGGATCTGGCTCGCGCAGTCGTGCTTCTGCCGCAGGTCCCGCCGGGCCGGCTCCGTCAGCCCGGACTTGGTGACGCACGGCACCGGCAGCCACCACCGCTCCTCGCCGCGGTGGCTCGCCGGACGGCACGGCGCCGAGTCGTCGCAGCTGTCCTTGTGCGCCTTGTCGTTGAGGTACCAGAATTCCGTCTTCTGGAAGCCGTCCAGGATCTCCTGCGCGCGCAATCACATCATCAAATCAAATTAAGCCACGTGAACAGCAGTTCTTGGAAGGCGCGAGGGAAATGAGGTTCGCTCGGATCTTACGAGCAGCATGTCGTCGAGCTTCTCGAGCGCCGGGAGGTTGACGTAGATGTCGGATCTCGGCCTCGTCGCCATCACCTGACAGAATCAGAATGCATATATTTCAGATGCTTTGCCAGTGACATGGAGGTTGTATGTTTCGAAAGCCATGGCGGTGATGTTTCGATCCCTCACCTCTCGGGTCGTGCCGTCGGGCAGGATGTCCTTGGACGGGAAGAACTCGACGATGTAGTCGCAGACCGAGAGCAGGCAGTCCATCTCCCGCCGCCACATCGACTTCTTCTCCACCGGCAGCGGCTCCAGCCGGTGGCAGCTCCCGAAGACGGTCGCTGCGAGCAGAGGAAGCAGCGGATGTTGTCAGGGGATGTCCTCCTCTGTTCTATTGATAATTAACCTCTTCCACACAAACAAGACGGGCGTGCTTGATTGCTTACCGTAGAGGTTGGTGATGGCGTTGGAGATGGCGGCGGCGGTGGAGACGCCCTTGCCGCCGCCGGACATGTCCTCCCCGAGCAGGAGCTTCGAGAACCTCTCCTTCATCAGCTGCAACTCTGCCAGCCCACACCCACGAGTACATTAGCGCATGAGCATACCTACAATGGACAGGAGCCAAGAACAGATTACAGAGAGCAGCGGAGATGTGCGTACCGGTGCAACCGGCCTTCCGGTCACGCGCGCCGCCGCGGCGTGCCTCTGTTCCGAGCCTCTGCAGCAGCGGCGCCGGCGGCGGCATCCGCGCCGCCAACTTGCACACCGGCCAGCGCGGGTACGGCGACCCGTACGGGCTCCCGGGCTCCCCGCTGCACTCGGACGACACGTCGGAGGCGGCGTCGTCCTCCTCGCCGGCGTCGCGGCGGAGGTTTAGCGCTCGCAGGCCGCTGCCCCGCTGCGGCCCCATGGGCACGTCATCGTCGTCGAAGTCGGCGTAGTCGGACTGCGAGCCCTCCTCCCACGTCGACGACGTCGGCGTGTCCATGTCTATCCCCGCGCATGCACCGACGACCGCTTAGTTCACGCGCAGGCACAGCTCTGGGCGGCGCGTGGAGTAGGCGTGCGGCGTGATGGTGCGCGCTGGGTGATCGAGCCCGGCAGGAAGGAATGGGAATGGGATAACGATGGTGGAGGAGAAAGCGGCTGCGTAGTAGGAAGATGCGGGGGGAGTGGCAGCGGGGACAAGGGAGGAGCAGAAATAGGTGGCATCGCCATCATGAGGCCCCACGATGACGCCCGCCCGCTCGCCCGGTGGCCATGAGGTAAACGGGCGTGCGATTCCCTCGCTGCCGCCGGCGATGCCTCCTGCCTGCCTGCCTGCCTGCCGCGGGAAATTTTCTTTGAAATGTGCAACAACTTACTGCCACCACAGTAATCCAACTAGGAGTATCACTGTGCGCCTGGCACGCAGCGCAGGCAGCGCTCTGGCGCTCTGCCATGGGCATATGATCACGTGCCCGCCCCACAACTTGCTTAACACACTAACGACCAATCAACCATCATGGTCTGTCCCCCCTAAACACCGCATTAGCGGCCGCGTGGCTGGCGTGGAGGTCGCGTCGCCGTGGGCTTTACCTGACACAAAAGCCGCGGGCATGCCGGCCACCCCCACCGGCGCAATAATGGCGACATTACGGACGAGCAAAGGCGGCCAAAGGGGAGAGGAAAAAGGAAAGGAACCTGCGGCCTTTCCGATCATGACCCGGCAGCCGCGCGCCCCGAGGAGCGGAGCATAGTGCCCGATCGTATTCCCCCTCCCCCTCCGCGCAAAGCCGCCATTATTTTACCTTGCACCCTCGTTCTCCATGGAAGGAAACAGTCGCTTTTCTCTCCTCGATCGTCCCCTGTACACATCCTCTGCTCGTTAGCCTTTGCAACTAGTACTAGGATAGGATAGGATTGACGCAAAGGCGCTCTAATCTAATCTAATCTAATCTAATCATCTGCCTGCCGCCGTGGTAAGTAAAGTACGGAAAAGCGGGGTGTTTCTTCGCTGTCACGGCTCACGAGCTGTGGTACAGGAGTAGTATACTACTGTGGAGGGGGGTTCAGATCATGCAGAGGAGAGGCAGAATAGAATACAGCTCTTCTGGCCGCTCAGCTTAGCATAACAAGATGCTAGTGCAGTACTAATTCTAGCAGGAGGAGTACACTTTTTTTAGCTTATCCGTGGCACACTCATGCCGACTCTTGATTGGCCTGTATGCCGCATCATAGCCTACGATTGTAGCTCCACGCGCCTACGCTAGCTGCTTGCTAATGACATGCTTTGTGCTGATGATGCCTGCTAAGCCTGGCTGGCTGGCTGTCTGACTGGCTTCTCGCTGAGCTGTGCTGTATGTTTATATAATGGATCATGGATAGACATTTTTTGAGCTTCTCTTTTAAGTCATGGATATTCAGGGTGTTATCCTGGATTAGTTGGGATTACATTGTTTAGTACCTCTTGTACATTATTCTCTGCCTCCTATACAAATACGATACGCCTTTGACGTACTCTAAAAGAAAAACATTATTTAGTAGCATTCATTAAGGCGACCCAAGAGCGTCAACAACCACACTGGTGCACTGCCCTGTCACGAATTGCCACCCAACTGGATCGCCTATATTCAGCACAAACGTCCAGACACTCCGGCACCCCTCAAACTCAGCTCATATGCACGCAGGATATGCGGAGACCATACGTATCACGTCAGACTGATGGGCGGGGCCCGTGCTAAAACCCATCGGTCAGTCGGTGTAACACCCCCAAGAATTCAACCAAGATCTTATTAAGTAAAATTTGGCTAGAAATAAAATTTTGAGCTATATTTATTAATTTTAGAGCCTTTTCTATTTTCAGTTTTCCAAAATTCTTCCGTTCATATAGAATTTTTGTAAAATATTATGGGCTTTGGTAGCTTTCTTAAATCTTCCCATTTATATTTTGAATACTAGTAGGAAATATTTTCATAATAGAATTTGCCCTATAACAACACTTTTAGAAGCATTTTCAATACTTGAAATGCTTCTGTTGCACTAAGAATATTTTAAACAATTATTTTAAAATCCCACAAAAATTATGAGAGGTCAGGTGATGCCTATATATCACTTTTATGCAAAAACCCAACTTGATCCTTTGAAAATTTTGAGTGAAGCATTCTCTTTTCAATTCTAGCCCATTCTTGAGTTACAACTACAACCCTATGTTTCCTAGCTCCAACAATTCTGAAACTTTTCCATCTTCTAGTCCTTCCAACCAAAACCTTAAGTCCAGAAGATCAGCTCCATTTGCATCTTTTAAGTCCACCAAATATCCCTCTGAAGTTTCTGTCCATAACTGAATTCTGGTAAAATTTGCACTAACTAGTTTCTCTTCTTGCCAAACTAACTCCACCATCATCTCTATCATATCTAAAGAGACCCCATCCTGCCAAGTTTCAAATCCAACAAAGTTCCCTAGCTAGCCCTATCATTCACCAAACACCTGGTGGGCATGACAGAAATGTTGCCACTTCCTAAACTGCACTGGACACTTGATCATTTGGTCAAACAAGCATGTCCATTAGCTCTCTCTTAACCAGGTTCACAACCATGCCAATTTTCATTGTCATAAGAAATCTCTAGGTTGCTCTAGCATTTCATCGAGAACTTTGTTTTGCACGCGTCGGCACCGAGCTCCTGCCGCCGCTCTGCTGCCTTCCCCTCTCATCCTTTTCAAGACCTCTCGAGGCGTCACTTTTAGACACCCGTTTGGCATTTCTTTTCAAGACCTCTTGAGGCGTCGCTTTTAGACACCCGTTTGGCATTTCTTTTTAGGACCTCTTGAGGCATCTCTTTTAGATACCCGTTTGGCATTTCTTTTCAAGACCTCTTGAGGCGTCGCTTTTAGACACCCGTTTGGCATTTCTTTTGAGGACCTCTCGAGGCGTCGCATTTAGATACCCGCTTGGCATTTTCTTGGAATTCTTCGGGAGGTCCAACGCCCGTTGTTCCATTTCATTCCCTTGATTTACCGCGGACATGATTTACTTATCCTGCCGCACCGTATGAATACTTATCATGCCATGCTTTAATTTTCAGTAAGCTCATGCATATAATTTAATTCATCAAGAGCATATGCATTCGGCATATCTTTTGTTCATCATGTTTGCGAGTACATTCAAACATACTCACTGGCTTGTCCCTTGCTATTGTCTTGGCCAGATCACGATTCAGAGAGGAGCACTACGACGACACCCCGCAACCTAGGATTTGAGGTTAGCAGCCACGCGAGATAGGAGTTATCCAGGTCAGCTGTTCCTGTGGGAAGGGAGTCCCATCAACGTTGGAGATCCATGAGTCGCTTCCGTCATCCACCACTTGAGATCCTTGTTATATTCATTGGACCTTTATGGTCTTGAACTCAATTTCTTGTAATGGCTTGGAATTTTGTATCAAGGAAGTGTCCACCCGCGAACAGTAATCCTAGGGCTGGTGATGACACAAGGGTCATTTGTTGGGGTTTATGTCCCGGAAAACTGGCCCCGACAGTCGTATAAGTTACTCCCCACTATGACCAGCCTTATACTAGTGTCATGCATATGACACTAGGCTAAGTTACTACCTTCATAGTGCAAGTAACATAGTAGTAGTGTCATAGATGGTTTTATTTATTAGCTTGTAGACTCATCTTGTATTGGGAAGCGCTATGTTACAGTAACATATTATGTAGTATGTTACTACTTCTCATTAACTACTTGCCACATAAGCAAAAATTTATTGAAGTGCGCTATGTTACTCGCTAAGTTACTCCCACTATGACTAGCCTAATGACATGCTTTGTGCTGATGATGCTTGCTACGCTTGGCTGGCTGGCTGGCTGACTGGCTTGCCGCTGAGTTGTGTTGTATGCTTATATAAATGCAATGGATCATGGATAGACTTTTTTACCTTCTTTTTAAGTTATGGATATTCAGGGTGTCATCCTGGATTAGTTGGGATTACATTTTTTAGTAGTTGTTGTATATTATTCTCTGTCTTCTATAAAAATATGATACTTGGCATACTCTCGGAAAAAATCATTGTTTAGTAGCACTCATATTTAACCACTCATCAAAATGATTTTTCCTAGGTTTTACTATTTCCGAAGGATTCATTAAGGCGACCCAAGAGCATCAACAACCACACTGGTGAATTGCCACCCAACTGGATCCCCTATATTCAGCACAAACGTCTGGACTATCCGACAGCCTCCCAAACTCAACCCATATGTGGGCAGGATATGCGGAGACCAGACGCGTCACATCGGATTGATGGGCGGGGCCCGTGCTAAAAGCCTACCACCCACTAAGGATCCACAACGGACTAACAAACCTATGCGATCATGGCGTACACTCATGAAGGACAAACCAGTACAAACCTCTTAGTATCTTTACAACTTGAAGACTCCCGAGAACATAACCGATCTAGGAGGCGCACACCCTCCAAAAGTAACAAGATTGAGATTGCTTGTGCTTTAATAGATAATCTCCTTCATAGTTAAACTCTCTCAAGATTTGGCTTTTGGATTTGAGAGGTAGGAGAGGAAAGCAATGAGGGGATTAGGTCTCAAAGACTTGGCTCGATGGTGAGTATAAAGCTTTTTGAAATTAGCACAAGGATGTGGTGTTCTCTCTTGGAAAATATGACGGGCGTGAAGTTTGCTTCGAGTGAAATGTTGTATAGGTGGGGGTATAACTAGACTGGACCATAAATTTGACCGTTACACACTTCTTAACATAGTTCAAAAACTCCGGAATGGTTAGCTCGGAAGTTCCAAATAGTGCTAAAGCTGACAACTTTAGAATCGCTCAGATGATCCAACCTAAAAGTGTTTGGAGGCTCGGAGTGGATTACCTCGCAGGTGGCACGCTCTTCGGAGTGCCTCTGAAAATTTTGAGCGGGGGCCTTTGAAGGTTTCGAACAGGATATATAGGGTTTGCTAACTTTGCTCGATGGTTTTGAGTGGAATGTCTAGTAGCTACGAACAACTAGGGTTCTGTCAACAACTATATCTATATTATCGCTCGAAGAGTCTGTAAGTACTCAAAGGATTCGAAAGAGTGAAACATAGGTACAGATAGTGGACAAATGAAACTTTTTTTAGGGCTTTGGTGTTTGATCTTTAAGCACATGGACAAACAAACTCAACTTAGCAACCTCATTCCTGTTTCGAAAATATTGCCATACCTATAGATTCAGTGTGATATTAGATCACTAAAATATAAAAGCTAAAGTACTTGGTTGGCCATCATTTGTCTTCATGAAAAATATTGGGGTCACCTTTCATACTCTTTGTTTCAACCTAATGGAACTTTCCTTAGATAAGCTTGTTAAAGCATTAGTTCCTTTAGATATATTGGCATTAGTTTCCAAAATTGACGAGGAACAATAGATGAGAAAAATAAAAGTATAATCATATGTCAAATATGTTTGGCTATTCTAGATACTTATATTTTAGTCTGGTATTTCTTTTATTTTCTCAACCCCAGCTACAGTTTTCTGGAGTCTTCTAGCTATGAGTAGAATGGTGAATTTTAAACAATGTTTGCTGGAGTATTCTAGCCATAAGTAGAAGTATGTGAAGGCTTCCCAAAGCCCTATAAATAGAGGTCATCACCTCGAGTTTGCAGGCAGACTATGTACCCACTACCTATAATAGAACTTGTTGTTCTTATCTAAGATCTTGGAAGATCTTGTGCTCTAGGAGTTTTGGATTGAACTCATGCTGCCATACTGACCCTCTCCGCCTCTAGAGCGATATCTTGCAGAGCATGTTGAAGTAGTTCCTTCAAATCTAGTGTTGTACACTTTGTAGCAACAAGGTGGAGTTGCTCCTCCACAACCTTGTGCTGCTTAAAAAATCCACCAAGGGGATTAAAGGCACTTTCAATAGTACAATAAATCTACCACATTTATTTAGAAGCCAGCAACCTGAATCTAGATCACCAGTTAACACTACTCCATCACACACCTGCTTTACTTGGTTCCACATAACAACAATAAGACCCCAGAGTGTTCTTCTAAATCGAATGGTGCTCCAATTATTCTTTGTCACTGTACCTACAAAATATATTGGCACTAAAAGAAATGAAATAGTCTTAGGCCCTCTGGGAAACTCAAATATCGACATCATATAAAATGGAATATTTTGAAGGTATGGCCCAAGAAAAATGAGCCTAGCCAGATATGTATGAAATCTACCTTTCTAGGGACATACTTTCTTTTCTTCCTTTTCAATGGTGTTAAGCCATCCTTGTTACACAACCTCACAATGTTCATAGGAACTAGATGTTTAGGACTCCTTTGATTCAAAGGAATTTCATAGGATTTTCGAAGGGTTAGAATCCTTAGAATTTTTTTCTACATTGGTCGTTTGATTCATAGAATTGAATCCTTTAGGAAGTTTTTCATTGGAATCATGGGTACTAGATTTAATTGCAAATCTAGCATCCACTCCAACCTCTTTTTTCACTTCTTTTATTTTACCTGTGGCATCAAACACTTTATGCTAATCCTATGGGAATCAAGTGGGCACGCCACTCCAATCCTTTATTTTTCCTATTCCTCCTTTTTGAGAATCCTATGAATCAAAGAGGGTCTTAAATGGTAAAGAACCTACACCACAAGTAAAAGTTGAAGCATAGCTATATTGTTTCTTCTCTAACATTACCAAAATACATAAACTCAATTTTATGAAAATTAACCTACATACATAGACTTGTTCAAACAAGAATAGAATAAAATTAAGATTTTGGCTCCTTCTAAATCATCTTGAAACATGAAAAACAATATCATCGACATACTAAGTCCCCTTTCTACCAAGTTTGGGGCTACACCCTCAATAACCCGTGATGTGTGCTTTAACAATCAATAAATTAATTATGTATATTTCATCATTAAATAGAACTAGAGAAAGAGGATCCCCTACCGAAGTCATTTTATCTTCTTCAAGGTATGTCCTTCCTTGGTCATTAACCGTGACAACAACTTAATCACTATGTATTGTTTGCATCACTTAACTAATTCATTTTTCATGAAAACCCTTCTTAGTTAAAAGTTAAAATAAACCTCAGAATGGACCAACTTATGTTATCATATGCTTACCTGTATGAATTCTGTGTGGAAAATAGGTTTTTTCAATACTCATGGTGGCAAAATATCGTTCTTACAAGTATTGACGACTTCCTCCGCTCCAGAACCCAGACATACGGTTGTGTGTCGATTTCTATGACCATAAGCGGCTTGATGTCTACTACACAACCTTCTTCTTGTAGACGTTGTTGGGCCTCCAAGTGCAGAGGTTTGTAGGACAGTAGCAAATTTTCCTCAAGTGGATGACCTAAGGTTTATCAATCCGTGGGAGGCGTAGGACGAAGATGGTCTCTCTCAAACAACCCTGCAACCAAATAACTAAGAGTCTCTTGTGTCCCCAACACACCCAATACAATGGTAAATTGTATAGGTGCACTAGCTCGGCGAAGAGATGGTGATACAAGTGCAATATGGATGGTAGATATGGGTTTTTGTGAACTGAAAAATATAAAAACAGGAAGTTAGCGAGCGGTAAAAGTGAGCGTAAACAGTATTGCAATGCTAGTAAACAAGGCCTAGGGTTCATACTTTCACTAGTGCAAGTCCTCTCAACAATAATAACATAGTTGGATCATATAACTATCCCTCAACATGCAACAAAGAGTCACTCCAAAGCCACTAATAGCGGAGAACAAACGAAGAGATTATGGTAGGGTACGAAACCACCTCAAAGTTATTCTTTCCAATCAATCCGTTGGGCTATTCCTATAAGTGTCACAAACAGCCCTAGAGTTCGTACTAGAATAACACCTTAAGACACAAATCAACCAAAACCCTAATGTCACCTAGATACTCCATTGTCACCTCAAGTATCCCTGGGCATGATTATACGATATGCATCACACAATCACAGATTCATCTATTCAACAAACACGTAGAATCTCAAAGAGTGCCCAAAGTTTCTACCGGAGAATCATGACAAAAACGTGTGCCAACCCCTATGCATAGGTTCATGGGCGGAACCCGCAAGTTGGTCACCAAAACATACATCAAGTAGCACGTGATATCCCATTGTCACCACAGATACGCACAGCAAGACATACATCAAGTGTTCTCAAATCTTTAAAGACTCAATCCGATAAGATTACTTCAAAGGGAAAACTCAATCCATTACAAGAGAGAAGAGGGGGAGAAGAAACATAAGATCCAACTATAATAGCAAAGCTCGTGATACATCAAAATCGTGCCAAATCAAGAACACGAGAGAGAGAGAGAGAGATCAAACACATAGCTACTGGTACATACCCTCAGCCCCGAGGGTAAACTACTCCCTCCTCATCATGGAGAGCGCCGAGATGATGAAGATGGCCACTGGTGAGGGTTCCCCCCTCCGGCAGGGTGCCAGAACAGGGTCCCGATTGACTTTTTGGTGGCTACAGAAGCTTGCGGCGGCGGAACTCCCGATCTAATCTCTGTTCTGGAAGTTTTAGGGTACGTAAGTATATATGGGTGCAGGGGGTACGTCGGTGGAGCTTCGGGGGGCCCACGAGGCAGGGGGCGTGCCCTAGGGGGGTGGGCGCGCCCCCACCCTCGTGAGCAGCTCCCGTATCTTCTGACGTAGAGTCCAAGTCTATCCGGTGGCTTTCCTTCCAAAAATAACTTCTCCAGTTCATTTCATTCCGTTTCGACTCCGTCTGATATTCCTTTTCCTTGAAACACTGAAATAGGCATAAAACAGCAAATCTGGGCTGGGCCTCCGGTTAATAGGTTAGTCCCAAAAATAATATAAAAGTGGATAATAAACCCCAATATTGCCTAAAACAGTAGATAATATAGCATGGAGCAATAAAAAATTATAGATACGTTGGAGACGTATCAAGCATCCCCAAGCTTAATTCCTGCTCGTCCTCGAGTAGGTATATGATAAAAAAGATAGTTTTTGATGTGGAATGCTTGTTGGCATAATTTCATTGTAATTCTTCTCAATTGTGATATGAATATTCAGATCCGAAAGATTCAAGACAAAAGTTCATATTGGCATAAAAATAATAATACTTCAAGCATACTAATAAAGCAATTATGTTTTCTCAAAATAACATGGCCAAAGAAAGTTATCCCTACAAAATCATATAGTCTGGCTATGCTCCATCTTCACCACACAAAGTATTTAAATCATGCACAACCCGGATGACAAGCCAAGCAATTGTTTCATACTTTAACATTTTCAAAACTTTTTCAATCTTCACGCAATACATGAGCGTGAGCCATGGATATAGCACTATATGTGGAATAGAATGGCGGTTGTGGAGAAGACAAAAAGAGGGGAAGATAGTCTCACATAACCTAGGCGTATCAACGGGCTATGAAGATGCCCATCAATAGATATCAATGTGAGTGAGTAGGGATTGCCATGCAACGGATGCACTAGAGCTATAAGTATATGAAAGCTCAACAAAAGAAACTAAGTGGGTGTGCATCCAACTCGCTTGCTCACGAAGACCTAGGGCATTTTGAGGAAGCCCATCATTGGAATATACAAGCCAAGTTCTATAATGAAAAATCCCACTAGTATATGAAAGTGACAACATAGGAGACTCTCTATCATGAAGATCTTGGTACTACTTTGAAGCATAAGTGTGGTAAAAGGATAGTAACATTGTCCCTTCTCTCTTTTTCTCTCATTTTTTTTATTTGGGCCTTTTTATGGCCTCTTTTTTTATTTTATTTTTATTTTTCGTCCGGAGTCTCATCCCGACTTGTGGGGGAATCATAGTCTCCATCATCCTTTTCCTCACTTGGGACAATGCTCTAAAAATGATGACCATCACACTTTTATTTTTCTTACAACTCAACAATTACAACTTGATACTTAGAACAAGATATGACTCTATATGAATGCCTCCGGCGGTGTACCGGGATATGCAATGAATCAAGAGTGACATGTATGAAAGAATTATGAATGGTGGCTTTGCCACAAATACGATGTCAACTACATGATCATGCTAGCAATATGACAATGATGGAGCGTGTCATAATAAACGGAACGGTGGAAAGTTGCATGGCAATATATCTCGGAATGGCTATGGAAATGCCATAATAGGTAGGTATGGTGGCTGTTTTGAGGAAGATATATGGTGGGTGTATGATACCGGCTAAAAGTGCGCGGTATTAGAGAGGCTAGCAATGGTGGAAGGATGGGAAAAAGTGCATATAATCCATGGACTCAACATTAGTCATAAAGAACTCATATACTTATTGCAAAAATCTAGAAGTTATCAAAGAAAAGTATTACGCGCATGCTCCTAGGGGGATAGATTGGTAGGAAAAGACCATCGCTCGTCCCGACCGCCACTCATAAGGAAGACAATCAATAAACACCTCATGCTCTGACTTCGTTACATAACGGTTCACCATACGTGCATGCTACGGGAATCACAAACTTCAACGCAAGTATTCTTTAAATTCACAACTACTCAACTAGCATGACTCTAATATTATCACCTCCATATCTCAAAACAATTATCATGCTTCAATCTTTTCTTAGTATTCAACACACTTATAAGAATTTTTCTTTTATTAGTCTTGTATGCCTAGCATATTAGAATTAAGCACATTACCATGCTATTTAAGACTCTCAAAATAATCTAAGTGAAGCATGAGAGTTCATCTATTTCTTCAAAATAAAACTACCACCATGCTCTAAAAGATATAAGTGAAGCACTTAGAGCAAACAACAAACTACTCCAAAAGATATAAGGGAAGATCAATGAGTAGTCGAATAATTATGCAAACATGTGAAGACTCTCCCATTTAATAACTTCAGATCTTGGTATTTTATTCAAACAGCAAGTAAAGCTAAAGAAAATAAAATGACGCTCCAAGCAAAACACATATCATGTGGTGAATAAAAATATAGCTCCAAGTAAAGTTACCGATGAACGAAGACGAAAGAGAGGATGCCTTCCGGGGCATCCCCAAGCTTAGAAGCTTGGTTATCCTTGAATATTAACTTGGGGTGCCTTGGGCATCCCCAACCTCAGGCTCTTGCCACTTCTTATTCCATAGTCCATCGAATCTTTACCCAAAACTTGAAAACTTCACAACACAAAACTTAACAGAAAACTCGTGAGCTCCGTTAGCGAAAGAAAACAAAACACCACTTCAAGGTACTTTAATGAACTAATTCTTTATTCATATTGGTGTTAAACCTACTGTATTCCAACTTCTCTATGGATTATAAACTATTTTACTAGCCATAGAGTCATCAAAATAAGCAAACAACACACGAAAAAAAGAATCTGTCAAAAACAGAAAAGTCTGTAGTAATCCGTAACTAACGCAAACTTCTGGAACTCCAAAAATTCTAAAATAAATTGGTGGACGTGAGGAATTTTTCTAGTAATCATCTGCAAAAAAATCAACTAAATAGCACTCTCCAGTAAAAAGTTCTAACTAATCTCGTGAGCGCTAAAGTTTCTGTTTTTTACAGCATGATTATAAAGACTTCACCCAAGTCTTCCCAAAGGTTCTACTTGGCACAAACATTAATTAAGACATAAAACCACATCTAAACAGAGGCTAGATGGATTATTTATTCCTAAACAGAACCAAAAAGCAAGAAAGTAAAATAAATTTGGGTTGCCTCCCAACAAGCGCTATCGTTTAATGCCCCTAGCTAGGCATGATGATTTCAATGATGCTCGCATAAAAGATAAGAATTGAAACATAAAGAGAGCATCATGAAGAATATGACTAGCACATTTAAGTTTAATCCACTTCCTATGCATAGGGATTTTGTGAGAAAACAACTTATGGGAACAATAATCAACTAGCATAGGAAGGCAAAACAAGCATAATTTCAAGATTTTATGCACATAGAGTGTCGGGGAAACTGATCCACGAGCACCTATGGGGACCGGCGGACCGGACCCCTTTCGGTTCGGCGGGGGGCGGAGATCGCACGAAGAGCAGATCGAGGAGGAGCACACGAGCAATTTACCCAGGTTCGGGCCGCACTGATCGCGTAATACCCTACTCCTGCTTTGTGGTTTGTATTGAGTTCTTGCTCGGGAGCGCCGAGTGCTACAGTACACACCAGCAGCTAACGAGACCGAGCGTGAGTGTTCTTCTGTTCCTCTCTCTCTACGTTGCGCATGGGCCTCCTTTTATATGCTCAAGGGGTCACCAACAGGTGGCAACGTATACAAGGGTAAAAATGGAAAAGTGTTGCGGTTGGTACAGCTACCTGTACAGTGTATCATACCTAACCCTGACGGCAGGGGACAAGGGCATTAAATGCCCATCTGTGTCACCCAAACAGTGCAGAAAAGGGACCGTTAGGGACGCCACCGTCCGCCACGATGGCAATCTTGTCAGCGCCGCTTGCCACCGCGTACCGCTGGCTGCACAGCCTCCCGCCACGTACGCCTGGAAGGGTCCCCGAGCGACACGTTGGTGGATGTGCTGGAGCGTGGGTACGTGGTGGTAACTTGCCGCGGCAAACGCCTTGCCGCGGTCGTTGTTTTGTCGCGTCCGGAGGCTTGCCGCTCTCCGGGCCTCGCCGGGACGCGTGGCGCGTCGCGGAAAGTTCCTTGAGATGCCTTGGTTGGCCTTCCCGGCAAGCTCCTCTTGCCGGGGTCTTGTGCCTTGAGTGACCTTCCCGGCAAGCTCCTCTTGCCGGGGCCTTGTCTCCTTGGCTTGAATACTTTGTTCTTGAATGGCTCCAAAGGAACCACGGAGGACCTTGGCGGTCACCTGGCAAGCCTTGCCGCGGGGTGCTGCGACTGCCCGTGCACAAGTTCGGGATACTAGGGTACCCCTACTCTAGTACACCGACATAGAGAGGAAACTTGATATTATTGCAATTCCTACAAGCATACATTCCTCCCTCATAATAATTTTCAGTAGCATCATGAATGAATTCAACAATATAACCAGCACCTAAAGCATTCTTTTCATGATCTACAAGCATAGAAAATTTATTACTCTCCACATAAGCAAAATTCTTCTCTTCAATAGTAGTGGGAGCAAACTCAACAAAATAACTATCATATGATTGAAAATTAAGATCAAGATGGCAAGTTTCATGGTTATCATTATTCTTTAAAGTATACGTGTCATCACAATAATCATCATAGATAGGAGGCATGCTTTCATCATAGTAAATTTTCTCATCAAAGCTTGGGGGAAAAATATCATCTTCATCAAACATAGCTTCCCCAAGCTTGTGGCTTTGCATATCATTAGCATCATGGATATTCAAGGAATTCATACTAACTGCATTGCAATCATGCTCATCATTCAAAGATTTAGTGCCAAACATTTTAAAGATCTCTTCTTCTAGCACTTGAGCAAAATTATCCTTTCCATCATACTCACGAAAGAAATTATAAAGGTGAAGCGTATGAGACAAACTCAATTCCATTTTTTTGTAATTTTATTTTATAAACTAACTAGTGCTAAAATAAGAAACAAAAAGATTCGATTGCAAGATCTAAAGATATAACTTCAAGCACTCACCTCCCCGGCAACGGCGCCAGAAAAGAGCTTGATGTCTACTACACAACCTTCTTCTTGTAGACGTTGTTGGGCCTCCAAGTACAGAGGTTTGTAGGACAGTAGAAAATTTCCCTCAAGTGGATGACCTAAGGTTTTTCAATCCGTGGGAGGCGTAGGATGAAGATGGTCTCTCTCAAACAACCCTGCAACCAAATAACAAAGAGTCTCTTGTGTCCCCAACACACCCAATACAATGGTAAATTGTATAGGTGCACTAGTTCGGCGAAGAGATGGTGATACAAGTGCAACATGGATGGTAGATATGGGTTTTTGTGAACTGAAAATATAAAAACAGCAAGGTAGCGAGCGGTAAAAGTGAGCGTAAACGGTATCGCAATGCTAGTAAACAAGGCCTAGGGTTCATACTTCCACTAGTGCAAGTCCTCTCAACAATAATAACATAGTTGGATCATATAACTATCCCTCAACATGCAACAAAGAGTCACTCCAAAGCCACTAATAGCGGAGAACAAACGAAGAGATTATGGTAGGGTACGAAACCACCTCATAGTTATTCTTTCCAATCAATCCGTTGGGCTATTCCTATAAGTGTCACAAACAACCCTAGAGTTCGTACTAGAATAACACCTTAAGACACAAATCAACCAAAACCCTAATGTCACCTAGATACTCCATTGTCACCTCAAGTATCCGTGGGCATGATTATACGATATGCATCACACAATCTCAGATTCATCTATTCAACCAACACATAGAACCTCAAAGAGTGCCCAAAGTTTCTACCGGAGAATCACGACAAAAATGTGTGCCAACCCCTATGCATAGGTTCATGGGCGGAACCCGCAAGTTGGTCACCAAAACATACATCAAGTGGCACGTGATATCCCATTGTCACCACAGATACGCACGGCAAGACATACATCAAGTGTTCTCAAATCTTTAAAGACTCAATCCGATAAGATTACTTCAAAGGGAAAACTCAATCCATTACAAGAGAGAAGAGGGGGAGAAGAAACATAAGATCCAACTATAATAGCGAAGCTCGCGATACATCAAGATCGTGCCAAATCAAGAACACGAGAGAGAGAGAGAGAGAGACAGAGAGAGAGAGAGAGAGATCAAACACATAGCTACTGGTACATACCCTCAGCCCCGAGGGTGAACTACTCCCTCCTCATCATGGAGAGCGTCGGAATGATGAAGACGGCCACCGGTGAGGGTTCCCCCTCCGACAGGGTGCCAGAACAGGGTCCCGATTGACTTTTTGGTGGCTACAGAAGCTTGCGGCGGCGGAACTCCCGATCTAATATCTGTTCTGGAAGTTTTAGGGTACGTACGTATATATGGGTGCAGGGGGTACGTCGGTGGAGCTTCGAGGGCCCCACGAGGCAGGGGGCGTGCCCTAGGGGGGTGGGCGCGCCCCCCGCCCTCGTGAGCAGCTCCCGTATCTTCTGACGTAGAGTCCAAGTCTATCCGGTGGCTTCCCTTCCAAAAATAACTTCTCCAGTTCATTTTGTTCCATTTCGACTCCGTCTGATATTCCTTTTCCTCGAAACACTGAAATAGGCATAAAACAGCAAATCTGGGCTAGGCCTCCGGTTAATAGGCTAGTCCCAAAAATAATATAAAAGTGGATAATAAATCCCAATATTGCCTAAAACAGTAGATAATATAGCATGGAGCAATCAAAAATTATAGATACGTTGGAGACGTATCACGGCTAAGCTATGGCTGGCTCTATTCTGGGAGCAACTTACCTAAGAGATGGCAAAACCCCTAGCATCAGTCAATAGAGACTTGATGTCTTGCACTATGGCCATATATCTTGAGCTGTTCTGAGCCTTTTCTTGCATCATGGACACGGCTTCAGTGTTGTTCAGCTCAACTCTCGTGGAAGGGTTGTTCATTGAAGAACTGTGGAGAGGCCCTCATGGCAGACAGTGAGTGCGGCCTCCAATGCACTATCACGTGTGATATGTCCACAACATTGTGAAGATGATCTCGCCGACTGCATCAAATAGCACCATACCTGTCCTACCCGATCCGTCCGCTTCCATATATGATCCGTCTGTGTTGAGCTTTGTCTATCCCTCGAGCAGATGGATCCATCGGAGCTCCTCACCGGCAGCCATGTTTTTGCTTGGCGTAGTCATACTTGAGCCAAGAATGGCAGGTGCAGGAAGAACCATCTTGCCATTCTCCACATTTCCATGGGGGTGTAGCTGTATGCAAAAGAGGGCGTCTACATATCCTACCAGGAAACGTCGGCTGGACTCGGTTGGTGGAGCCTCCTTATTATGTGTTAGCTCGTTACAAACACGCCACGTCCACCAAAGCGTCACTAGTAGAACCATCATTAGTGTCTCCGAGAGGGGCTCAAGCACACCCAACAGCCACTTTGGTCCAATGTTACAGATAGAATGGACATCCGATGGTGGCCATTTCATAGCCATGGCTTGCCAAAGAGTCACCGCACACGGACATCTGGAAACGGCGTGGAAAAAATTCTCACATTCCACACCACAAAGGGGACAAGTGTAAGTGATCTCCAGCCCCCGGGAAAGTTTATTGGACCATGTAGCAAGGGAGTTTGACACAAGGCGTCATGCAAAGACTCGGACCTTTGGGGGACGAGGAGACCCTCATCTGATCTTCTCGATGGCGTGATGACCATCTGCTACCAAAACACCGCACTCTGTTTTCTCTGCCTATGCCCCTTCGTTTTCTCCAGCTATGCCTCCAAAGGACATGAGAAAGAACGTATGTCATGGTGAGCCTATGAATACGGTTGAAGGGCCATGTATTGAGCATGGAAGTGATTGTCGCCACTTGATTAAAAAATTCAAAAGGTAAGATGCATTGAGTTGTTGTTAAAGTAAAATTTCAAAAATAAGTGATAACGCAACATTATATTTAGAGGCAGGTGACCAGATCAGTTCATTCATTAAATTTTGTACATGTCAAATTTGATTCAAATTGACAATTAATCATGCCTTTTTCATTTGGATGGAGTGAGACCTTGTGTTTTCGTGTGATTCTTATACAACAAATTATCCTTCATGTTAATCTGGCTACCGTTTTCCACGGGGAGCAGCGGTGTAGCTGGCCCCGAGCTAGCAGGGCAGTGGCCTGAGGCGTGAAGGCAAAACTCTTCGTGTACTGTAGCATCACGGCTGGCCTAGCGCATTGCTACCTCTTGAGCACTGCGTTGGTTTTCCCTTGAAGAGGAAAGGGTGATGCAGTAAAGTAGCGTAAGTATTTCCCTCAGTTTTTGAGATCCAAGGTATCAATCCAGTAGGAGGTCACGCTCAACTCCCTTGCACCTACACAAACAAATAAGAACCTCGCAAACAACACGATAAAGGGGTTGTCAATCCCTTCACGGTCACTTACGAGAGTGAGATCTGATAGAGATGATAAGATAATATTTTTGGTCTTTTGATGATAAAGAGTAACAGTAAAGAAAGCAAAGTAAACAGAAATGAAAATAACGGGAGATTAATATGATGGAAAATAGACCTGGGGGCCATAGGTTTCACTAGTGGCTTCTCTCAAGAGTATAAGTATTACGTTGGGTGAACGAATTACTGTCGAGCAATTGATAGAGTTGAGCATAGTTATGAGAATATCTAGGTATGATCATGTATATAGGCATCACATCCGTGACAAGTAGACCGACTCCTTCCTGCATCTACTACTATTACTCCACACATCGACCGCTATCCAGCATGCATCTAGAGTATTAAGTTCATAAGAACGGAGAAACACTTTAAGCAAGATGACATGATGTAGAGGGATAAACTCATGCAACATGATATAAACCCCACCTTTTTATCCTCGATGGCAATAATACAATACGTGTCGTTTCCCCTACTGTCACTGGGATCGAGCACCGGAAGATTGAACCCAAAGCTAAACACTTCTCCCATTGCAAGAAAGATCAATCTAGTAGGCCAAACCAAACTGATAATTCGAAGAGACTTGCAAATATAACCAATCATACATAAAAGAATTCAGAGAAGATTCAAATATTGTTTATAGATAATCTTGATCATAAACCCACAATTCATCGGATCTCGACAAACACACCGCAAAAGAAGATTACATCGAATAGATCTCCAAGAGAATCGAGGAGAACTTTGTATTGAGATCCAAAGAGAGAGAAGAAGCCATCTAGCTAATAACTATGGACCCAAAGGTCTGAGGTAAACTACTCACACATCATCGGAGAGGCTATGGTGTTGATGTAGAAGCCCTCCATGATTGATGCCCCCTCCGGCAGGACGTCGGAAAAGGCCCCAAGATGGGATCTCACGGGTACAGAAGGTTGCGGCGGTGGAATTAGGTTTTCGTGGTCGCTTCTGATGGTTTGGGGGTATGTAGGTATATATAGGAGGAAGAAGTAGGTCGGTGGAGCCATGAGGGGCCCACGAGGGTGGAGGGCGCGCCTGGGGGGGGGGGTGCGCCCCCTGCCTCGTGGCCCCCTAGTTGGTTGCTTGACGTCCAATCCAAGTCCTCTGGATCACGTTCCAAAAATCACGCTCCCGAAGGTTTCATTCCGTTTGGACTCCGTTTGATATCCTTTTTTCTGCGAAACACTGAAATAGGCAAAAAAACAGCAATTTGGGCTGGGCCTCCGATTAATAGGTTAGTCCCAAAAATAATATAGTAGTGTATAAATAAGCCCATTAAACATCCAAAACAGAATATATAATAGCATGGAACAATAGAAAATTATAGATACGTTGGAGAAGTATCAAGCATCCCCAAGCTTAATTCCTGCTCGTCCTCGAGTAGGTAAATGATAAAAACAGAATTTTTGATGTGGAATGCTTCTTAGCATAATTCTCAATGTAAATCTTTTTATTGTGGCATGAATATTTAGATCCGAAAGAATCAAGATAAAAGTTTAATGTTGACATAAAAACAATAATACTTCAAACATGCTAACCAAGCAATTATGTCTTATCAAAATATCATAGCCAAAGAAGGCTTATCCCTACAAAATCATATAGTTCGGCCATGTTTCAATATTTTCGCACAAACATTCTCATCATGCATAACCCCGATGACAAGCCGAGCAATTGGTTCATACTTTTAATGTGCTTCAGCCTTTTCAACTCTTACGCAATACATGAGCGCAAGCCATGGATATGGCACTATGGGTGGAGTGAAGTATAATGATGGGGGTTATGAGAGAAGACAAAAGGTAGAAAGTCTCACATTGACGCGGCTAATCAATAGGCTATGGAGATGCCCATCGATTGATGTCAATGAGAGGAGTAGGGATTGCCATGCAACAGATGCACTAGAGCTATAAATATATGAAAGCTCAACAAAAGAAATTAAGTGGGTGTGCATCCAACTTACTTGCTCATGAAGACCTAGGGCATTTTGAGGAAGCCCATCATTGCAATATACAAGCCAAGTTCTATAATGAAAAATTCCCACTAGTATATGAAAGTGACCACATAGGAGACTCTCTATCATGAAGATCACGGTGCTACTTTGAAGCACAAGTGTGGAAAAAAGATAGTAATATTGTCCCTTCTCTCTTTTTTTTTCTCATTTTTGTTTCTTCCTTTTTTTTCTTTGGGCCTTTTTTTCTTTGGCCTCTTTTTTTTCCTTTTTTTATTTAGTTCGGAATGTCATCCCGACTTGTGGGGGAATCATAGTCTCCATCATCCTTTCCTCACATGGGACAATGCTCTAATAATGATGATCATCACACTTTTATTACTTACAACTCAAGAATTACAACTCAATACTTCGAAAAAAATATGACTCTATGTGAATGCCTCCGGCGGTGTACCGGGATATGCAATGAATCAAGAGTGACATGTATGAAAAATTATGAATGGTGGCTTTGCCACAAATACGATATCAACTACATGATCATGCAAAGCAATATGACAATGATGAAGCGTGTCATAATAAACAGAACGGTGGAAAAGTTGCATGGCAATATATCTCGGAATGGCTATGGAAATGCCATGATAGGTGGGTATGGTGGCTGTTTTGAGGAAGATATAAGGAGGCTTGTGTGTGATAGAGCGTATCATATCACGGGGTTTGGATGCACCGGCGAAGTTTGCACCAACTCTCAAGGTGAGAAAGGGCAATGTGCGGTACCGTAGAGGCTAGAAAATTGTGGAAGGTTGAGAGTGCGTATAATCCATGGACTCACATTAGTCATAAAGAACTCATATACTTATTGCAAAAGTTTATTAGCCCTCAAAGGAATGTACTACTACGCATGCCCCTAGAGGGATAGATTGGTAGGAAAAGACCATCGCTCGTCCCCGACCGCCACTCATAAGGAAAGCAATAAAATAACACCTATGTGTCAAAATTGTCAAACAACTTTTACCATACGTGCATGCTACATGACTTGCCAACTTTAAGACAAGTATTTCTCAACTTCACAATTACTCAACTAGCACACTCTAATATTACCACCTTTATATCTCAAAACACTTATCAAGTATCTAACTTCTCATGATATTCAACGAACTCAATATGGAAGATTAATTTCATAATTGAAGCAAATTACCATGTTGTTTAAGACTCTCAAAATAATATAAGTGAAGAATGAGAGATCAATAATTGCTATAAAATATAACCACCGCCGTGCTCTAAAAGATATAAGTGAATCACTAGAGCAAAAACTATATAGCTCAAAAGATATCAGTGAAGCACATAGAGTATTCTAACAAATTCCAAATCATGTGTGTCTCTCTCAAAAGGTGTGTATAGTAAGGATGATTGTGGCAAACTAACAAACAAAGACTCAAATCATACAAGACGCTCCAAGCAAAACACATATCATGTGGTGAATAAAAATATAGCTCCAAGTAAATTTACCGATGGATGAGGACGAAAGAGGGGATGCCTTCCGGGGCATCCCCAAGCTTTGGCTTTTTGGTATCCTTCGATTTACCTTGGGGTTCCTTGGGCATCCCCAAGCTTAGGCTCTTGCAACTCCTTGTTCCATAATCCATCAAATCTTTACCCAAAACTTGAAAACGTCACAACACAAAACTTAACAGAAAATCTCGTGAGCTCCGTTAGCGAAATAAAACAAAATACTACTGAAAAGTACTGTATTGAACTCATTCTTTATTTATTTTGGTGTTAAACCTAATGTATTCCAACTTCTCTATGGTTTATAAGCTCTTTTACTAGCCATAGATTCATCAAAATAAGCAAACAACACACTAAAAACAGAATCTGTCAAAAACAGAATAGTCTGTAGTAATCTCTAACTAACGCAAACTTCTGGAACTCTAAAAATTCTGCCAAAATAGGACGAACTAAATAATTTGTTTATTGATCTCCTGCGATTGTAATAAGTATTATATCACGTTCTGGTAATTGTTAACAATTGTTTTCGTGAACAGAAAGTTTCTGGAATTTTCAGCAAGATCAAATAACTATCATCCAAGAAGATCCTATAGGTTTAACTTGGCACAAACACTACTTATAACACAAAAACAAATCTAACCAGAGGCTAGATCAAAGATTTATTCCTAAACAGAACCAAAAAGCAAAAAAAATAAAAAAATAAAATTGGGTTGCCTCCCAACAAGCGCTATCGTATAACGCCCCTAGCTAGGCATAAAAACAAGGATAGATCTAGGTATTGCCATCTTTGGTAGGCAATCCATAAGTGGCTCTCATAATAGATTCGTATGGTAATTTAATTTTCTTTCTAGAGAAGTGTTCCATGCCTTTCCTTAACGGAAATTGGAATCTAATATTTCCTTCCTTCATATCAATGATTGCACCAATCGTTCTAAGGAAAGGTCTACCAAGAATAATAGGACATGAAGGATTGCAATCTATATCAAGAACAATGAAATCTACGGGCACATAATTCCTATTTGCAACAATACGAACATCATTGTGACGCCCGGGTATTTAGCTACAGTAACCCCCTCGTAGTGATGCCACATCACCCCAGTTACTGTTGACAAAACTCGCATTAGTTCAAAACGATTCAAATTCAAAATTTAATTAAAGGCCAACAACAAAAGTTTTCAAAATGTCTAAACTAAAATGTGCAAACTGTGACAAATAATCCATAGAAAATATTGGTGGAGAAATCATCTTTTTATAATTTATCTAAGTGCTAAAAAATAATTAAAACAGTGGCTTAAACAATATTATAAATGCATGTTATAATTTCTAAAAGCAAACTACCTTAAATAAAGTCAAACTTTTTGTGGGAGTGATATAAATGGGATTACTAATTTAGGAACAAGTTCCATATTTTATAAAACTCAAATAACCCAAAGTTAAAAGAAAAATAAAGAACAAATCAGAAATAAAAATAAAAGAAAGGTCGAACCCCCTTCCCTGGGGCAGTTTGGCCCATCTGTCCGACAGCTAGCCGGCCCACCCCGTGCCTGGCCTATCTGGCCCCCACCCCCCAGAAACCCTAACCCCTAACCGCACCAATCGCTCCCACTTCCCCTTCCCCCCACTCGCGCCCGCGCTCTCCCTCTTCCCCCTGATCCAATCGGGATCGGGCTCGCCGCTGCCCGCCGTCGCCCAGGAACCACATCGCCAGCCGGCGCCGGCCCCGCCCCTCCTGGACTCCTTCGCACCCCCTCCTCTTCCTCGAGCGGCGCTGCCTGAAGCCGTGGCCTCGCCTCGTCACCAACCCGACGCCATCGCTCGTCATCGCCGGCGCCCGACCGCATCGCTAGAGCAACCTCGCCGGACTGCCTCCTCCACAACGCCGTCGTCCCCATCGACCTCCCCGCGCCCCACTGCCTTTTCCCTACGGCCCTTGTAAGCCTCCGCCTCCCCTCTCCTCCTCCTGTCTTCCTCACGCACGCGCTCACGACACGACCTCCTCCGCGCGCCGCGCCTGGACCGGCGCCTCGCGCGTGACCCGCGCCACCCAACCGCAGCCACGACGCCCGTCGTCCCCTGCTGCCTGCGCCCGTCGCCGTCTCTGCCCCGCGGCACCTGGCCGCGTCCGCCCGGGTAGCCGTTGTTGTCCGGGGCCTCACCCCACTCCCGCTACGTTCCGCCGTCCGCTGCGGCGGCTCTCTCCGCAAACCGCGCCGCCCTACTCCGGCCGTCGGAGCCAGGCCGCACGCCCGCGCCTTCGCCCACTGCCCCGCGGCGCCTTGTCGGGCTGGCGCTCATCGCCCGATCCGCCTGGCGCCTGTAACCGTCGCCCGCGCCCGTTTGCCCTCTGCACCCGGCGCCCGTAAACCCCCATTGGCCCAATGACAAGTGGGGCCGTCCCCTGAAACGTTTTAAAAAGGAAATAAATAGTAATAAATAAAATAAAATAGTAAAAAAATAATAAAATAATTAAAACAATTAATTAATAAATAAATAAACTTAATTAATTTTGTATTAGTTTAACATAATCGTTTTAGTTAACTAATTAAGCCAAAACCCTAATTAAGCCTAAACAGTGTATGACGGGTGGGTCCCACTGGACCCACACGTCAGTTTGACCGGTCAACACCTCTGTTGACTGCTGACATCATGCTGACGTCAGCAGACACTGTTCTGGATAATGTTGCTTTAAAATAAATAAATAAATCCTAAAAATGATTTAAATCTTTTAAAATTAATAGTAAATAAACCGTACCTCGGATGAAAATACTTTCTACATGAAAGTTGCTCAGAACGACGAGATGAATCCGAATACGCGGTCTGTACGTCCGCAACACATCCCTAACCTATCGAACATGCAACTTTTCCCCTTCGATTCATCTGTCCGGAAACGCAAAACACCGGGGATATGTTCCCGGATGTTTCCCCCCATCACCATTACCACCTCATACCGCGTTAGGGCACCTCTAGCACCGCGTATTGCCATGTTGCGCTTTGTGTTGCTTTGATTGCTCTGTTATTTATTGTGTTCCCCCTCCGTTACTTCTTTCCGGTAGACCCCGAGACTGCCGGCGACCCCCAGTTCGACTACGGAGTTGATGACCCCTCCTTGCCAGAGCAACCAGGCAAGCCCCCCCCCTTGATCACCAGATATCGCCTATTCTCCTCTATACTGCTTGCATTAGAGTAGTGTAGCATGTTACTGCTTTCAGTTCATCCTATACTGCTGCATAGCCCGTCCTTGCTACTACTGTTGTTACCTTTACCTGCTATCCTACTGCTCAGTATATGATGCTAGTTTTCCATTAGTGGCCCTACATTCTTGTCCGTCTGTTGTGCTATACTATCGGGCCGTGATCACTCGGGAGTTGATCACAGGTATATACTATACTTTATACATTATACATGTGGTGACCAAAGTCGGGTCGGCTCGAGGAGTACCCGCGAGTGATTCATGGATTGGGGGCTGAAAGGGCCTTTGTCCCAACGGCCCTCTGTGTGGATCTTTTTGGCGGAGCGACAGGGCAGGTTGAGACTACCTAGGTGAGAGGTGAGTCTGGCCCTGTCAGCGTTCGCGGATACTTAACACGCTTAACGAGATCTTGGTATTTGATCTCAGTCTGGCTACTGGCCTATACGCACTAACCAACTACACGGGAAAGATATGGGCACTCGACGTCGTGGTATCAGCCGAAGCCTTCGTGACGTCAGCGACTGAGTGGCGCGCGCCGCATTGGATCGTAAGCTCGCGCTTGTATTAAGGGGGCTAGATCTGCTTCCGGCCGCGTTCGCAACGTGCAGGTGTGCTATGGGCGGGCCCAGAGCCCTGTGCGCTTAGGATTAGACCGGCGTGCTGACCGCTCTGTTGTGCCTAGGTGGGGCTGCGACGTGTTGATCTTCCGAGGCCGGGCATGACCCAAGAAAGTGTGTCCGACCAAATGGGATCAAGCGTGTTGGGTTATGTGGTGCACCCCTGCAGGGAAGTTAATCTATTCGAATAGCCATGATCTTCGGTAACAGGACGACTTGGAGTTGTACCTTGACCTTATGACAACTAGAACCGGATACTTAATAAAACACACCCTTCCAAGTGCCAGATACAACCCGGTGATTGCTCTCCAACAGGGCATCGAGGAGGGGATTGCCGGGTAGGTTATGCTATGCGATGCTACTTGGAGGACTTCAGTCTACTCTTTTCTATATGCTGCAAGACGGAGGCTGCCAGAAGCGTAGTCTTTGACAGGATTAGTTATCCCCCTCTTATTCTGGCATTCTAAAGTTCGGTCCACTGATATGGCCCCTTTACACATATACCCATGCATATGTAATGTAGCTCCTTGCTTGCGAGTACTTTGGATGAGTACTCACGGTTGCCTTGTTCCCCCCTTTTTCCCATTTCTCTACCCGATTGCTGCGACCAGGCGATGGAGTCCAGGATCCAGACGCCACCGTCGACGATGACTCCTACTACACGGGAGGCGCCTACTACTACGTGCAGTCTGCTAACGACGACCAGGAGTAGTTAGGAGGATCCCAGGCAGGAGGCCCGCGCCTCGTTCGAACTGTGTCCCCGTTTGTGCTAGCCATCTTATGGCAACTTGTTTAACTTATGTCTGTACCCAGATATTGTTGCTTCCGCTGACTCGTCTATGATCGAGCACTTGTATTCGAGCCCTCGAGGCCCCTGGCTTGTATTATGATGCTTGTATGACTTATTTATGTTTTAGAGTTGTGTTGTGATATCTTCGTGTGAGTCCCTGATCTTGATCGTACACATTTGCGTGCATGATTAGTGTATGATTGAATCGGGGGCGTCACAAGTTGGTATCAGAGCCGACTGCCTGTAGGAATCCCCTTCCATACTTCTTGGCCGAAGTCGAGTCTAGACATTGCCAAAACTTTTACTTACTTGGTTGTGTGCCTTACGGGCCCACGTCGCCATTGGGTGGTACTAGGATCTTTTACTCCTTGTCTATACTCTGGGACTCTGATTTCTCTTCTATTCAGGTTAAATGAATTTTGTTAAATCTAGCTTTAGGATCTCGTTATCACTTTCATCCGGAGAGCCCCTTATTATTGATGATCGTCTGCGGCACCAGAAGACCCTGAAGATACTCTCCGCTGTTAACCCGAGAACTTGTGTTCATCACGTTTGCAATTCCCTACCACCGAAACATCCCTATGGATAAATACTTACACCTGCCGTTCTTACTTTTAATCCCAGTTGATCTTGTTATTACAAGATACCCCGAAATTCTCTCTAATGTTCCGAGAATACTTTGTGCCTACTGCCTTGCAGTTCTTGTCACAGGAATATCCATACGGATAATTTCTCGCACTTACCGAGTATCCACTCATCCCTAGATGATTCATGTATTTCACAAAATTCTTTGAAATACCATTCGGTCTTCCAAAAATCCTGAGCAACCTATGGCTCTTGAAATCCTTGCCTACTTGCAATATGGTTAAACCCATAAGTCTCCTAATATTATTGGCGTCCGTTGTCATTATCATTTTGAGTCCGTTGATTCATTATGTTGCGAATGTTGCAATCCTTTATCAGATCCTAGAATTCATCTTTTTGGCTTAGGCGTCATTTTAAACATGAGCTGGCTCTCGACAGATCAATTTGCCATCGATTGTACCCCTAAGCCTACTCAACTTATCCATCCTTGATCAGGGCGTTGCTTCTGATCCCCTGGTTTGGAAATCATAAGTCTTTTGCATTTGAACTTTGAATTAGTCGGTTGTTTCTATAGTCTGATCTCCTTGCATTGTTTCTTCCTCTGGCTGAGTACCGATGCTCACATCGGATCCTTTGAGGACCACCGAATCCTTTGTTAGATTTTATCCGGTAGCGTCCTTCATATTCAATCCCTTTGGAAGTTCTTTCTCCATTGGTAAATCCTATCCTCTGATTGACCAACCATGCTCTGCTTTCGAGCTTGTGGTGTTTACTATTGAAGCTTGTGGTATAAGTTTCCACAATACCCTGACGGGTTGAACCTATGCCTTCCTTAATCTGAGTAAACTCGAAAGTTTCACGGGTCATACTCCTCTGGTAATTCACCAGGAAGGTTTTGACACTGAAATCATTTTATCTAGAGCAGTGAATGAAAGGTTAAACATTGAAGAAGTGGGAGTCGACCTTGAACTTTGTGTTCATGCCCATGGACTCGATGTAGATCCTATCATGGAAGCTTCTTGTAATAATAACTATCTTCTTGATAAATACCCTCTGGTATCTGTGAATTGATCCTTTGCAACCGTTGTTCCGGCCATGATTGTTCTTCTTTGACCCATTTCTCGGACAAGTTAAAGCACTTGTCTATTACAGATCAATTTGCCTGCCCAACCTCTATTATGATCTACCTTCGAGTATTACCCCTGGTATCTCGAGGATATCATACCATTACACTACATCTTATGTACTTTTGATGAAGTACTACCTTTCCCTGTCAATGTCACTTCATGGGTTCTGGGTTGTTAGTCACTCGAGAACACCGATAAGTGAATCGATTCCGCACTCCGATTCAATAACTGTAAGTAATTTTTGTTGCTTACGAGTTTAATAATCCTTTAAGTCATTCCTAGCCTTATCGGCTATATCATTATCGTGCAAACTTTTAACTGTGCTCCTGGTCCTTCTTTCGTGAGCACAATTTGCGATGATAGCTAAGCTTACGTTGATACCCTTTCACCTTAAACAACAAGCTTGATTTCAAGTTTGTGTTGTAACTGTGGTTCCAATAACCTTTTGCTGCATCATCGTTTGACTTGATGTCATCGCCGACCGATTACATCTTCATGAAATATCTCAACAATTGTGTCGTGATCATCATCAACATTTTGAGCTCTTCCAGGATATCAATTGAGTTCATGATGAGAAATACCATCCTTACCCTTGATGATCTGTGTTATCATCGACCACCTTATTGATTTCCCTCCAACACAAAATTGATTGAGTTTTGTGTTATACCTTGAGTTCCTCGCTATCCAACATCTGTTCTTCTTTACCTTGGAGTATTACCGTCTTTTATGTCATGAGTGTGGTAAGAATTTCACCACCTCTTAAAAATTTCTTGGTATAGTGATACCTCTCACCATCATCATTCTTTCTTGGTTCCCGTGTTGATTCTAGCCGGGATACCAACAAGTGAGCGGTGTTGTTTGGATTCTGCCCTTCTAGCAACCCTATTTCTTTGAAGTTAATGGTCGGCCGTTCATTCTTAGACTATTGATTATTGAATCACCATTCCGACGTTGGTCGTGCAACCCAGCCTATATTTCGGGCGCACCTTTCAACCAATGTTTAATTGGGTATGTTTTCCTCGAGCATATCTCCTTATATCATTTGATCTGACAAATGTTATCTCTTTGATCACATGGTTTTGGAAATCCATCTTTTTGGAAATCTCGATGATATGTCGCTGGGTCCATCAGCCATCTCCTCATCCTCTCCTTGGTTTACGGCTGAACTCTGGTTTCGGGACCTGCTTCCATAGTCCATTTCCCGAGAATCTTACAATGTCATCTCGTCAATTTGTGTTGCACCTTTTCTTTTCAGGAATGCCGTGTCTGAGTTATCTTGACACCAATCAGATCTGAATCCCAGTCAGATATGATGGTTGGAACATATTTTCAAGAATTATAACATTGATCCTCATATGACCCGGTAAGGTGATGTCATGCACACCTGACCGGAGGACCAAGTGTTATAATTTCCTTTTTAACAAGGTTAACCATTTTTCCATGAGGAAATTGAATGCCCTGTTTAATAAGTTTATCCCGATGGATCCTTTGTGTATCCAAAGTCTGACCTTGCTGGAATACCATGTCAATGCTATCTCGAAGCATGTCTGTGGTACTCCGATTTTCAACAAGAACATTTTGAAGCCCAATGCTAAATGTTTCTTGCTCAATTATCCAAACACCGATGTATGGGTAATGTCATGAAAATTATCTCCCCTACCTAAAGAGTTTTCCACATTATATCCTGTCATGGATATCATGCTCTGCTTATCCTTGGGAAGGATATACCCCTGAAATATGTGTTTAAACACATTTTCCTTTCCATTGTTTGGTTTAACTTTCCCTGTGATCTATATGATCTAAGCAGTGATAGTCTTCTTCTTATGTAAACACCTTGGCGTACAACCACGTCAGTAAGGCCTTGTTACTATTGTTGATGACATTCCGGTAACCACCGATGGACGAGAACTTTCCCTATAGGTCCGCCTCGTTTCAACGAGCAGGAAAATGGTTCTCTTCGTCCCTCGCCCTTGGTAACGAAGTTGTTGCCGACATATCTGACAGTCTCTTCTCTGACGTGCCTTGCTATCATGACCATGCAAGCTGTCAACACCTTTCTACTTTTAACCCACATGGTGGGCCCATAACCCACAGTTCCATAGGATCGAAACCTGACTCTCCTATACCCCTGTACCCAAAGTTATTCCTCCCGCGTGGACTCATATATAATTCATGAGCCACCTTCCGATGAGATCATCAATTCTGGCATCAGACACAATCATTATTCCGTTGCTTTGAAACCACTTTCACCTTCTGACTAGGCATTGAACGATTGCCTGGCTGCTTGAAACTTCTTATTGTACCTTCCAACTTTACTCTCGATGTGTTTTATTTGTTCAACTCAAGAGGTACTCACATGCTCATTCATGGGTTAATCCCAGATTATTACCCTTATAACATCCTGTCGTTGCCGACCTGCCCCGTTACATGTTCGTAAATACGATGAAGATCCCGAAGAAAGGATGCCGACTTCATCATGACAACATGAAGCAGAGAAATGAAGACATCAATGTAATCAATCGATCTCTTCGAGAACAGCAACCAAGACCGAGAAGATTCGTTAGAGTTTCGTAGCCAGATCTCCCCCCTTACTCTCCCTCTTAAATCTCGGGACAAGATTTCTTGTAGTGGAGGAGGATTGTGACGCGGGTATTTGGCTACAGTAACCCCCCTTGTAATGATGCCACATCACCCCAGTTACTATTGACAAAACTCGCGTTAGTTCAAAATGATTCAAATTCAAAATTTAATTAAAGGCAAACAACAAAAGTTTTCAAAATGTCTAAACTAAAATGTGCAAACTGTGACAAATAATCCATAGAAAATATTGGTGGAGAATTATCTTTTTATAATTTATCTAAGTGCTCAAAAATAATTAAAACAGTGGCTTAGACAATATTATAAATGCATGTTATAATTTCTAAAGGCAAACTACCTTAAATAAAGTCAAACTTTTTGTGGCAGTGATATAAATGGAATTACTAATTTAGGAACAAGTTCCATATTTTATAAAACTCAAATAACCCAAAGTTAAAAGAAAAATAAAGAACAAAACAGAAATAAAAATAAAACAAAGGTCGAACCCCCCTCCCCTGGGGCCATTTGGCCCATCTGTCCGACAGCTAGCCGGCCCACCCCGTGCCTGGCCTGTCTGGCCCCCCACCCCCCCAGAAACCCTAACCCCTGACCGCACCACTTCCCCACCCACTCGCTCCCACTCCCCCCCCCCACTCGCGCCCGCGCTCTCCCTCTTCTCCCCGATCCAATCTGGATCGGGCTCGCCGCCGCCCGCCGTCGCCCAGGAACCACATCGCCAGTCGGCGCCGGCCCCGTCCCTCCTGGACTCCTTCGCACCCCCTCCTCTCCCTCGAGCGGCGCTGCCTGAAGCCGCGGCCTCGCCTCGTCACCAACCCGACGCCATCGCTCGTCGTCGCCGGCGCCCGACCGCATCGCTAGAACAACCCCACCGGACTGCCTCCTCCACAACGCCGTCGTCCCCATCGACCTCCCCGCGCCCACTGCCTTTTCCCTACGGGCCTTGTGAGCCTCCGCCTCCCCTCTCCTCCTCCTGTCTTCCTCACGCACGCGCTCACGACACGGCCTCCTCCGCGCGCCGCGCCTGGACCGGCGCCTCGCGCGTGACCCGCGCCACCCAGCCGTAGCCACAGCGCCCGTCGTCCCCTGCTGCCTGCGCCCGTCGCCGTCTCTGCCCCGCGGCACCTGGCCGCGTCCGCCCGGGTCACCGTCGTTGTCCGGGGCCTCACCCCACTCCCGCTACGTTCCGCCGTCCGCTGCGGCGGCTCTCTTCGCAAACTGCGCCGCCCTACTCCGGTCGTCGGAGCCAGGCCCCACGCCCGCGCCTTCGCCCGCTGCCCCGCGGCGCCTTGTCGGGCTGGCGCTCGTCGCCCGATCCGCCTGGCGCCCGTAACCGTCGCCCGCGCCCGTTTGCCCTCTGCATCCGGCGCCCGTAAACCCCCATTGGCCCAATGACAAGTGGGGTCGTCCCCTGAAACGTTTTTAAAAAGGAAATAAATAATAATAAATAAAATAAAATAGTAAAAATAATAATAAAATAACTAAAACAATTAATTAATTTATTAATTAACTTAATTAATTCTGTATTAGTTTAACATAATCGTTTTAGTTAACTAATTAAGCCAAAACCCTAATTAAGCCTAAAAAGTGTATGACGGGTGGGTCCCACTGGACCCACATGCCAGTTTGACCGGTCAACACCTCTGTTGACTGTTGACGTCATGCTGACGTCAGCAGACACTGTTCTGGATAATGTTGCTTTAAAATAATTAAATAAATCCTGAAAATGATTTAAATCTTTTAAAATTAATAGTAAATAAACCGTACCTCGGATGAAAATATTTTCTACATGAAAGTTGCTGAGAACGACGAGACGAATCCGGATATGCGGCCCGTTCGTCCGCCACACATCCCTAACCTATCGAACACGCAACTTTTCCCCTTTGATTCATCTGTCCGGAAATGCAAAACACCGGGGATATGTTCCCGGATGTTTCCCTCCTTCACCGTTGTTGGAAATATGCCCTAGAGGCAATAATAAAAGCATTATTATTATATTTCCTTATTCATGATAATTGTCTTTATTCGTGCTATAATTGTGTTATCCGGAAATCGTAATACATGTGTGAATAACAGACAACAACGTGTCCCTAGTAAGCCTCTAGTTGACTATCTCGTTGATCAATAGATAGTCATGGTTTCCTGACTATGGGCATTGGATGTCAATGATAACGAGATCACATCATTAGGAGAATGATGTGATGGACAAGACCCAATCCTAAACATAGCAAAAGATCGCATAGTTCGTTTGCTAGAGTTTTCCAATGTCAAGTATCCTTTCCTTAGACCATGAGATCGTGTAACTCCCGGATACCGTAGGAGTGCTTTGGGTGTGCCAAACGTCACAACATAACTGGGTGACTATAAAGGTATACTACGGGTATCTCTGAAAGTGTCTGTTGGGTTGACACGGATCGAGACTGGAATTTGTCACTCCGCTTGACGGAGAGGTATCACCGGGCCCTCTCGGTAATGCATCATCATAATGAGCTCAATGTGATCAAAGTGTTTGATCACGGGATCATGCATTACGGTACGAGAAAAGTGACTTGCCGGTAACGAGATTGAACGAGGTATTGGGATACCGACGATCGAATCTCGGGCAAGTAAAATACCGATTGACAAAGGGAATCGTATACGGGATTAATTGAATCCTCGACATCGTGGTTCATCCGATGAGATCATCGTGGAGCATGTGGGAGCCAACATGGGTATCCAGATCCCGCTGTTGGTTATTGCCCGAGAGCCGTCTCGGTCATGTCTGCATGTCTCCCGAACCCGTAGGGTCTACACACTTAAGGTTCGGTGACGCTAGGGTTGTGAAGATATGTATATGCAGTAACCCGAATGTTGTTCGGAGTCCCGGATGAGATCCCGGACGTCTAGAGGAGTTTCGTAATGGTCCGGAGGTAAAGAATTATATATAGAAAGTGTTGTTTTGGCCATCGGGACAAGTTTCGGGGTTATCGGTATTGTACCGGGACCACCGGAGGGTCTCGGGGGGTCCACCGGGTGGGGCCACCTGCCTCAGGGGGCCACATGGGCTCTAGGGGTGCGCCTTGGCCTACATGGGCCAAGGGGAACCAGCCCCTAGAGGCCCATGCGCCTAGGGTGGGGGAAACCCTAAAGGGGGGGCGCCCCCCTTGCTTGGGGGGCAAGCCCCACCCCTTGGCCACCGCCCCCCTAGGAGATTGCATCTCCTAGGGCCAGCGCCCCCCTAGGGGGCTATATAAAGGGGGGAGGGGAGGGGGGCAGCCGCACCCTTGCTCCTGGCGCCTCCCTCTCCCTCTCCAACATCTCCTCCTCCTCCGTAGAGCTCGGCGAAGCCCTGCCGGAGTACTGCAGCTCCACCATCACCACGCCGTCATGCTGCTGCTGGAGCTATCTTCCCTAACCTCTCCTTTGCCTTGCTGGATCAAGAAGAAGGAGACGTTACGCTGACCGTACGTGTGTTGAACGCGGAGGTGCCGTCCTTTCGGTGCTAGGATCTCCGATGATTTGGATCACGCCGTGTATGACTACCTCATCCCCGTTCGTTGAACGCTTCCGCTCGCGATCTACAAAGTGGTATGTAGATGCAATCTCTCTCCCATGACTCGTTGCTAGATGAACTCATAGATGGATCTTGGTGAAACCGTAGGAAAATTTTTGTTTTCTGCAACGTTCCCCAACAACCGTTACCACCTCATACCGCGTTAGGGCACCTCTAGCACCGCGTATTGCCATGTTGTGCTTTGTGATGCTTTGATTGCTCTGTTATCTATTGTGTTCCCCTCCGTTACTTCTTTCCGGTAGACCCCGAGACTGCCGGCGACCCCCAGTTCGACTACGGAGTTAATGACCCCTCCTTGCCAGAGCAACCAGGCAAGCCCCCCCCCCCTTGATCACCAGATATCGCCTATTCTCCTCTATACTGCTTGCATTAGAGTAGTGTAGCATGCTACTGCTTTCAGTTAATCCTATACTGCTGCATAGCCTGTCCTTGCTACTACTGTTGTTACCTTTACCTGCTATCCCACTTCTTAGTATAGGATGCTAGTTTTCCATCAGTGGCCCTACATTCTTGTCCGTCTGCTGTGCTATACTATCGGGCCGTGATCACTCGGGAGTTGATCACGGGTATATACTATACTTTATACATGATACATGTGGTGACCAAAGTCGGGTCGGCTCGAGGAGTACCCGCGAATGATTCACAGATTGGGGGCTGAAAGGGCCTTTGTCCCAACGGCCCTCTGTGTGGATCTTTGTGGAGGAGCGACAGGGCAGGTTGAGACTACCTAGGTGAGAGGTGAGTCTGGCCCTGTCAGTGTTCGCGGATACTTAACACGCTTAACGAGATCTTGGTATTTGATCTGAGTCTGGCTACTGGCCTATACGCACTAACCAACTACGCGGGAAAGATATGGGCACTCGGCGTCGTGGTATCAGCCGAAGCCTTCGTGACGTCAGCGACTGAGTGGCGCGCGCCGCATTGGATCGTAAGCTCACGCTTGTATTAAGGGGGCTAGATCTGCTTCCGGCCGCGTTCGCAACATGCAGGTGTGCTATGGGCAATGGGCCCAGACCCCTGTGCGCTTAGGATTAGACCGGCGTGCTGACCGCTCTATTGTGCCTAGGTGGGGCTGCGACGTGTTGATCTTCCGAGGTCGGGCATGACCCAGGAAACTGTGTCCGGCCAAATGGGATCAAGCGTGTTGGGCTATGTGGTGCACCCCTGCAGGGAAGTTTATCTATTCGAATAGCCGTGTCCCTCGGTAAAAGGACGACCCGGAGTTGTACCTTGACCTTATGACAACTAGAACCGGATACTTAATAAAACACACCCTTCCAAGTGCCAGATACAACCCGGTGATTGCTCTCCAACAGGGCATCGAGGAGGGGATTGCCGGGTAGGTTTATGCTATGCGATGCTACTTGGAGGACTTCAGTCTACTCTCTTCTATATGCTGCAAGACAGAGGCTGCCAGAAGCATAGTCTTCGACAGGAATAGTTATCCCCCTCTTATTCTGGCATTCTGAAGTTCGGTCCACTGATATGGCCCCTTTACACATATACCCATGCATATGTAGTGTAGCTCCTTGCTTGCGAGTACTTTGGATGAGTACTCACGGTTGCCTTGTTCCCCCCTTTTTCCCTTTTCTCTACCCGATTGCTGCGACCAGGCGATGGAGTCCAGGATCCAGACGCCATCGTCGACAACGACTCCTACTACACTGGAGGCGCCTACTACTACGTGCAGTCCGCTGACGACGACCAGGAGTAGTTAGGAGGATCCCAGGCAGGAGGCCCGCGCCTCGTTCGATCTGTATCCCCGTTTGTGCTAGCCATCTTATGGCAACTTGTTTAACTTATGTCTGTACCCAGATATTGTTGCTTCCGTTGACTCGTCTATGATCGAGCACTTGTATTCGAGCCCTCGAGGCCCCTGGTTTGTATTATGATGCTTGTATGACTTATTTATGTTTTAGAGTTGTGTTGTGATATCTTCCCGTGAGTCCCTGATCTTGATTGTACACATTTGCGTGCATGATTAGTGTACGATTGAATCGGGGGCGTCAGAATCATTAATTCTTCCCATAGGTTTCTTGATAGTGGAATCCGCAAGATGCAAGTTTAAAGAGCAATCATCAAATTCACGGAAACCTAATAAATCACACAAAGTTTTTCGAATCGTGGAAATACTAGCACCCAAATCACGCAAAGCATAGCATTCATGATTTTTAATTTTAATTTTAATTGTAGGTTCCCATTCATCATAAAGTTTTCTAGGGATAGGAACTTCCAACTCAAGTTTTTCTTCATAAGATTGCATCAAAGCATCAACGATATGTTTAGTAAAATCTTTATTTTGACTATAAGCATGCGGAGAATTTAGCATGGGTTGCAACAAGGAAATACAATCTATAAAAGAGCAATTATCATAATTAAATTCCTTGAAATCCAAAATAGTGGGTTCATTGCTATCTAAAGTTTTAACCTCTTCAATCCCACTTTTACCAATTTTTGCATCAAGATATAAAAACTCCGAATTTTTGGGACGCCTTTTAACTAATATTGACTCATCTCCAGTCCCATCATTATCAAGATTCATATTGCAAAAAAAAGATTTAATAGGGGACACATCAATAACTTTTAGATCTTCATCTTTATTCTCATAAAAACTAGAAGAACACGCTTTCACAAAGCAATCTTTCTTAGCACGCATCCTAGCGGTTCTTTCTTTGCACTCGTCAATGGAAATTCTCATGGCTTTGAGAGACTCATTGATATCATGCTTAGGTGGAATAGGTCTAAGTTTCAAAGAATCAACATCAAGAGAAATTCTATCCACGTTCCTAGCCAATTCATCAATCTTAGGCAAATTTTCTTCAAGCAAGGCATTGAAATTCTTTTGCGAAATCATAAATTCTTTAACACTAGTCTAAAAATCAGAGGGCATCTTGTTAAAATTTCCATAAGAGTTGTTGTAGGAATTACCATAATTATTAGAGGAATTACTAGGATACGGCCTAGGATTAAAGTTTCCTCTATAAGCGTTGTTACCAAAATTGTTCCTACCAACAAAGTTCACATCCATAGATTCATTACTATTCTCAATCAAAGTAGACAAAGGCATATCATTAGGATCAGAAGAAACACTCTTATTAGCAAACAATTTCATAAGTTCAGCCATCTTTCCACTCAAAACATTAATTTCTTCTATCGCATGCACTTTTTTACTAGTAGATCTTTCATTGTGCCATTGAGAATAATTAACCATAATATTATCTAGGGGTTTAGTAGCTTCTCCTAAAGTGATTTCCATAAAAGTGCCTCCCGCGGCCGAATCTAAAAGATTTCTAGAAGCAAAATTCAATCCGGCATAAAATTTCTGTATAATCATCCATAAGTTCAAACAATGAGTAGGGCAATTACGTATCATTAATTTCATCCTCTCCCAAGCTTGTGCAACATGTTCATGATCAAGTTGCTTAAAATTCATAATATAGTTTCTAAGAGAGATGATTTTAGCGGGAGAAAAGTACTTAAAGATAAAAGCATCTTTGCACTTATTCCAAGAATCAATACTATTTTTAGGCAAAGACGAAAACCAAGTTTTAGCACGATCTCTAAGAGAAAACGGAAATAGCTTCAATTTAACAATATCATTATCCACATTTTTCTTCTTTTGCATGTAACACAAATCAACAAAGCTATTTAGATGGGTAGCGGCATCTTCACTAGGAAGGTCGGTGAATTGATCTTTCATGACAAGATTCAGCAAAGCAGCATTAATTTCACAAGATTCAGCTTCGGTAAGATGAGCAATCGGAGTGCTAAGAAAATCATTGTTGTTGGTATTGGCAAAGTCACACAATTTAGTATTATCTTGAGTCATCGTGACAAGCAAGCAATCCAACACACAAGCAAACAAGAAGCAAGCGAAAAAGAGGGCGAACGGAATAGAGAGGGTGAATAAAACGACAAAGGTGAAGTGGGGGAGAGGAAAACGAGAGGCAAATGGCAAATAATGTAATGCGAGGGATAAGAGTTTGTGATGGGTACTTGGTATGTCTTGACTTGTGTAGACTCGGCAACGGCGCCAAAAATGGCTTGTTGTTGGGAGTCAAATCTTGACTTTACTTGGCGCACACCTCCCCGGCAACGGCGCCAGAAATCCTTCTTGCTACCTCTTGAGCACTGCGTTGGTTTTCCCTTGATGAGGAAAGGGTGATGCAGTAAAGTAGTGTAAGTATTTCCCTCACTTTTTGAGAACCATGGTATCAATCCAGTAGGAGGTCACGCTCAAGTCCCTTGCACCTACACAAACAAATAAGAACCTCACAACCAACGCGATAAAGGGGTTGTCGATCCCTTCACGGTCACTTACGAGAGTGAGATCTGATAGAGATGATAAGATAATATTTTTGGTATTTTTATGATAAAGAGTAAAAGTAAAGAAAGCAAAGTAAACAGTAATGAAAATAACGGGAGATTAATATGATGGAAAATAGACCCGGGGGCCATAGGTTTCACTAGTGACTTCTCTCAAGAGTATAAGTATTAGGTGGGTGAACAAATTACTGTCGAGCAATTGATAGAATTGAGCATAGTTATGAGAATATTTAGGTATGATCATCTATATAGGCATCACGTCTGTGACAAGTAGACCGACTCCTGCCTACATCTACTACTATTACTCCACACATCGACCGCTATCCAGCATGCATCTAGAGTATTAAGTTCATAAGAACGGAGTAATACTTTGAGCAAGATGACATGATGTAGAGGGATAAACTCATGCAATATGATATAAACCCCATCTTTTTATCCTCGATGGCAACAATACAATACGTGTTGTTTCCCCTACTATCACTGGGATCGAGCACCGCAAGATTGAACCCAAAGCTAAGCACTTCTCCCATTGCAAGATATATCAATCTAGTAGGCTAACCAAACTGATAATTCGAAGAGACTTGCAAAGATAACCAATCATACATAAAAGAATTCAGAGAAGATTCATATATTGTTCATAGATAATCTTGATCATAAACCCACAATTCATCGGATCTCGACAAACATACCGCAACAGAAGATTACATCGAATAGATCTCCAAGAGAATCGAGGAGAACTTTGTATTGAGATCCAAAGAGAGAGAAGAAGCCATCTAGCTAATAACTATGGACCCGAAGGTTTGAGGTAAACTACTCACACATCATCGGAGAGGCTATGGTGTTGATGTAGAAGCCCTCAGTGATCGATGCCCCCTTCGGTAGGACGCCGGAAAAGGCCCCAAGATGGGATCTCACGGGTACAGAAGGTTGCGGCGGTGGAATTAGGTTTTCATGGTCGCTTCTGATGGTTTGGGGGTACGTAGGTATATATATAGGAGGAAAAAGTAGGTCGGTGGAGCCACGAGGGGCCCATGAGGGTGGAGGGCGCGCCCCCCTACCTCGTGGCCGCCTCATTGGTTGCTTGACGTCCACTCCAAGTCCTCTGGATCACGTTTGTTTTAAAAATCATGCTCCCGAAGGTTTCATTCCGTTTGGACTCCGTTTGATATCTTTTTTCTGCGAAACACTGAAATAGGCAAAAAAACAGTAATTTGGGCTGGGCCTCCGGTTAATAGGTTAGTCTCAAAAATAATATAGAAGTGTATAAATAAGCCCATTAAACATCCAAAACATAATATATAATAGCATGGAACAGTCAAAAATTATAGATACGTTGGAGACGTATCACGCATCGATTTCCTGGCTACGGCACTAACGGGGAGCATCGTGACGAACCACCCTTGAGCTGCACGATCTCCATCCGATGGATGGCATTTTTCGCACCCCTCCCCCCCCTAAAAACCCTTAAAGTGAAGGAACTTCCATGGGAGTTTTTAAAAACCACCCCTAAGAGCATCTACAACCGGACGCCTTAAATCATTCCACATACCCCGCAGGCGCGCCCTATCAGTGACCGGGCAAGAGAGAAAAGGGGAAAACGTGGCCAAACCGGACTTCTCATATCATCCTTATATGCCCGGGTTGTCCGCGGACCCTCATATCCATCTTAAATATGGAGAGGATATGAGGGCTCGCGGACGCACCCGGGCATTCCGCCACATAGGACGCGACCCCACCTCAGACCACATTTTCTCTTTCTTTATTCATTCTTTTATTTACCTCTCTTCATCTCCACCAATCACGTGCAAATGATCGGACATATTAAAAGAAAAATAAAAAGTGTGGTTGCACGGACGAATAAATAGGGGCTTAAAAAGACACGCCCGGCGTCCGCAAGCGTTTGAGGGATGAAATTTGCTCATCATGGCCGAAGATGCTCTAAACGCAGTAAAAACTGCCACCACCACTCCGTTCGCTTGCCATGCTGCTCCTGGCGACTGTTCGCCAAGTATGCGTGTCCCAAAATAACTACCGCTTCTCGCCAAAAAAAAAAGAAAAACCCTACCACGATCACGCTAATGCATGTCATGAAAACCATCGATTGCACATAGGCAATTCATCAGATGACAAGTGACAGATACCATGCACCATGCGTCCATGCGTACGTATGGTTGCATGTGTACTTGAGTAGTGATGACTGATGAGTCGTCTGTACGTGGTCGCCATGACTACCTTCGGATCCCATCACCAAATATTCTAATCAGGCCCTCACGCCTCCCTGTCCGTTGTTAGGCACACATGTTTAGCACGTCATAAGCACCGCTCGCGCTAGGGGGTGGTTCAGCGTAGAGGAAACATGGCGGAGCTTCTCGGAACAAACAGAGACGAAACGTAACAAAGTCAGGGTAGGCATGCAGAGGGTGAGAGGGATACAGTGGTTTTTCAGGAACGCACTACAAATGTTCTCAAGTAAAAGTCTCATCGAAGCCGTTCTATCTAATGATATCCTCTCAGCAGTCCCATTTCTAATGATTTTGCCGAATCATCACCGTGGCGCACGTGTTGGCGCGTTGCCTGAATTGCTACTGCCGTGGACGGGGTGTTGCTGCCTTTCGGGCTTCAGTTTCACCTTGATAAAAAAAGAAACACCAACGAATAAAACATTTTCTAATTCTTGAAAAAAGAATAAAACATTTTCTGGGAGCTACATGTTGTGAGGTTGGCGAAGCGAAAATTTGAAAACACCAACAGTTGCAACTGGCGTTGGTTTGGCACGTTGTATTTTGTTTCACAAAATCGTGTGGACGCATGTTAAGTAATAATCCCAAATTACTTTATGCTTTTGGAAATTCAGTTTGGGTCTCTTTAAGACACATCCAGATGAGATATAATTACGTCACATCTAAGCTAATGTCTACTCTGTTTGTGGTCTATTTTTTGTCTTAGTTTTTGGGTCTGTCTAGGACACATCTAGATGTGACATAGTTATGTCACATCTAAACTGATGTCCACTTGATTATACTCTATATTTTTTTGTTCTAATTTTTTTATTTCTTGTTGCTGCATTATATACTTTTGGGAGGTTAGATGTGACATCCTTAAAAAACATCTAGATGTGAATTAGACAAACTGTTAGTTTTTTCTGTTTTTTACTATATTATATACTTGTGGGAGCTTAGATGTGACATTCTTAAAAAACATCTAGATGTGAATTAGACAAACTGATTCAGTTTTACCTTTTTTTTAAATCAAGAAAAAAATTATGCTTTTGGATATTCAGTTTTACTTTATGATTTTAGATATTGCCACTTGGCGGATATTTATGCTTGTGTGGCTTCAGTTTTACCTTTTTTATAAAAAAAATCAAGAAAAAATCAACGGGGAAAAACATTTTCTGACAACTGCGTAGTGAGGTTCACAAAACGAAACTTTGAAAACACCAACAGTTGCGACTTGCACTGATTTGGCACGGTGTATTTTGGTTGACAATATCGTGTGGACTTCATGTTAAGATTTTTTGAGGGAATAATGTTATGTTATACTCCCTCCGTCCGAAAAAACTTGTCATTTTTTTTTGCATGGTAATACGTGTCTCATTCATATCATAAATATTAAAGTACAAGTCACGTAAGGACCGACATGACAAAACTGAAAAGTTAGTAGAACATCTCTGAGCTTGACACCAACGCCCGTTACCTGTCTCCAGCACCACGACAGCAGCCACCGAAGAAAAGAATGATGGATCACCTCCTCACCCGAGCTCGACGCGGCTCCATCGCTGATATGCAGCTTTGCGGACCTCCAAGGTGGCTCACCAAAAGTGAAGCCCTTATCGTTGAACGAATCAGACCGGGGCAACACCCCGGACACGCCATCGAACTCCAGATCTGGCACCCCACCGCGACTAAGACGTCGTGGAAGGAAACCATACCTGCCATCCACGAACCACGAACCCAGCACATGTTCCGTCTTCCAGATGTCGTCGATGCAGACCACAATCTGCATCCGCTCCTGAACTACCTCCCAAGCTCCGCGCCGACGCTGGAGCAAACGTCGCCGCAACGGCGGAGCCCGAGGACATAGGTCCACCACGAGGATGCCGCCGCCACGCCATCCTTGCTTGAACAGACTGGTTTCCAAATCCATCCCCAACCATAGGACCAATGGCCTTGTCAAGAAAGGATCCGAAGAATCTTTATTCAGCGCTATCATCGTCGCCGCCGAAACAAAGACGATGAACATAATAAAAATCTAAACTAGTACGGAGTAAAAACAATCCACACGCGTGGATCCGGCGACCCCCCTCACCACCGACGACCGAAGTCGCCGGCGGAGGGGAGCCGCCGAAGGACGGCGCTGGAAGATTGGGTCTCCTGGCGGCGGCTAGGGTTCCAGCCGCCAGGGACAGGAGGAAAAACGATGAGCAATGCCTACGTGCGGCTAAAAAAAATGGACAAAAAGGGGTGTATCTAGAAGTAAAATACATTTAAATACATCCTTTTTTATTTATTTTGATGACAAGTATTTCCAAACGGAGGGAGTACTTAACCCCAAATTACCTTTTGAAAAAGGCCGGTGACAAGCTCAGGTTTGCAGCTTTGACATTGGCCCGCGTTCACGTCAAATCGTTGGCCAGGCCGGCCGGGTGCTAGGCCTCCTTGGAGGCCTTTTGCCTTTTGGTGGACAGCAATGCAAAAGCTGAAGCTGGCCTACAACAGCCCGTCAATTGATTTTTCTTATTTTTTTCTGAGTTGTTAAAATCACTAAGCACAATAAATGCCCTAAAAAATTACTAAGCATGTAGGCACAATCTTTCAAAAAAAGATGACATTACTAAGCATAAAGCAACTGCAATAAGAGCATCTTCACTTGTTCGGCCCCCCAACGCATAGGCCGGCACTATTTCGGGCGCTCACCTAGCGATTTTTAGGCCCTGAGGGCGATCTAGGTCCCAGCCACGCCCCCAGGTGCCGCCCCCGAGGCGTCGTAAATTCAAATTTGCCCATTCCCGCTACCCAAAAAACGCCACAAGTTCGGCGATCAGCGCCACAGTTCGGTGATCAAATAAAAAGTTCAGCGTGCAAAAGAAAGGACGTGTAGGCAATGCATCAAACAGCGGTGTCGGCGTCCGGCGTCGGAGGAGTCGGCGTCGGCGTGGCTTCTGTGGTGGGCGTCGTGGAGGCATCATCGCTCGGCCTTGGCGGCGGCGTTGGCGTCAGCGTGGGAGTTGGCGCCACCTTCGACGGCATCTGGTTCAGGAGGAGGCCACGCTCTGCCTGTTGGGGAACGTTGCAGAAAATTAAAAATTTTCCTACGGTTTCACCAAGATCCATCTATGAGTTCATCTAAGCAACGAGTCATGGGAGAGAGATTGCATCTACATACCACTTTGTAGATCGCGAGCGGAAGCGTTCAACGAACGAGGATGAGGTAGTCGTACACGACGTGATCCAAATCACCGGAGATCCTAGCACCGAACGGACGGCACCTCCGCGTTCAACACACGTACGGTCAACGTAACGTCTCCTTCTTCTTGATCCAGCAAGGCAAAGGAGAGGTTGGGGAAGATGGCTCCAGCAGTAGCACGACGGCGTGGTGATGGTGGAGCTGCAGTACTCCGGCAGGGCTTCGCCGAGCTCTACGGAGGAGGAGGAGGTGTTGGAGAGGAAGAGGGAGGCGCCAAGGACCAGGGTTCGGCTGCCCCCTCCCCTCCCCCCTTTATATAGCCCCCTAGGGGGGCGCCGGCCCTAGGAGATGCAATCTCCTAGGGAGGGCGGCGGCCAAGGGGTGGGGCTTGCCCCCCAAGCAAGGGGGCGCCCCCCCTTTAGGGTTTCCCCACCCTAGGCGCATGGGCCTCTTGGGGCTGGTTCCCCTTGGCCCATGTAGGCCAAGGCGCACCCCCTAGAGCCCATGTGGCCCCCCCGAGGCAGGTGGCCCCATCCGGTGGACCCCCCGGGACCCTCCGGTGGTCCCGGTACAATACCGATAACCCCGAAACTTGTCCCGATGGCCAAAACAGCACTTCCTATATATAATTCTTTACCTCCGGACCATTCCGAAACTCCTCGTGACGTCCGGGATCTCATCCGGGACTCCGAACAACATTCGGGTTACTGCATATACATATCTTCATAACCCTAGCGTCACCGAACCTTAAGTGTGTAGACCCTACGGGTTCGGGAGACATGCAGACATGACCTAGACGGCTCTCGGGCAATAACCAACAGCGGGATCTGGATACCCATGTTGGCTCCCACATGCTCCACGATGATCTCATCGGATGAACCACGATGTCGAGGATTCAATTAATCCCGTATAAGGTTCCCTTTGTCAATCGGTATTTTACTTGCCCGAGATTCGATCGTCGGTATCCCAATACCTCGTTCAATCTCGTTACCGGCAAGTCACTTTACTCGTACCGTAATGCATGATCCCATGATCAAACACTTTGATCACATTGAGCTCATTATGATGATGCATTACCGAGAGGGCCCGGTGATACCTCTCCGTCAAGCGGAGTGACAAATCCCAGTCTCGATCCGTGTCAACCCAACAGACACTTTCAGGATACCCGTAGTAGACCTTTATAGTCACCCAGTTACGTTGTGACGTTTGGCACACCCAAAGCACTCCTACGGTATCTGGGAGTTACACGATCTCATGGTCTAAGGAAAGGATACTTGACATTGGAAAACTCTAGCAAACGAACTATGCGATCTTATGCTATGTTTAGGATTGGGTCTCGTCCATCACATCATTCTCCTAATGATGTGATCTCGTTATCATTGACATCCAATGCCCATAGTCAGGAAACCATGACTATCTGTTGATCAACAAGCTAGTCAACTAGAGGCTTACTAGGGACACGTTGTTGTCTGTTATTCACACATGTATTACGATTTCCGGATAACACAATTATAGCACGAATAAAGACAATTATCATGAATAAGGAAATATAATAATAATGCTTTTATTATTGCCTCTAGGGCATATTTCCAACAGTCTCCCACTTGCACTAGAGTCAATAATCTAGTTACATTGTGATGAATCAAACACCCATAGAGTTCTGGTGCTGATCATGTTTTGCCTTAGGGAGAGGTTTAGTCAACGGATCTGCGACATTCAGATCTGTGTGCACTTTACAAATTTCTATGTCTCCATCTTGAACATTTTCACGAATGAAGTTGAAGCGACGTTTGATGTGCCTGGTCTTCTTGTGAAACCTGGGCTCCTTGGCAAGTGCAATAGCTCCAGTGTTGTCACAGAAGAGTTTGATTGGCCCCGACGCATTGGGTATGACTCCGAGGTCGGTGATGAACTCCTTCACCCAAATTGCTTCATGTGCTGCCACCGAGGCTGCCATGTACTCCGCTTCACATGTAGATCCCGCCACGACGCTTTGCTTGCAACTGCACCTGCTTACTGCCCCACCATTCAAAATATACACGTATCCGGTTTGTGACTTAGAGTCATCCAGATCTGTGTCGAAGCTAGCGTTGACGTAACCCTTTACGACGAGCTCTTCGTCACCTCCATAAACGAGAAACATTTCCTTAGTCCTTTTCAGGTACTTCAGGATATTCTTGACCGCTGTCCAGTGTTCCTTGCCGGGATTACTTTGGTACCTTCCTACCAAACTTATGGCAAGGTTTACATCAGGTCTGGTACACAGCATGGCATACATAATAGAACCTATGGCTGAGGCATAGGGGATGACACTCATCTCTTTTATATCTTCTGCCGTGGTCGGACATTGAGCTGAGCTCAATTTCACACCTTGTAACACAGGTAAGAACCCCTTCTTAGATTGATCCATATTGAACTTCTTCAATATCTTATCAAGGTATGTGCTTTGTGAAAGACCTATGAGGCATCTCGATCTATCTCTATAGATCTTGATGCCTAATATATAAGCAGCTTCTCCAAGGTCCTTTATTGAAAAACTCTTATTCAAGGAGGCCTTAATGCTGTCCAAGAGTTCTATATCATTTCCCATCAAAAGTATGTCATCTACATATAGTATGAGAAATGCTACAGAGCTCCCACTCACTTTCTTGTAAACGCAGGCTTCTCCATAAGTCTGCGTAAACCCAAACGCTTTAATCATCTCATCAAAGCGAATGTTCCAACTCCGAGATGCTTGCACCAGCCCATAAATCGAGCGTTGGAGCTTGCACACCTTGTCAGCATTCTTAGGATCGACAAAACCTTCCGGCTGCATCATATACAATTCTTCCTTAAGGGAACCATTAAGGAATGCCGTTTTGACGTCCATTTGCCATATCTCATAATCATAGAATGCGGCAATTGCTAACATGATTCGGACGGACTTTAGCTTCGCTACCGGTGAGAAAGTCTCATCGTAGTCAATTCCTTGAACTTGTCGATAACCCTTAGCGACAAGGCGAGCTTTATAGATGGTCACATTACCATCCGCGTCTGTCTTTTTCTTAAAGATCCATTTATTTTCTATGGCTCGCCGCTCTACGGGCAAGTCAGTCAAAGTCCATACTTCGTTTTCATACATGGATCCTATCTCGGATTTCATGGCTTCTAGCCATTTGTCGGAATCCGGGCCCGCCATTGCTTCCTCATAGTTCGAAGGCTCACCGTTGTCTAACAACATGATTTCCAAGACAGGGTTACCGTACCACTCTGGTGCGGAACGTGTCCTTGTGGACCTTCGAATTTCAGTAGGAGCTTGATTAGAAGTATCTTGATCATCATCATTAATTTCCTCTCTAGTCGGTGCAGGCACCTCAGGAACGTTTTCTTGAGTTTCGCCATTTTCCGGTTCAAGAGGTAACACTTCATCAAGTTCTACTTTCCTCCCACTTACTTCTTTCGAGAGAAACTCTTTCTCTAGAAAGGATCCATTCTTGGCAACAAAGATCTTGCCTTCGGATCTGAGGTAGAAGGTATACCCAATAGTTTCTTTAGGGTACCCAATAGTTTCTGAAATTCCTTGAACTTTTCAAAGGTCTCAGACTTGTGTTTCATTAAGTAGATATACCCATATCTACTCAAGTCATCAGTGAGGGTGAGAACATAACGATAGCCACCGCGAGCCTCAACACTCATTGGACCGCACACATCGGTATGTATGATTTCCAATAAGTTGGTTGCTCGCTCCATTGTTCCTGAGAACGGAGTCTTGGTCATTTTACCCATGAGGCATGGTTTGCACGTGTCAAATGATTCATAATCAAGAGACTCTAAAAGTCCATCTGCATGGAGCTTCTTCATGCGTTTGACACCTATGTGACCAAGGCGGCAGTGCCACAAATATGTGAGACTATTGTTATCAACTTTAACTCTTTTGGTATTCACACTATGAATATGTGTATCATCACGTACGAGATTCATTAAGAATAAACCATTAACCATCGGAGCATGACCATAAAACATATCTCTCATATAAATAGAACAACCATTATTCTCGGATTTAAATGAGTAGCCATCTCGAATTAAACGAGATCCAGACACAATGTTCATGCTCAAACTTGGCACTAAATAACAATTATTGAGGTTTAAAACTAATCCCGTAGGTAAATGTAGAGGTAGCGTGCCGACGGCAATCACATCGACCTTGGAACCATTCCCGACGCGCATCGTCACCTCGTCCTTCGTCAGTCTCCGTTTATTCCGCAGCTCCTGCTTTGAGTTACAAATGTGAGCAACTGCACCGGTATCAAATACCCAAGAGCTACTACGAGTACTGGTAAGGTACACATCAATTACATGTATATCACATATACCTTTTGTTTTGCCGGCCTTCTTGTCCGCTAAGTATTTGGGGAAGTTCCGCTTCCAGTGACCACTTCCCTTGCAATAAAAACACTTAGTCTTGGGCTTGGGTCCATTCTTTGGCTTCTTCCCGGCAACTTGCTTACCAGGCGCGGCAACTTCCTTGCCGTCCTTCTTGAAGTTCTTTTTACCCTTGCCCTTCTTGAACTTAGTGGTTTTATTCACCATCAACACTTGATGCTCCTTCTTGATTTCTACCTCTGCTGATTTCAGCATAGCATATACCTCAGGAATGGTCTTTACCATCCCCTGCATGTTGTAGTTCATCACAAAGCTCTTGTAGCTAGGTGGAAGCGACTGGAGGATTCTGTCAATGACCGCTTCATCCGGGAGATTAACTTCCAGTTGAGTCAAGCGGTTGTGCAACCCAGACATCTTGAGTATGTGTTCACTGACAGAGCTATTTTCCTCCATCTTACAGCTAAAGAATTTATCGGAGACTTCATATCTCTCGACCCGGGCATGAGCTTGGAAAACCATTTTCAGCTCTTCGAACATCTCATATGCTCCATGTCTCTCAAAACGCTTTTGGAGCCCCGGCTCTAAGCTGTAAAGCATGCCGCACTGAATGAGCGAGTAATCATCGGAACGTGACTGCCAAGCGTTCATAATGTCTTGTTCTGCAGGGAGGATAGGTGCGTCACCCAGCGGTGCTCGTAGGACATAATCTTTCTTGGCAGCTATGAGGATGATCCTCAGGTTCCGGACCCAGTCCGTATAGTTGCTGCCATCGTCATTCAGCTTGGTTTTCTCTAGGAACGCGTTGAAGTTGAGGACTACGTTGGCCATTTGATCTACAAGACATATTGTAAATATTTTAGACTAAGTTCATGATAATAAAGTTCATTTAATCAAATTATTTAATGAACTCCCACTTAGATAGACATCCCTCTTCTAGTCATCTAAGTATTACATGATCCAAGTCAACTAGGCCGTGTCCGATCATCACGTGAGACGGACTAGTCAACATTGGTGAACATCTTCATGTTGATCGTATCTTCTATACGACTCATGCTTGACCTTTCGGTCTTCTGTGTTCCGAGGCCATGTCTGTACATGCTAGGCTCGTCAAGTCAACCTAAGTGTTTGCATGAGTAAATCTGTCTTACACCCGTTGTATGTGAACGTTAGAATCTATCACACCCGATCATCGCGTGGTGCTTCGAAACAACGAACTGTCGCAACGGTGCACAGTTAGGGGGAACACTTCTTGAAATTATTATGAGGGATCATCTTATTTACTACCGTCGTTCTAAGTAAACAAGATGCAAAACATGATAAACATCACATGCAATCAAATAATAAACGTGACATGATATGGTCAATATCACATAGCTCCTTTGATCTCCATCTTGGGGCTCCATGATCATCTTGTCACCGGCTTGACACCATGATCTCCATCATCATGATCTCCATCATCGTGTCTCCATGAAGTTGCTCGCCAACTATTACTTCTACTACTATGGCTAACGCGTTTAGCAATAAAGTAAAGTAATTTACATGGTGTTTCTCAATGACACGCTGGTCATACAAAAAATAAGGACAACTCCTATGGATCCTGCCGGTTGTCATACTCATAGACATGCAAGTCGTGATTCCTATTACAATAGCATGAACATCTCATACATCACATATAGATCATTCATCATTCATCACAACTTTGGCCATATCATATCACAAAGCACTTGCTGCAAAAACAAGTTAGACGTCCTCTAATTGTTGTTGCAAGTTTTACGTGGCTGAATTAGGGTTCTAGCAAGAACGTTTTCTTACCTACGTGAAAGCCACAACGTGATTTGTCAACTTCTATTTACCCTTCATAAGGACCCTTTTCATCGAATCCGCTCCAACTAAAGTGGGAGAGACAGACACCCGCCAGCCACCTTATGCAACTAGTGCATGTTAGTCGGTGGAACCGGTCTCACGTAAGCGTACGTGTAAGGTTGGTCCGGGCCGCTTCATCCCACAATACCGTTGAAGCAAGATAAGACTAGTAGCGGCAAGAAAGTTGACAACATCTACGCCCACAACAAATTGTGTTCTACTCGTGCAATAGAGAACTACGCATAAACCTGGCTCTGAAACCACTGTTGGGGAACGTTGCAGAAAATTAAAATTTTCCTACGGTTTCACCAAGATCCATCTATGAGTTCATCTAAGCAACAAGTCATGGGAGAGAGATTGCATCTACATACCACTTTGTAGATTGCGAGCGGAAGCGTTCAACGAACGAGGATGAGGTAGTCGTACACGACGTGATCCAAATCACCGGAGATCCTAGCACCGAACGGACGGCACCTCCGCGTTCAACACACGTACGGTCAGCGTAACGTCTCCTTCTTCTTGATCCAGCAAGGCAAAGGAGAGGTTGGGGAAGATGGCTCCAGCAGCAGCACGACGGCGTGGTGATGGTGGAGCTGCAGTACTCCGGCAGGGCTTCGCCGAGCTCTACGGAGGAGGAGGAGATGTTGGAGAGGGAGAGGGAGGCGCCAAAGACCAGGGTTCGGCTGCCCCCCTCCCCTCCCCCCTTTATATAGCCCCCTAGGGGGGGCGCTGGCCCTAGGAGATGCAATCTCCTAGGGGGGCGGCGGCCAAGGGGTGGGGCTTGCCCCCCAAGCAAGGGGGCGCCCCCACTTTAGGGTTTCCCCACCCTAGGCGCATGGGCCTCTTGGGGCTGGTTCCCCTTGGCCCATGTAGGCCAAGGCGCACCCCCTAGAGCCCATGTGTCCCCCCCCCGAGGCAGGTGGCCCCATGCGGTGGTCCCCCCGGTGGTCCCGGTACAATACCGATAACCCCGAAACTTGTCCCGATGGCCAAAACAGCACTTCCTATATATAATTCTTTACCTCCAGACCATTCCGAAACTCCTCGTGACGTCCGGGATATCATCCGGGACTCCGAACAACATTCGGGTTACTGCATATACATATCTTCACAACCCTAGCGTCATCGAACCTTAAGTGTGTAGACCCTACGGGTTCGGGAGACATGCAGACATGACCGAGACGGCTCTCGGGCAATAACCAACAGCGGGATCTGGATACCCATGTTGGCTCCCACATGCTCCACGATGATCTCATCGGATGAACCACGATGTCGAGGATTCAATTAATCTCGTATACGATTCCCTTTGTCAATCGGTATTTTACTTGCCCGAGATTCGATCATCGGTATCCCAATACCTCGTTCAATCTCGTTACCGGCAAGTCACTTTACTCGTACCGTAATGCATGATCCCGTGATCAAACACTTTGATCACATTGAGCTCATTATGATGATGCATTACCGAGAGGGCCCGGTGATACCTCTCCGTCAAGCGGAGTGACAAATTCCAGTCTCGATCCGTGTCAACCCAACAGACACTTTCAGAGATACCCGTAGTATACCTTTATAGTCACCCAGTTACGTTGTGACGTTTGGCACACCCAAAGCACTCCTACGGTATCCGGGAGTTACACGATCTCATGGTCTAAGGAAAGGATACTTGACATTGGAAAACTCTAGCAAACGAACTATGCGATCTTATGCTATGTTTAGGATTGGGTCTCGTCCATCACATCATTCTCCTAATGATGTGATCTCGTTATCATTGACATCCAATGCCCATAGTCAGGAAACCATGACTATCTGTTGATCAACGAGCTAGTCAACTAGAGGCTTACTAGGGACACGTTGTTGTCTGTTATTCACACATGTATTACGATTTCCGGATAACACAATTATAGCACGAATAAAGACAATTATCATGAATAAGGAAATATAATAATAATGCTTTTATTATTGCCTCTAGGGCATATTTCCAACACTGCCAGGTACCACGCCTTGAGCTGCTCGTCATCGCTCCGGAGCATGCCCCCCCCCCCCAATTAGGAAAGCCGGGTCGATGTTCCTCTTCTTCGCGGTGACGTTGGTCCAGAGCAGGTCGAGCTTGACGGCGTTGTTCGTCATCAACGCCGACCACCGCGCCTCTGTTTTCTCTTCCCGCTGGGCGCCCGGGTATGTTCGTCGGCGATGCAATGCTCGATGGACTCTTGCACACACGCGGTAGCCGACTTGGCATGTTTGGCCAACTTGGCCCTTTTGTTGCCGTCCGGGCGCCCATCGGCCCCGCCCGGCGTCGGCGCGTCCAGCTTGTACGTGTCCTTGGCCTTGGCGAGGGTGCGCCGGACTTCTGCCCACTTCTCGCACTTCTCGATCCGGGAGAAGACGTGGAGGTACTTGAAATCTTGGTCGGTGCTGCTGCCCTCGCGGTACATGGCGAACATCCGCACCATCTGCGTCGAGGAACAACAGTTCGCGGCGCTCAGGATGAAAAGAAATGGAAGAGACCGGCGTGTCATGCCTGACCTCGATGCTGGCGTCGCTCTCTGGGCGAGCCGCGATCTCCTCGACGATCCCATGTCATTTGTTGCACGCTGTTTGGATGAGCCCCCAATGGTTCGCCATGGCCTTCGAGCCGCGCTGCATGTGGACACCCTTGAAGTAGGGGTCGACGAGCTTGCGCTCGTCGAACTCAACCTTGATGCGGTCCCAATACGTGTCGACGCTCTGGTTCACGCCGGTGATCGGGTCGAGGCAGACGATTTTCCACGCTTCGGCGAGTCACTCGTCCTTCTTGGACGCCCACTTGACACGCGGCTCGCCGGGCCTGGCCGCCCGCTTCTTCTTCTTCTTCTTCTTCTTCTTCTTCTTCTTCTTCTTCCCTTTCCTCACCGGAGCAGGTGCCGGCTCCTCCTCCTCCTCCTCCTCCTCTGGCTCCTCCTCGCCGTCCATGTCGTCGTGGAGGTCCATTGTATCATCTTGGGCAGTGAACCCGGGGGAGGCGGCGCCGGCAGACGAACCGGTCGTGATGATGTCGTCCATGTTGGCCTCCGTCGCGTCGGTGTCGCCGAGATGCGATGTGGAGGCTTGTGAGAAGAGTAGCGCGCCACGGCGGAGAGGTGGCGTCGGGGAGGCTGCGTAGGCTGGCGGCGAGTAGGTGTACGGGGGGTACTGCACGCCGGCGAAGGCGGGCGACGGCGTGCGCTGGGCCGGGTGACCATGTGAAAAGGTGATGTTGGGGTTGAACCCACCGTGCGCGTCGCCGTCGGCGTAGCCCGGCGACGATGTGCAGCCCCAGGGGTGTGGCGACGACGAGAAGCCGGCCGGAGACCCGATGCTTTGCTAGCTGCAGGACGCGTACGACCCGTGGCCGCCGGGTGGATTCATCATCCCCCCACGAGACGCCTCGGCTTGTTTGGCCGCGTGATCCGCCTGCTCTGCCACAGCCGCAGCCGCCCTGTCCCGGGCCTTCTTGGCGTTGGCCCTGTTCCGCCAGTCGATGGTGACAGCCTCCCGGCGCTGAACTTCCGCCTTCTAGTCGGCGTTAGACATGCCCGGGGGCTTGGACGGCGGCGCCCTCTGTTTCCTCTGCTTCGGCTGGGTGGTGACGGCGGCGGCGGCATCCGTAGCGGCACGGGGGGCACGTACTTCTTCGGCGGCATGGCGGTCGGCTGGAGGGGAGGAGGAGGAGAATGGCGGGAGGAATGGGGAATGGGAGGGAAACCAAGGGGGGACAGCGGGGGAAGGGAGGGGGGATGGCTGAAAAAGTGATCCTCTCACCGACAGAGCAGACCCACGCCCCTTTTCGCTTCGGCCGGCGCCCCCAAGCGACCCCCGGGGACTTGGGTTTAGCTCGGGTTCGCCGGCTATTATTTCGGTCCAAACCGGCGCTAAACGAGATCCCGTGGGTGCGACTGGGCCGATTTTCGGACGCTGACGCTAAAAAACGCCTTAGGGGGAGTGTTGGGGATATTGCTATTTGGGGTAAACCGGCCTATAGGGCCCGGGTTAGCTCCGTCAATGGACCCGAGATGTTAAAGCCCAAGGAGAAATAGAAGGGCCCGAAGCCTATAATCGGTTTAGAGGTTTACGGCGTAAACCGGCCTGAGGTAAACTTGCATTGTAAGTTAGGAATAGAGAGACCGACCCGGGCACGTTTATGAACCGGGGGTTGGGACTTTGCAGACCGACGGGCGTCACCCGTGTATATAAGGGGACGACCCGACGGCGGTTTAGGGGGAGAGAATCACAACTCGAGGTTTAGGCGAAGCTTACCGCTCCCTAGCCCTCGAAACACATCAATCCCATCACAACTAGACGTAGGCTTTTACCTTCATCGAAGGGGCCGAACTAGTATAAACTCTGTGTCCTTGCGTCCGCTCTAACCCCTTCAAGTTAACCCGTTGCGATGGCTCCACGACTAAGTCCTTTTGCCAGGACATCTGCCGTGACAAATCCACGACAGTTGGCGCCCACCGTGGGGCTATCGCGAGATGGTTTCAAGTTTTTGGAGGGCCGCTTTGAAGGACTCGAGGGTTACGCTGTGGGTCGGATGACCAAAAGTCGTCGCGGAAAACTCTACATCGACAACACAGGCTGGGGCCCCGACACCGGCTCGATCGAGTACGGGTACCGGGTCCCCTTCGGAGGCATCCATGTTTTCATCGGCAAGATCGGTGAACCGGGCCCCGAGCTGGGCGTCTGCACCGACCTCGTCGAGACAGCTCAGTGCACGAGATCGACCCTGGCTAAACCGGCCAGGAAGCGCGCCTTCGTGGGAGTCATCCACGGAGGAGGCTACGAGGAAGGATCCGAATCCGGTGACGAAACCGCCATCTACCCCGGCGATGAAACGTCAACCGGGGAAACCGAATCTCTTTACCAGCTGCAAGATGATCGGATTGGGGGCAGCTTCGATGGCGACAGTATTCCGGACCCCTCTGATCTGCCCTATCGGGTTGGGATCTTCATGGCTGGAACACAGGCGGCGCCACATTCATCAACTGCGGCAGCAGTGATCTCCGGATCGGCAGTGGCAACAGCCGCGCGGGCAGGAGGCCCTGCGGATTCACCAGCCCAAGTATTGTCAGAACTGTTTGACGCACTGGCAGCGCTCATGGCGGAAGCCAACCCGGTGGATCAGGAGGTTCATAATGCTGAGATTGCCAAAGTGAGAGAACAGATCACTCAAGCTAAAGCGGAGCTGGCAGCAGAAGAGGCTAGGATGACGGCGGAGCGCGCCGCTTTAGATGCACGGGCTTACAGGCTCATGATGGACCAGAATGCGTCTCAGGAAGTCCTGAAGAGGAAATTCCGATCTCGATTGCCCGCAGCCCTCGATGCCCGAAATCTCTTCAACACCCCGGGGGTAAACCGTGCGAAGGCGACAGTTGGCGCTCCGGTTCAGCACCGGATAATAAACCTGCCTCGTCACAACACGGGTACACCATAGGCCGTGCCAACACCGTCGGGCCATTATTCCAACCCGATGGATAACCTCGTTGCGGCAGCAGCTTGGTTGGAAGCCATTCCGATAGAAGGTGATTCACCGCAGGATGTAGAGACACGCCGGGTCAAGGAGCTCCTTAGGACCGCGTTGGCCCAACAAGAAGCATATTCGCAAAGCCGTGATCGAATTCATTCCACCCCTTGCCCCAGCGGGAGCTATAGTAGGCACGTGGAAGAGCCGGCTGTTTCAAGTAATGCCAGGCGTGAAGCGCTCCGCGGCAACAATCCGGCGGGCGTCGACAATGCTCAGGAGAATGTGGATCGCGCCCGTGCGCGGGAGGCCGGATTAGCAGCGCAGCATCAGGCTCGTCAGCTTACACCTATCTTCCCAGCTGCTACGGTAGAACCGGGGGTGGTTTCTAGTTCTTTGGGAGTACCATGCCTCGTTCCCGCTTTACGCAACGTACGCCTGCCCAAAGACTTCAAAGGCCCCCGCAAGGTACCAAACTACACGACAGATCAACCTCCGGAGACATGGGTGGAGAGCTATGAGATGGCTATGGAGATGCTGGATGTGGATGACACGGCGTGTGCCAAGTATTTTACTATGATGTTAGAAGGAACGGCCCGGACTTGGCTAAAGAGCTTACCGCCTAATTCCATCAATTCGTGGGCCCAGTTGCGCGCCCGGTTTATCAAGAATTTCAAAGACACGTGCAAACAGCCAATGTCGATAGTTGACCTAGCAGCTTGCGTTCAGCAAGAAGGGGAATCAACTACCCATTGGGTACGCCGGGTATCAGAAGTTTTGCACTCGTCAGATCGCATCAACGCAGACACCGCCGTGGTGCTGTTGGAAAGTAACTGTCGGTTTGGCCCGTTGAAGCTAAAGCTAGGCCGGATGAAGCGTGATTGCACGGATATGGGAACGCTCATGACCGCTTTAGTGAAGTATGCGGATTCTAACAGTACCAAGGATCCTGACTCTGGTGACGACAAAGCAGGGAAGGGAAAGAAGAATAGCAACACCAAAGGCCAGCAGCATCGACTGACAGGTAATGGAGGCGGAGGTAAGCGTAAACCGGATGGGAGCATGGATTTTGTGGCCAACACAAGTGCACAGAATAAGGGCCATCGGCATAAGGGGAAACAGCCGAGTTTTCGCGCAAATCCCGGTCCTAATCCGGAGCGTTTGAACTTTTTCTTAAACCAGCCCTGTCCGAAGCACGGAACAAAAGAGGAGCCAGCAACCCATCTTTGGAAGGATTGTTACATCATGAAGGAATTCAAAAGCTCAAACACTTTCCAATATGATCACAGCTCTGGCGGCGGTTCAGGTTCCGGATCAGGATACGGCGGCGGAAATTCCGGTCCAGGGTTCCATGGTAATCCGGGCGGACAGGACAGCCAAAATACTCAAGGTAATCAAAGTGGCTACGGACAGCAGCAATCAGGTTATCAGAGCAACCCGAAACAGTTGAGTGGTGGACAGTATCATGTCTTTACTACGGGCTTGGATAAACGGGATAGAAAGCTTCAGAGGCGGGCAGTTAGTGCTGTTGAACCGGCCACGCCTCATTATCTGCGCTGGTCGGAACAACCTATCGTATGGAGCCGAGAAGATCACCCTCCCAGGGTTTATAATCCGGGTCAGTTAGCATTGGTGGTGGCGCCTCAGGTGGGAGGTTATAAGCTCACCAAGGTGCTCATGGACGGAGGGAGCAGCATTAACATCTTGTATTATGAGACCTTCCGTCGCATGGGACTGGTAGATAAGGATCTCAAACCGACCAATACAGTGTTCCACGGGGTGGTGCCTGGCAAGTCTGCGTACCCGGTTGGTAAGATAGCCCTTGAAGTGGTCTTCGGCGATAGTCATGATTCCAGATCAGAGACACTGACGTTCGAAGTGGTTAAAATCCAAAGTCCATACCACGCTTTGTTCGGACGGCCAGCCTATGCAAAATTTATGGCACGACCCTGCTATGTATATCTGTAGCTCAAGATGCCGGGTTACAAGGGCACTATAACGGTTCATGGGAGCCGTCGAATCGCTTTGGAATGCGAGGAAGGAGATGCGACTTATGCAGAATCGGTTTGTGCTACGGAGGAGCTAAAGCGGTACAAAGACAGTGTTGACCCGGAAGGCATGACTTCGTTGAAGAAGCCAACTACGGACCACGATCCAGCCTTGAAGTTCAAATCGGCTGCCGAAACTAAGCTTGTTGACTTCGTACCTGGCGATTCGTCCAAGCAGTTCAGCATCAGTGCAAACCTGGATCCAAAATAGGAAAGCGCGCTCATCGAGTTCATCCGTGAGAATCGGGACATCTTTGCATGGAAGCCGTCTGACATGCCTGGTGTACCGAGGCGACTCGCTGAGCACACCCTTAATGTGGATCCTAAGTATAAACCGGTAAAACAGTTCTTACGCCGGTTTAACGAAGAAAGACGTAAAGCGATTGGTGAGGAAGTGGCCAGGCTCCTGGCAGCTGGGTTTATTATTGAGGTTTTTCATCCCGAGTGGCTTGCTAATCCGGTGCTGGTTCTTAAGAAAAATGGCACCTGGCGCATGTGTGTGGATTACACAGACTTGAATAAAGCCTGTCCAGCGGATCCTTTTGCTCTCCCCCGTATTGATCAAATCATTCATGCTACGACAGGTTGCGAGCGTTTGAGTTTTTTGGATGCCTATTCGGGTTATCATCAGATCAAGATGGCAGTTAAGGACCAGGAGAAGACGGCGTTCATTACTCCCTTTGGAGCCTTCTGCTATGTGTCTATGCCCTTCGGGCTTAAGAGTGCGCAGGCTACTTATCAACGGTGTGTGCAAAATTGCCTCCACGAGCAGATTGGTCGTAATGTGCATGCTTATGTGGATGATATTGTGGTCAAGTCACGAAAGAAGGAGACCCTGGTTGACGATTTGAAGGAAACTTTCGATAACTTGAGAGTGTACCAAATGATGCTCAACCCAGCTAAATGTGTTTTTGGTGTACCTGCAGGCAAGTTGTTGGGATTTTTAGTGTCCCATAGAGGAATTGAGGCCAATCCGGAAAAGATCACAGCCATCACCTCCCTGGCCAAACCGAAATGCGTCAATGATGTTCAGCGCATGGCCGGACGGATTGCAGCGTTAAGCCGGTTTATCAGTCGCCTCGGTGAAAAGGCGATCCCCTTGTATCAAATGCTCAAGAAGACGGATCAATTTGTCTGGAGTCCGGAGGCTGATAAAGCGTTTGAGGACTTGAAGCGATAGCTAGTCAATCCGCCAGTGTTGGCAGCCCCTGTAGATAAAGAGCCACTCCTGTTATATGTTGCTGCGAATGCCAGAGCGGTTAGTGTGGCGATGGTGGTAGAACAAAAGGAGGCTGGAAAGGAACATCCGGTTCAGCGACCGGTTTACTATATCAGTGAAGTGCTTATCGAGTCCAAACAAAGGTATCCGCATTGGCAGAAGCTGGTATATGGTGTTTTTATGGCAAGCCGGAAGCTGAGGCAATATTTTCAAGGACACCCCATCACGGTGGTCAGTTCTGCTCCTTTGGGTGACATCATACAGAACCGGGAGGCGACCGGTCGGATTGCCAAGTGGGCTATCGAGCTCGGGCCGCACGATTTAAGATACGTACCCTGGACGGCCATAAAGTCACAAGCACTTGTCGACTTCATAAACGATTGGACAGAGTTACAAGCACCTGAGGAGAAGCCAGATAACACATATTGGACTATTCATTTTGACGGGTCCAGACAATTGGAAGGTTCGGGGGCTGGAGTCGTTTTAACTTCCCCACGAGGAGATAAGTTTTGTTATGTCCTCCGTTTAATGTTCCCCTGTACAAATAATGCGGCTGAGTATGAAGCTTTGCTTCATGGTCTCCGGATGGCTAAAGAGATGAATCTGAGCCGAGTTAGGTGCTTTGGTGATTCGGATCTGGTGGCTCAGCAGGTATCTGGCACCTGGGATTCTAAGGACCCGCTCATGGCTGCGTACCGTCGTGAAGTAGATATGGTGGCTGGGTATTTCAAAGGCTATCAAGTGGACCATGTGGACCGCAGAAAGAATGAGGCAGCGGACGCTTTAAGCCGCTTGGGCTCTCAGCGTAAACCGGTCCCACCCAATGTTTTCTTGGATGTGTTGTATCACCCATCGGTACAGCTACCCGGTGAGCTGGAGTTGGCTATTCCTGATCCGGAGGCTCAATTAGTGGCGGCTCTTCACGTCACCCCGGATTGGACGCTTCCTTATCTGGCGTATATGAACCGGGGTGAGTTGCCAGAAGACGAAAGCTTGGCTCGGCAAATAGTACGGCGGTCCAAGTCTATGACCATCCTCAAAGGGGAGCTACATCATCGCAGCGTGTCAGGAGCGCTGCAACGGTGCGTATCCCCTGAGGAGGGGTGCGAGATATTACGTGAAATACATGAAGGGGATTGCGGCCACCACGCCGGTTCAAAATCATTGGTGGCTAAAGCGTTCCGCCACGGTTTCTACTGGTTAACTGCTCATGCTGATGCAGAAGACCTGGTCAGGTTATGTGATGGTTGCCAGAAATTTTCCAGGCGAGCGCACATACCGGCTCAAGAATTGAGGATGATTCCAATCACTTGGCCGTTTGCGACTTGGGGGCTCGATATGGTTGGGCCTTTTAAGCGTTCCAAAGATAAGAAGACCCACCTACTGGTGGCGGTTGACAAATTTACAAAGTGGGTGGAGGCAGAACCTGTCAGTAAATGTGATGCGGCCACGGCGGTTCGGTTTATAAAGAAGGTGATCTTCCGGTTTGGCTTTCCACACAGCATCATCACAGATAATGGTACCAATCTATCCAAGGGGGCCATGAAAGAGTTCTGCGCACGGGAGCATATACGGCTTGATGTTTCTTCGGTAGCTCACCCACAATCTAATGGTCAGGCAGAACGAGCGAATCAAGAGATCTTGAGAGGTATCAAACCCCGGCTTCTGGTCCCTTTGCAAAGGACGCCGGGTTGTTGGGTGGAGGAGCTACCGTCTGTATTATGGAGCATCAACACCACGCCTAACAGATCCACGGGGTTTACGCTGTTTTTTATGGTCTATGGAGCAGAGGCGGTTCTCCCAAGTGATATACGACATGACTCACCTCGTGTGGCAGCGTATGTTGAAGCGGACAACGAGCAGGCACGGCAGAACGCTCTTGACTTGTTGGATGAGGAACGTGACTTAGCAGCTGCCCGTTCAGCGATTTACCAGCAAGATCTTCGCCGTTACCACAGTCGTCGGGTTAGGACCAGAACCTTTCAGGAGGGGGATTTGGTGCTTCGGCTCATCCAGGATCAGTCTGATCAGCATAAATTATCCCCGCCTTGGGAGGGACCTTTTGTGGTCAGCAAGAATCTGAATAATGGGTCATACTACCTGATTGATATTCGAGAGCGCAAGGATTCACGCACATCAGAGGAGGAGACCAGCAGGCCGTGGAACATAGCTCATCTTCGACCTTATTATACATGAGCCTTGGGCTCTGTTTATGTACATATCATGACCATGTATATATTATGATTAATACAATAAACCGGAGCCTCGAGTAAAGCGGGGTCTCTGCTGTTCTTCACATCATGCGTGTTTACCCCTTGAGGTCGCTTCACAGAAGATCAAAGTGAAGATTCCGGTTTAAAAGCCGGTTCAAGGGAAGATGTCTCCCACAAAGCTTTGAAGCTCTTAATATCCGGTTCAAGATCCCGGTTCAAGAAAAATTTATCTCTTGCAAAAAGGTTAAAAGTTACTGAAGAGGACCTGCTGACATGATGCGCGGTTCAAACATGGGGCTTCCTGTTCAAACATAGGTCGTATTCGAACCAAAGAGAACATAGCTATCCTTATAAAGTCAGTTGGGGACCTAGTCGGCCTGAACCGTAGCTACACCTCCGGGGAGCTTGGTCATGTCTTGACGACGGTAATGCCTTCTGGCTGGCACATTTGCCACTGAATCAGTTGGGGACCTAATCGACTTGAACCGTAGTTACACCTTATGGGAGCTCGGTCATGTCTTGATGATGGTAATGCCTTCTGATCGGCTTTTTAGCCAATGAATCATTTGGGGGCTTGGTCGTGTCCGAACCAACGCAATGCCACTTGATCGGCCCTTGGCCACTGAGTCACTTGGGGGCTTGGTCGAATCCGAACCAATGCAATGCCATTTGACCGGCATATTTGCCACGATTCAGTTAGGAACCTAGTCGACCTAAACCGTAGCTACACCTCTTGGGGGCTTGGTTTCTTTTGTCTTGACGATGGTCACGCCTTCTGAACGGTTCATAGCAACCACTATTTGCATGCGTTTTACTATCGCGTTGTCCTCTCGTATTTGGTTTTTGTTTTCTGCCTTTATTGTGGTGTCTTTTGTTCTTCGGAACGTCAAGTACTTTTAAACCGATTCAGCTGACACAGCCTAGTCCGTTTTTTAACCCGGAGGCAAGTTTCCCGGTTTGGCAAAGGCGCAGCACGGTTCGTATGGTCGAAAGACCGTCTTGTGTACTCAGTAAAGACAGGAAACATAAGTTGGAAAAAGTCATTGGAAAGGGCATCAGTACCCGTGCGCAAAGGCGCATTCAAACGCAGAGATATTAACTATCTTATTACAAGGCAGCGTAGTGCCTGAATATATTGTTTTTTGACGGATTAAACGTCACCAATTAAGGTGAACCGGAGCGTTGATTACGCCTGTTCGCCGCCTCGGTTCGAAGGCTGTGGATCATCTTGCGCCGCTTCAGCTTTCTCTTGGCTACCCATTGGCTGGAAATCAGCAGTGGTCCAGTCGATTCCCATTAGCGCTTGAAAGACAGCTTCTTCGTGAATCAGCAAAGACGGTTCAATGTCAGGGGCGTAGGTATGCTTACGGATTGGAGGAATAAGGTTTTCCGCTTCAGGGACCGGGGCAGCTACTCGCTTGTTCTGGTTATCATATTGGGCTTGGTAATGTGTCAGATCTGCTTCTTCAGCCAATTGACAAGCTAGGGGGCGCACCGCCCGGTTTATCGCCCTCAAATCATTTTCGCCAAAGTCTGAACCATCTTCTTTCAAGCTGGGGTATCCTTGGGCCGCTTCGACAGGATCGAAATCTGGTACCCACGCTTTGGCCCGGATCAAGGCAGTGATGGCTCCAGTTCGAGCAGCTGATCTTTTCAACTCTTCAATCCGGGCTGGAAGCATGGATAGCCTTTTTAACGTGTCTTGAATCAGAGACGGTGCAGGGTTGTTATGCGATGCAGTGGTGATAGCTCTCTGTGCTCCGGTGTACAACTGTTCAATCAGAGTATAGGCAGCTTTGAGTTTCATCCGCACATCAGAACCCAAGTGTCCAATACGTGTGCCTGCAGTGTTTCAAGATGGATTACAAACCGGACATAGGATATAGCAGACAAGGTACAAATTGGAAGAAGGGCATCGAAAGAAATTTACCAAAGACGGCAGAGGTCATGGAGTGTATTTGTCGCTTCACGGTGGATAATTCATCAACCACCGGTTTGAGAGCAGCTTCGGCATTTTCAGCCCTCTTCGTCAAAAGAGCTTTTTCAGTAGCCCAATCAGCTTGTTCCTTTTTGCGGCTTTCTTTCAGCTGTTCCATAACGGTTAAGGCATTGGTCAATTCCTCCTTCGCTTTTGCAGTTTCAGCCTGCTGGGTTTTTAAGGTTTCCTGAAGGTCCAAGACTTGTTTCTCTTTGGTCTTCAGATCCCCCTGCAGCAGGTCGTCAGCAGTGTTCAGAAAATATTGCACGGTTTGGAAGTATCAACCACACAAGCAAGTTATGTGCTCGATACTTGGGGGCTAATGCATACTTGATTTTAACGCATGTTTTCCATTACAAAAGTCCCAGGATTAATACAAGTATTTAAACTTGGCACTTGGGGGCTAATGGTTATTTGACGATGTTTCTGGTTAACGGCCTATGTTGAAGCCCTGGGTTTTAAACCGGACCTTAGGGGTCAAGGCAGCATGATTCGGGTCACCATCTCGGATTGATAAGCTAGGTTGCAACAGAAGGAAGCACAAGAGAGTTACCTCAAGTTTTTCTTTCATCATCCTGATCATACCAGCTTCATAATCGCGACTGGTGTACAGTCGGTTCAGGTACCCAGAATAAAGATCTTGGGCGCTTAAAGCGGCGTACGTTGAGGAATCAACGTCCCATTTGCCCTTTATGGCCGAGATTTCGTCCTTGGCAGTATGCTTGGCTAAAGTAGCAGAGTTCCCCGGTTCAGAGCGACCAATGCCGGTAATCACAACATCATCATCTTTGGAGTCACTGCTCTGCATTGGCACTGTCGGTTTATCAACAGTTCCAGAAGGGGGGATGGATTCCTCAACCCGAACAGGACTGGCAGGCGGATCAGTACGGCTGGCAGGATTGGTAGGCCTTTCTTCAGCACAGGCGTCATCTTGTGGAGATAGATAATTCTGAATGTCTTCACGACCCAGAGCATCAGCACCAGGAGTTCTCTCCGGTTCAGGAGCGGCAGTTCCTTCGGCCGGGTTATCCAGACGAGCCTTCTTGCTCGGTCTAGGTTTAGCCCTGGGAAAAACCCAAAGATTGAAAGAACGGTGTAAGATGGATTAAGAGACCCATACAGAAATATGTTGTGATCGGTCCAACTTACCCAATAACTGTCTTTAGCGGTGGCAGTTGAGTGGCTGAAGATTCACCAGAAGATGAATGGGAAGTGACCTGATAATCGGAGTCAGATGGATTAAGAGGCTGACGAGTTAAATCTGCTTTAGGAGGAAAGCTAGCGCATAAATCGGAGACCTCTGAGCGGCGTTTCCGAACCGGGCTGTTCGGTAAACCGGCGGAGGTAACTACCTGGCCGCTATGCCGGGTGGTGCGTCGAGCTTCATGTTGCTGAGTCTTCACAAGAAATTTGGGATCCAAGTAAGCAAGAGGATGAGAAAATTTAATTTTCCGGTTTGCTTGGCGAGGTTTTTTCAAAGGCAAAGGAACTGCATCAGAAGAAAGAATAGTTACCTCTGGGCCTTCAGCATTACTCGCTTCAGCATCGTCCTGACAAATATCATCATCAATAAGACGTATAAAAAGTAAGCCAACTGAATCGAGGTCTACCCCAAGGTCCGAATTACCCACATCATCCTCCTCTAAATCCGGGGTAGAGGAAGCGGTGTTCCTTTTCTTCTGAGCGGGCTTCTTCACCCTCGTTTTGGGTCGGGTTACCTTTTCGGTCGGCTCTTGAAACTTCTTGCTCCAGAACGGATCATCTCCCTGTCTCAGAAAGGACTGGAGTTAGCAATATGTATATAAAGAGATCATAAATTCTATAACAAACAGAGGTGAGATACTTACAGCAGGTGGTTTGTTTGTAGCATAAAAGGGAAGCAGGCCGGTTCGGGCGCAAACATATTCCGGTTCATTCAGCATCTTTTTCACAGCTTCAGTAACTTCGTCTTCCGTCAGCTGAATGTTGCAGTGCCTCAAAGGATCATCAACCCGGCCCGTGTATTGGCACATTAAACCGGAGCGGATGCTAAGGGGCAGGATGCTCCATGAAATCCAGCAACGGGCAAGATCTACCCCCGTTAAACCGTTAGCCATGAAGGCTCTGAGCTTGGACAGCTGAGGGGCATACTTACTCCTCTCTTTGGCGGTTAGCCTTGGGGGGAAGGGGTGTGTATTGCTAAGTCTCTCTGGACGGAAGCCGGGCAGAGGATTTTCTTCAGCAGGGGAAGTATCCTTGCAATAGAACCAAGTGTGATTCCATTCTTGCGGATGACTATGCAACTTGGCGTGAGGATAAGTCACCTCTTTCCTCTTTTGAATCGCCATACCACCCAGTTCCATATTAGGGCCGTCGGTGAATTCAGTACGTCGGTTCAAATGAAAACAGTCTCGGAACAGCTCTACAGTAGGTTCCTCCTGGAAGTACACCTCACAAAGCACTTGAAAATGGCAGATATTCGTGACTGAGTTTGGACCAACATCTTGTGGGCGCAACTTAAAATTAGCAAGGACGTCCCGATAAAATTTTGAACCGGGTGGATTAAAACCCCGGGCCAGGTGATCCGCAAACACCACCACTTCTCCCTCCTGTGGGGTAGGAGGACATTCATCCCCTGGAACCCTCCAATGGATGGCATTCTTGCTACTCAAAGCGCCAGTCAGAACTAAGTTGTTTAATTGGGTCTCAGTGATGCGAGAGGGAACCCAGTTGCATTCGTACACCTGTTTTGCCATGAGGAAATCTACAAGACAAAGGTATTCCGGTTTGAGAACAAGTGTGATTGTAAACCGAAGATGCTCTTATATAGAGTGAAGTTATCTACAATGATATCATCTAGCGGTTCATCAAGGGGACTAATGGATATATGGATTGGGTTGTTCGCTCTGCTAGAAGTTAAACCGACCAGATCTAACAGTTGTGAATATGAAAGCAGAAACAGATCCCGTACGGATTCTTTCAAAACAATGGATCTACAGCTAGGGCGAAAAAGAAGTAAAAATATGAGGTTTGGCTCACAGCAGAACAACATGAGTTCGACAAGCAGGGAAATGAGTGGGATCTAAGGAGATGAGTACAGATTTATGGCGAATACTGAGAGGGACTACAAATCACAATATAGGTATCATCATCTGTTCGCAAAAGCTGTTATGAAGATGAACAAGGAACAGTGGCAGGATGACGAACCCTAGAACAGATCTAAAGCAAGAAGAACAGGAGCCTTACCGGAATCCAAACGGATGTGGAAGGTCGCCGCGGTACTCTGGTCCGATCAGGGTGATGCAGCGGCCGGAGTTGATGCAGTAGCTGACGGCGGCGGCAGAGCTCCGAGGTCTGGGTCGCGAGGAAGACGAAGAAGGGGACGAAAGGGAGGAAAGGAAGATGGCCTTCAAGTCCTATTTATAAGGCGCGGCGCGCGTGCCAGGCGCGCGAATCCAGGGGCCGGTGATTTCGGGAGCCCAGCCGTCGCCCTGATTATTGTGGATTAGTAGAAGGAGACGGTAACTTTGCGCTGACGTCATATCGGTTTACCGCAGCAAAAGGAAACGAAGAAACGGCGGTTTAACAGTTACTGGAAGACATTTGAAGACAGAAATTCTTATTAAGGATTGACATGAACCTGTTCAAATCAATCTGGGGCCTAATGTTGGGGATATTGCTATTTGGGGTAAACCGGCCTATAGGGCCCGGGTTAGCTCCGTCAATGGACCCGAGATGTTAAAGCCCAAGGAGAAATAGAAGGGCCCGAAGCCTATAATCGGTTTAGAGGTTTACGGCGTAAACCGGCCTGAGGTAAACTTGCATTGTAAGTTAGGAATAGAGAGACCGACCCGGGCACGTTTATGAACCAGGGGTTGGGACTTTGCAAACCGACGGGCGTCACCCGTGTATATAAGGGGACGACCCGACGGCGGTTTAGGGGGAGAGAATCACAACTCGAGGTTTAGGCGAAGCTTACCGCTCCCTAGCCCTCGAAACACATCAATCCCATCACAACTAGACGTAGGCTTTTACCTTCATCGAAAGGGCCGAACTAGTATAAACTCTGTGTCCTTGCGTCCGCTCTAACCCCTTCAAGTTAACCCGTTGCGATGGCTCCACGACTAAGTCCTTTTGCCAGGACATCTGCCGTGACAAATCCACGACAGGGAGGGAGGCTGTTAGGGGCGCGGCTGAAGATGCTCCAAGATGGCATGGCTGGAGCCAAACAACAAAGCTTCCCGCCGGCTAGGTACATCTTCTCCATCTCTTTGGCATATTCGACTCCGAAATGCGGAGGAGCCACTAATCAATACAAGGGGTAAAGTTTAATTTTCACTTATGTTATACATGTGTGTTTTTTATGGCGACGCCATCTCCTATCTAATACCCATATAAAGCACGGGTGATGGCAGATCTAAACAATCTCAACCGTTTATCTACACGATCTGATGGTCGAAAACATCCCAATGTTGAGCACCAAGCCACCAACCACCTTGAGCGCACATGCATCCCACTAATCAATCCTTCCACTATAATTCCTCCGTACTCGTAAACATCCCAACTCTGGTCGCTCCTCCGCGCAGGTCGCCCCCTGCCGCACTCCGTCCCGCAGCCGCCGCTCATTCTTGTATAAGCTCAACTCAATTATCTCCAATTAGTCTTCTTTCTCGCTACCCAGGTATTAAAAGAGTGCACGGTTTGGACCCCTATGCAGAATGAAACATTTTTATCTGATACTCCATAGTTTACAATTTTCAGAACTCAAAACACAGGTAGGTTCCAGTTGCGATTATTTTCTTATGTTGCTTATTTTTCTCATGTTGCTTCATCATTCCCTTTTATTTGCACAGTGAATGTACCTATTTTGTGAAATTTTGTCTTCCTTATATTGTCTATCTTGTTCATCCGTTAGCAAAGTTAAGGGGCGCCGCTACGCGTCCGCCGGCCGATGTTTACATATTATCAGCCGCCTCGATGGTCGTCGGATGCGCGAGATGATAGCCGTTCGATGTAGTGTCCGCATCCGGCATGCCCACTCGTTACTTCTCGCAACAAACGCTCTGTTGCAGAAATAAGACTGCATGCCTACTCATTACTTCTCGCAACAAACGTTCTGTTGCAGAAACAAGACCACATGCTCACTCTTTACTTTCCGCAGCAAATGCTCTGTTGCAGAAACAAGACCGCATTCTCACTCGTTACTTCCCACAACAAATGCTCTGTTGCAGAGACAAGACCACAAGCCCACTCATTACTTCCCGCAACAAATGCTCTGTTACAGAAACAAGAGAAATAGCAGGGAGCACCACCATCGTCACATCGGCCAAAAAATGGGAGAAGTGATCTATGAACCATACCTGCTTGAGTCGTCGACGTCACCGCGTTGGATAAGCCCTAGTCGCCCAATGCCTTGCGCCGCCACCCTTCCTAGTCGCCCAATGCCTTGCGCCGCCACCCTTCCGAATATAGCCGCTCACACTTAGGCATGGTTGTCCTGAAACAAGAGGCGAGTTGCACGCCTCCGGCAGAGTGCTCTCTACCATCTGATAAAACATAGATTGGATGGCCACAGAGCCGGCGGACAGGCGCGCGATCAGACGGTAGAAGGTAAGCTTTTCCCCAAAGTTAAACTAAGTCTGCCAGTTGTGTTCGATTGAAGCGAGCTTACAATTTGCGGTTGTATTTGGTAAAAAGAAATGATAGCCACGCTGCAAAAAAATTGGAACGAGAATTTTTAACACAAAAAAGGTCACACAATTAACGCAGCAGGGATCCCACAAAATGGTTCCAGACGGATAAATTGCAACATCCAAATCTTACAGCTAACCAGTAGGATCAAGCAAGCAATTCAAGCGCAAGGAGATCAGAGAAAGAATAGTAAGATCATTGCCAAGCAAAACTCAAGCACAAGATTTACCCAAAAATTCACTTATTCATTACTTAAATGGAACTGCTGTACCAGCAACTTCGTAAACCAAACACATAACAGTGACTCGATATAGTTCATTAAACCAACATAGGACTGAGGCGAACGAGAGAACAGTTCAAATGAACGGACACAACGGACGACCAAGGATAAACCAGCAGGTCCAACTGCAGGGCAATTACTGACCACCACGGAGGCGGAGCACAAGGTGGAGGGTGGACTCCTTCTGAATGTTGTAGTCCGCAAGGGTGCGGCCATCCTCCAGCTGCTTGCCTGCGAAGATCAGACGCTGCTGGTCCGGGGGGATGCCCTCCTTGTCCTGGATCTTGGCCTTGACGTTGTCAATGGTGTCAGACGACTCCACCTCAAGCGTGATGGTCTTGCCGGTGAGGGTCTTGACGAAGATCTGCATGCCTCCCCGAAGGCGGAGGACAAGGTGAAGGGTGGACTCCTTCTGGATGTTGTAGTCCGCAAGGGTGCGGCCATCCTCCAGCTGCTTGCCAGCAAAGATAAGGCGCTGCTGGTCCGGGGGAATGCCCTCCTTGTCCTGGATCTTGGCCTTGACGTTGTCGATGGTGTCGGAGCTCTCAACTTCAAGGGTGATGGTCTTGCCGGTGAGGGTCTTCACGAAGATCTGCATGCCACCACGCAGACGCAAGACAAGGTGAAGGGTGGACTCTTTCTGGATGTTGTAGTCCGCAAGGGTGCGACCATCCTCCAGCTGCTTGCCAGCGAAGATGAGGCGCTGCTGGTCCGGAGGAATGCCCTCCTTGTCCTGGATCTTGGCCTTGACGTTGTCAATGGTGTCAGAGCTCTCAACCTCGAGGGTAATGGTCTTGCCGGTGAGGGTCTTCACGAAGATCTGCATGCCACCACGCAGACGCAGGACAAGGTGGAGGGTGGACTCCTTCTGGATGTTGTAGTCAGCGAGGGTGCGACCATCCTCCAGCTGCTTGCCAGCAAAGATGAGGCGCTGCTGGTCCGGAGGAATGCCCTCCTTGTCCTGGATCTTAGCCTTGACGTTGTCGATGGTGTCGGAGCTCTCAACCTCAAGGGTGATGGTCTTGCCGGTGAGGGTCTTCACGAAGATCTGCATGCCACCACGCAGACGCAGGACAAGGTGGAGGGTGGACTCCTTCTGGATGTTGTAGTCAGCGAGGGTGCGACCATCCTCCAGCTGCTTGCCAGCGAAGATGAGACGCTGCTGGTCCGGAGGAATGCCCTCCTTGTCCTGGATCTTGGCCTTGACGTTGTCAATGGTGTCAGAGCTCTCAACCTCGAGGGTAATGGTCTTGCCGGTGAGGGTCTTCACGAAGATCTGCATGCCACCACGCAGACGCAGGACAAGGTGGAGGGTGGACTCCTTCTGGATGTTGTAGTCAGCGAGGGTGCGACCATCCTCCAGCTGCTTGCCAGCGAAGATGAGACGCTGCTGGTCCGGAGGAATGCCCTCCTTGTCCTGGATCTTGGCCTTGACGTTGTCAATGGTGTCAGAGCTCTCAACCTCGAGGGTAATGGTCTTGCCGGTGAGGGTCTTCACAAAGATCTGCATCTGCAGAGAAGAATCCCGAAACAGAATGGTTAGGCTTAAGAAGCAGACCATGCATACTAATATGACAAATACTAAAACATAGATAAGCTTCTATCACGCCATAGAGATTAAACAAACAGCAGTAGCATATTTTTTTTCACTTAAGAGAAACTGACATACGGTAGGTGCATGCTCATGACCACAAAAAACTAAAGATTATGATTCCACGTAATTTAGCCTAGCTTTTTCCAAGAAAAATCAATCTACAAACGGTAGATAATAAACAAACGGCAGCAGCATATTTTTTTCATCATTGAACAGAACCTAACCGACGGTACGTGCATGCCGATGCACCAAAAAATACTGAAGATCGATCATCTCAAGGATTCCACATAGCTGTTGGACATGCTTATATCAGGCAAAGGAAGAAACCTACCTTTTTCAGAGGAAAATCAACTAACAATCCTAAGCCTAGGTTAGGACTATCTCGTTAGAACAACGAAATATGATCACGAGCTACAGATCAGGCAGATTATGCGGCTACCATTTAATTCAATCATGAAGAGTTAGCGGATCTATCACGCAGGAGCGGATGAACTAGTAGACAAATCATGCATATGAGACTATATATACGGCTTAATAAGGAATTAATTGACCGAGCACACGAACAGATCCGCCCCTTCAATCTATCTACACGCAAAAATCCCTAAGAATTCGCCAGAAATTCGAAGGCCTAACACGCGCGAATAGATCGGACAACAAGAATCGCTCCCGCAGCATCAGATCGGAGCAGAAACCGACGGAATTCGACAATACTACACCTCCAACCATCTAATCAACGCAGATCTAGACGATACAGGGAGAGGGGAGGCAGGCGCCGTACCTTGAGGCGGTGCGGGAGGAGGATTCGACGAGCCTGGGGTCGATCGGAGACGAGATTGGCTGGGGATTTGTTGGTTCCGTTCCTGGGAGCTGTGATGAGGATTGGAAGGAGGGGAGGGGGTGGGTATTTATTTGTGCTGGCTGGTGACGGGCCCGGGTGGAGAAGGAGAAGGAATCCCGTGCCGTGACGGCTCCGTCCGTTGGACGCGTACGTGTGGTGCTCGTCTCCGCCACGCGATACCCATGAAGTATAAAAATAGTATCCGACGGGCGCGGAGGCCTCGAGAGACCTCGCGCGGCGGCAAATTTGACAATTTTAACCTCCGGACGAAATCAATTCACAGAATGAACTATCTATGAAAAAATTTCACACCCCTGATCTTTTTGTGCAGCGCCCGTCACGACGGCGCCACACCCTACGGTGCAGCGCCTAGCTCGGGGGCGTTGCACTCCAGTCCACCGTGGCAGCCCCTGGGCCTGCACCCAGCAGTGCAGCGCCTCCGAGCTAGGCGCCCCACATGTAATGTGCAGCTCCCGGCCCCTAGGCACTGCACTGTGACTTAGATGCCAGGCGCCCGCTCCCCCTCCCCCCACCCCACCCATTCGTTCCAGGAGTTACAGAAGGGGCGCGCCGACGGCTTCCTCCTCTCCCCCTCTCAATCCCTCTCCCAAATCCTTCAGATCTGACGATTTGGTCCGTGCATTTCTTCACTAATCCATCCTAGAAGGTACTCTCTTCCGATCCCCTTCTTTCTATCCATAGAAAATATTGTATTTTGAAGATTTGAGGAACCCTTGTTTAAATCTTGCATGTATTAGATTTGGGGAACTTTTGTTTGAATCTTGCATGTATTAGATTTGGGGAACCTTTGTTAGATTAGAATGTGGTTTGGATACATAGGTTGACATGTTATTTATATAGTTTGGTTACATAGGTTGACATTTTATTTATATGGAAAAGATATTTGTATTGAATCTTGCATGAGGTAGGCTTAGTTTAGTTTATTGAAATTACATTTCTATTGGCAAGAATGGTTTGGATACATATGCTTTGTATTTTGCATCTAGTAGTCGTACTTTACTTTTTTTGTATTCAAAAGATAATCGTGTTGACAAGAAAGCTTTCTTTCAAATTGTTAGCATGGTTTGGCTTATCAATGATCACTGGAACAAACAACACCGGTCGTACGTTATGTCGGTGGAGCAGCGGGTAATAATGAAAGTTGCCGGTGTTATGAATTTTGTGTTTTTTTTCAAACACATACCCCCCTTATGTAATGATTTGTTTGTTTGCTTGTAGGAGCTTGCACCTCTGAAGCTTCGGGCTCACGGGGTCAACTTTGGGTGGATGCGCTATGATGAGCGGTACACACCGTATGTTAGGGAGACAGGATTTCTCTCTTCAATTCAGTTGGTCAGCCGGTCGACGCCACCCAACAATGCTCCAGCACTCACCGCGCTTATTGATCATTGGAGGCCGGAGACACACATTTTCCATCTTCGGACCAGGGAGATGACCGTGACGCTCCAGGATATAGCTATGATCACCGGTCTTCCTATTGATGGGAATCCTCTATGTATGAGCATCGATTCTAATGGGTGGCGCGAGCAGATGTTTGCCCTTATTGGTAAGGTTCCTCCGGAGCCTCGCGAACCAGAAGAAAAAGGCAAGAAGAAGGTTAGAGTCGCAGCCGGTGCTACTTTCACGTGGATTGTATCGAACTTCAGTATTTGCAGAGGATGCTGATGAGGACACGGTGAAGACATATGCTCATGTCTACATGTGGTACGTGATATCCACGACTTTACTTGGATCAAAACAAGGGGATCGAAGAAGATTACCTTAAGGGAGGGTTTGACTTCGAAATCCACGGACAAATTCTTCGAATATGCAAGATTTGGGAGAGGATTTGAGAGGGGGAGAGAGGGGGAGAGGGGCAAAGCTCGGGTTGAAGTGTGTGGTGTGGGGGGTGGGGGAGGGGGCAGCCAAGTGGCTGGATAAGTCACAGTGCAGCGCCCCCGCGCTGGGCGTTGCACTTTAAGTGTGTGGCGCCTACCTTGGAGGCGCTGCACATTACACGTGTGACGCCTAGCTCGGAGGCGCTGCACTGATGGGTGCGGGCCCAGGGGCTGCCACGGTGGACTGGTGTGCAACGCCTCCGAGCTGGGCACTGCACTGTAGGGTGTGGCGCCCTCGTGGCGGGCGCTATACAAAAGGGTCAGACGTGTGAAATAGTTTCACGGGCAGTTCATTCCGTGAATTGATTTCGTCCACAGGTCAAAATTGTCAAATTTGCCTCGCGCGGCAGGCACAGCCTCTTTTTTCTGTTTTCTGTTTTCGTTTTTTGCTTTGTTTTTGTGATTTTGTTTATATACTTTAAAAAGAACTCTGCACAAGCGCTTTTGAAAAATGTTGAACAATTATTTGAACAATGTTGAATGTGTATATAAAATTGTTGATCATGTATTAAAAAAAGATGTATATATTCTTTATCCTGTATACAAAAATGTTAATCAAACATTTTAAAAAATCTTGAAAAAGTACTTAAAAAATGTTAATCAAACATTCAGGAAATGTTAAAATGTGTATACAAAAATGTCGACAATGTATTTAAAAAATGATAATCAAAAAATATGATCATGTATATAAAAATGTTAATAGAGCACTTGAAAAAAAAATGTTGAACAAGTATTTGCAAAACGTTAATCAAGCATTCAGAAAATGTTAAATGTGTATAGAAAGTTTGTTGACCATGTATTGAAAAGCGATGAATTTTTTTTGATCATGTATATAGAAAGTGCTAATCAAGCATTTAAAAAAATGTTGAATAAGTGTTTGAATAATGTTAATCAAACCTTTGGACAGTTTTAAATATGTATAGAATATATTTTTTCGCCATGCATTAAAAAGAGTTAATATCTTTTTCTGAAAACTATTATCAAGCATTTTAAAAATTGATAGAAAAAATGTTGACCATGTATTTAAAAAGTGTTGATATTGTATATATTTTTTTCAAGCATTTAAAAAAGTTAAATGTCTATATAAATTTTTTAACCATATATTAAAAATTGTTAAATTTTATTGAAAAATAATAAAAATGTAATATAAAAATGTTGTTGACATATAAAAAAATAAAAACCAAAAAAGAATAAAGAATAAACCAAAGAAAAATGAAAATGAAAATGAAAAACAAAGAAACAAATGCAAAAAAGAATGAAAACACAGAGAGAAAAAGAAAAGGTACAAAATAAAACTAAAAAGGAAAAAATAAGAAAATGGAAGAAAAATAAAAAAAGTAAAATGGAGAAAGAAACGAAGAAAACCCGATGAAAAACAAAGGAAAACAACCAACAAAATACCCGGAAAAACAATGAAAGCCCGTCTGTTTTCCCTATAAGTAGGTTGTGCCCTAGTATTCAACATGAACATGGTGCTTACCGAGTGGTTAGGTTCACTACTACCCATCGAGTAGATTTGATGCAAGGGTTCCTTCTGCCTCGCTTAGTGCGAGATACAACGCTTGTGGTTAGGCACCCCTCAAGCCATTAGATGGATCATTTAGGCCGTGTCAATGAGGTGTATGGCTCAATGGGCTGGTCTACGTATGCGTGATTGTAAGTTGGGCATTCATTGCCTTCAAGAAAAAAAAGTTGAGCGTTCTTCTTGCTAGCTAGAAGCGGTCGAGCGCTTTGCCATGCCGGTTCTCTCACTGGCATGTCCTGTGGGTGTCATGGTCACGATGCTTAGGTTCATGGGCTGTTAGCTTCAGAGGTCCCACCACCAACCCTAAAAACAACACACATCAAGATCACACGACCCCGACACCAACACTAAACCGACATGCATCAAGATCACACGCCGACAGAATAAAAATATAAATGCCCAACCATGGAGGGTATTAAATTTTGAAAACAAAACAAATTCGGATCTCACTGAAATTTGCAAAATATCAGAAGTTCTTTCGCATTTTGGGCTTTCAAAATTCACTTAATTTAAATCAACTTTAAGCTGGTAGTACAAATTTATTTTGACAGTAGTTTGAAACTGCCTCGAAATTTCTGGGTTACGGATATTTTGGACCCCACCGAAATACGTGAAATTTTGTTGAAATTTCTAGCCATCCTAGAGACATGAAAATGCTTCGTTTTGATCGAAGGTAAACATCAGGGGTGGAGGCCATAAGGTTACGAACATCGCTCCATGCCTCCATTCCATTGGTTAACCGGGAATCACAACATCGCATTTCCGGTTCTCTTACTGGCATGTCCTTTGGGTGTCATGGTCACGATGCTTAGGTTCATGGGCTGTTAGCTTTAGAGATCCCACCACCAACCTTAAAAACAACACACACCAAGATCACACGACCTCAACACCAACACTAAACTGACATGCATCAAGATCACACGCCGACAGAATAAAAATAAAAATGCCCAACTGTGGAAGGTACTAAATTTTGAAAATAAAACAAATCCGGACCTCACTGAAAATTGCAATAAATCAGAAGTTCTTTTGGATTTTGGGCTTTCAAAATTCACTTAATTTAAATCAATTGTAAGCTCATAATACAAATTTATTTTGAGAGTAGTTTGAAACTGCCTCGAATTTATTCAACACGAACGTGGTGCTTACCTAGTGGTTAGCATCACTACTACCCATTGAGTAGAAGATCCCTTTTTCTTTTAAGTGCCCGCCTATTGGACCGATCCCGTTACTGTAGCAGTCGACGCAAGGGTTCCTTCTGCCTCGCTTAATGCGAGATACAACACTTGCGGTTAGGCACCCCTCACGCCATTAGATGGATCATTTAGGCCGTGTCAATGAGGCGTATGGCTCGCTGGGCTGGTCTACATACGCATAATTGTAAGTTGGGCATTCATTGCCTTCAAGAAAAAAAAAAGTTGAGCATTCGTCTTGCTAGCTAGAAGTGGTCGCGCTTTGCCGTGCCGGTTCTCTTACTGGCATGTCCTGTGGGTGTCATGGTCACGATGCTTACCTAAAAACAACACACATCAAGATCACACGACCCCGACACCAAACCAACATGCATCAAGATCACACGCCGACAGAATAAAAATACAAATGCCCAACCGTGAAGGGTATTAAAATTTGAAAACAAAACAAATCCGGACCTCACTGAAATTTGCAAAATATCAGAAGTTCTTTCGGGTTTTGGGCTTTCAAAATTCACTTAATTTAAATCAACTTTAAGCTAGTAGTACAAATTTATTTTGACAGTAGTTTGAAACTGCCTCGAAATTTCTGGGTTACAGATATTTTGGACCCCACCGAAATACGTGAAATTTCAACGAAATTTCTAGCCCTCCTAGAGACATGGATATGCCTCGTTTTGATCGAAGGTAAACATCACGGGCGGAGGCCACAAGGTTACGAACATCGCTCCGTGCCTCCATTCTGTTGGTTAACCGGAAATCACAGCATCGCATTAACTCCAGAATCAGCACAAAGCTCCAGCACTCTGACGCGTAATGTGACATGAGCCTAGCACGTAGTTCGTCCTATAAAAGGCCATGCTTCGACACGAACAGAAATCCCAAGCAAGCAAGAAAGCCATGGAAAGCATAGGGATCTCCCTGCTCTCCCTTCTCCCGTTCCTTCTCCTCGCGATCGCCGCCGAGGCAACCGGCGGCGAGCTCAGCACGTTCATCGTCCACGTGCAAGCGGATGAGAACCACGTGTTCGGTACCGCGGACGACCGGAAGACGTGGTATCACTCGTTCCTCCCCGACCATGGCCGGCTCGTCCACGCGTACCACCACGTCGCCAATGGGTTCGCGGCCCGGCTGACGCGCAGTGAGCTCGAGGCGATGTCTACCATGCCCGGGTTCCTCAGCGCGACTCCTGACCGGACGTACACGACGCTGACGACGCACACGCCCGAGTTCCTGGGGCTGAACGTCGAGCAGGGGCGGCGGAACTACACGTCGGAGTTCGGTGCCGGCGTCATCGTAGGCGTGATCGACACCGGCATCTTCCCTGACCACCCGTCCTTCAGCGACGACGGCATGGCGCCGCCGCCGGCCAAGTGGAAGGGGCGCTGCGACTTCAACCGCACCTCGTGCAACAACAAGCTCATCGGCGCGCGCAACTTCGTCGCCACCCTCAACGGCCCGAACGGGACTGACGCGCGGGTGCCGCCGGTCGATGACTTTGGGCACGGCACTCACACCGCGAGCACCGCGGCGGGAGCGGTCGTGCAGGGCGCTAACGTGCTCGGCCACGCGTCGGGCACCGCCGCCGGGATGGCGGCACGCGCGCACATCGCCATGTACAAGGTGTGCGACCTGAACGGAGGGTGCGAGGCGTCCGACATACTGGCCGGTGTTGACGCGGCCGTGGGCGACGGCTGCGACGTCATCTCCATGTCTCTCGGCGGGCCATCGGCGCCCTTTGACCAAGATCCTATCGCCATCGGGACGTTCGGCGCGATCGATAAGGGCATTTTTGTGAGCATGGCTGCTGGCAACTCCGGCCCGGGAGAGAGCACCGTGAAAAACGAGGCTCCATGGATGCTCACCGTCGCCGCGAGTACCATGGACCGCTCCATCCGTTCGATCGTGCCGCTGGGGAATGGCGCGTATTTCCACGGCGAGTCACTCTACCAGCCAAACACCGGTGTGCCCGGCGCCTTCTACCCGCTGGTGTCCGCGGGGGCGAGCGGGAAGCCTTTCGCCGAGTTCTGTGGGAACGGCTCGCTGGACGCGTCGACGTCAAGGGCAAGATAGTGCTCTGTGAACTCACGAGAGACATCTCGGCGATGAACCAAGGTCAGGTGGTGCTGAGTGCCGGCGGCGTCGGCATGATCTTGGCCAACCAGTTTGCCCAAGGCTACGACACGTTAGCCCAAGAGAACATCCTCCCGGCGGCGAGCGTCGACTACCTCGCGGGCGCAGCCATCAAATTGTATCTCAGCTCAGCGGCGAACCCGGTGGCGACTATCGGCTTCAAGGGCACAGTGCTGGGCACGTCACCTGCTCCCTCGATCATTTTCTTCTCGTCTCGTGGGCCTAGCCGTCAGGGCCCTGGCGTTCTGAAGCCCGACATCACGGGGCCCGGGGTGAACGTGCTCGCCGCATGGCCGTTTCAGGTCAGGCCGCCGTCGGCACCAGTTCCCTCCGGACCGACCTTCAACATCATCTCTGGTACGTCCATGTCGACACCGCACCTCGCCGGCATTGCGGCACTGATCAAGAGCAAGCACCCGGGCTGGTCGCCGGCGGCGATCAAGTCGGCCATGATGACGACGGCGGACATCACCGACCGCTCCGGCAATCCCATACTCAACGAGCAGCGCGTGGCGGCCAACTTCTTCGCCACCGGCGCCGGACACGTCAATCCAATGAAGGCCGCGGACCCTGGCTTGGTCTACGACATCACCCCCGAGGATTACATCGGCTACCTCTGTAGCATGTACACGAGCCAGCAGATCACGGTGATCGCGCGCCGGCCGATCGACTGCTTGACCACCTCGGTGATCAGCGACCTCCTGCTGAATTACCCGTCGATCTCGGTCGCTTTTCCGGCGACCTGGAATTCAACTGCGCCGGTGGTCATGAGACGCAAGGTGAAGAACGTCGGGGAGGTGCCTTCAGTGTACTACGCGGCGATCGACATGCCGAGCAGCGCGGTAAGCGTGGACGTATATCCGAGGGCGCTGGAGTTCATGGAAGCAAACCAAGAGGTGATCTTTTCGGTATACATGTGGCCGAGGCAGAGTGGTGCAACGGTGGTACAGGGTGCTCTACGGTGGGTATCCGAGAAGCATACTGTGCGGAGCCCAATCTCCGTCACCTTTGCTTGATCACAGATTTGATTTCTCACATGATATCTCGACATGGCTCTAGTACGTTTATGTTTTTCGCACAACTTGCTGATTGTTAGTTTGTCTCGACTTAATTTCCAATAATTCAGTTGCCTAAGGAAAAGGCTATGTGGAGGAAGTGAGTTGATGGCCTCCAAGTGAACATTGTTTGGTTGTACCTTTTTCAAAGTAAAAGTATCACATACGCTATTACCATTCATCCCCGCTCCTGTAACTAAATCATAATTAAGGGGTCTTCTCTCGTGGATGCAGCTTAAAAGCGGTCTTCGTTGGATGAAGGGAGATAGGCCCTACCTTTTCTTTCTCGATCTTCTTTGTCATAGTTGCAAGTTCATCCTTGACTCATAAATGGGGCTCGACTTTTTTGTTCTACATCAGTTGCAAGCCCACCCTAAACTTGCAACCGGTACACCCTTTATTTTGCATCGGTTACAAGTTCACCCTCGACTCGCAATTGGATCCGATTTTTTTGTCCCAGTTGCAAATTCACCATCAACTCGCAAATGGGCTCGAACCGGGCCAGACCCATTTTTGTCGTAGTTACAAAGTCACCATCAACTTGTAACTGGGACAGACCCTTTTTTCTGTCCTTGTTGAAAGTCCACGCTCAACATTCAGCTGTGTCTGACCTTTTTTTTACCTTTTTTCCTAAGTTGCAAGTCCACCATCCACTCTCGACTTAATGGTGAACAATTTTAAATGCACAATGAACATTTTCTAAATACATGGCAATCATTAAATTCACAAAAAAATTAGCTTGACGTACATTTGTAGGTTTCATGAACTTCTTTAAAATTTGCAAACATTTTATATTTCATGGCCTTTTTAAATTTATGAATATTTCTCTAATCAATGAACATTTTTTAGTAGTACGAAATATGCTTTTAATCGTGCACACAACACATGGCGTTTGGTGTACTTTTCTATTGGACACCAGTCCGTGATCTGTTATCAAAATCTAAATAAAACAATATGCAACTTATTCTTTTGAGACACAAACAACATGCAACTCAGAGGAAGAAACAACGTACAACCATTAGAAAGCAATATCCAGAAATAAGAGAGGAGTGTTCCACCGAGCTCTCACAACGACCAGGCACTCTCGGCCGTCGGATCGAAAGTCCCTCGCGATACTGACCGTCCGATTTCAAGCCGATCGCCGTGAGCCATCCAATTTTGACCTCGATCGACCTGGGCCGTCGGATAAAATTCTAATTGCAACAAAATGTAAATACCATACCCCCACTAGGACATTTTCGTCATTTTGCGCACTGGGGGTATAAAAGGGCCGGCTCCCATGGTGAACCCTAGCCTCCTCCTCCCCCCTTCCGCGCGCCTCCTCTCCCTCTCTCTCGTTGCCCTCCCCTCTCGCGCGCCTCCCTCTCTCGAGCCGCCGCCGCCGCCATCGCCACTGCCGCTGCCAACCATCCTCCCAGTCCCGCCTCTTCTCCTCCCCATCAGCCCCCTCGCCTCCGCCGGTGGCACCGCTGCTTCCCCGTCCCGCAGCCGCTCGGCCCTGGCATCTCAATCTCTCGAGCACCGTCACCGAGAAAGGCCCCTCGACGGCCAACTACGGTGACGTCCTTCCGGGAGAGATCCTCCCCGCGACGGTCCCCGATGAACCGTGGGCGGAGATCGGCCACCTTGACAGGGCCGCCATCGACCGCTCTACTGGTCCGACTGGTGCTCTTCCTTTGCAGGTTGGCGAGGAGGACCGGTAGATCGAGTTGGAGCTCTGCCGGCTCTAGCTCCACTCCATCGAGGTTCAGGTTGTGGCCCCTCGTGGGCATGAGGAGCGACGGAGCCATCAAGAGCGGCAGCGGTGAGCTGATGCGTACGTGGCTCCGGCCTCCTCGCGAGATCTCGACCATGGTGAGATCCCCCTCCCTTCCCATCCATAGTCTCTCTTACTGACCGTTGTTCCCATCGTCTTGGCTTGCAAGTCCTCTGTCGTCATGGAGTCGGACGAGCTCACCTTCCAGATCGTGTCAAGACCCGAAACAACAAACCCAATTCGCTTCTACACCTCCAAGGCCATGAGCCAGTGATAACCCACAAGTATAGGGGATCGCAACAGTTTTCGATGGTAGAGTATTCAACCCAAATTTATTGTTTCGACACAAGGGGAGCCAAAGAATATTCTCAAGTATTAGCAGCTAAGTTGTCAATTCAACCACACTTGCATAACTTAGTATCTGCAGCAAAGTATTTAGTAGCAAAGTAATATGGAAGTACCGGTAACAGTAGCAAAAGTAATATTTTTGGGTTTTGTAGTGATTGTAACAGTAGCAACGGAAAAGTAATTAAGCGAAGAACAATATGTGAAAAGCTCGTAGGCACTGGATCGGTGATGGAGAATTATGTCGGATGCGGTTCATCATGTAACAATCATAACATAGGGTGACACAGAACTAGCTCCAATTCATCAATGTAATGTAGGCATGTATTCCGAATATAGTCATACGTGCTTATGGAAAAGAACTTGCATGACATCTTTTGTCCTACCCTCCCGTGGCAGCGGGGTCCTAATGGAAGCTAAGGGATATTAAGGCCTCCTTTTAATAGAGTATCGGACCAAAGCATTAACACATAGTGAATACATGAACTCCTCAAACTACGGTCATCACCGGGAGTGGTCCCGATTATTGTCACTTCGGGGTTGCCGGATCATAACACATAGTACGTGACTACAGACTTGCAAGATAGGATCAAGAACTCACATATATTCATGAAAACATAATAGGTTCAGATCTGAAATCATGGCACTCGGGCCCTAGTGACAAGCATTAAGCATAGCAAAGTCATAGCAACATCAATCTCAAAACATAGTGGATACTAGGGATCAAACCCTACCAAAACTAACTCGATTACATGATAAATCTCATCCAACCCATGACCGTCCAGCAAGCCTATGATGGAATTACTCACGCACGGCGGTGAGCATCATGAAATTGGTGACGGAGGATGGTTGATGATGACGACGGCGACGGATTCCCCTCACCGGAGCCCCGAACGGACTCCAGACCAGCCCTCCCGAGAGAGTTTAGGGCTTGGCGGCGGCTCTGTATCGTAAAACGCGATGAATCCTTCTCTCTGATTTTTTTCTCCCCGAACACGAATATATGGACTTGGAGTTGAGGTCGGTGGAGCTCCAGGGGGCCCACGAGGCAGGGGGCGCGCCCAGGGGGTAGGGCGCGCCCCCACCCTCGTGCCCAAGGTGTGGGCCCCCTGTCATTGATTCTTTCGCCAATATTTTTTATTATTTCCAAAAATAATCTCCATGAAGTTTCAGGTCATTCCGAGAACTGTTGTTTCTGCACATAAATAACACCATGGCAATTCTGCTGAAAACAGCGTCAGTCCGGGTTAGTTCCATTCAAATCATGCAAGTTAGAGTCCAAACAAAGGCAAAAGTGTTTGGAAAAGTAGATACGACGGAGACGTATCAACTCCCCCAAGCTTAAACCTTTGCTTGTCCTCAAGCAATTCAGTTGAGAAACTGAAAGTGATAAAGAAAAACTTTTACCTCTGTTTGCTCTTGTTGTTGTAAATATGTAAAGCCAGCATTCAAGTTTTCAGCAAAGATTATGAACTAACCATATTTACAATAACATTTAGGTCTCATGTTTACTCATGTCAATGGCATAATCAACTAGCGAGCAATAATAATAAATCTCGGATGACAACACTTTCTCAAAACAATCATGATATGATATAACAAGATGGTATCTCGCTAGCCCTTTCTGAGACTGCAAAACATAAATGCAGAGCACCTTTAAAGATCAAGGACTGACTAAACATTATAATTCATGGTAAAAGAGATCTAGTCATAGTCATACCCAATATAAATTAATAGTAATGGATGCAAATGACAACGATGCTCCCGAGCTGGTGCTTTCTAATAAGAGGGTGATGACTCAACATAAAAGTGAATAGATAGGCCCTTCACAGAGGGAAGCAGGGATTTGTAGAGGTGCCAGAGCTCGAATTTAAAGCAGAGATAAATAATATTTTGAGCGTCATACTTTCATTGTCAACATAACAATCGAGAGATGACGATATCTTCCATGCTACACACATTATAGGCGGTTCCCAAACAGAATGGTAAAGTTTATACTCCCCCTCCACCAACAAGCATCAATCCATGGATTGCTCGAAACAACGAGTGCCTCCAACTAGCAACAGCCCTAGGGGAGTTTTGTTTGCAATTAATTTTATTTGATTTGCATAAAGCATGTGACTGGGCATCCCGGTGACCAGCCATTTTCTCATGAGTGAGGAGCGGAGTCCACTCCTCTTGAGAATAACCCGCCTAGCATGGAAGATACAGACAGCCCTAGTTGATACATGAGCTATTCGAGCATACAAAACAGAATTTCATTTGAAGGTTTAGAGTTTGGCACATAGAAATTTACTTGGAACGGCAGGTAGATACCGTATATAGGAAGGTATATATAGTGGACTCATATGAAATAACTTTGGGGTTTAAGGGATTGGATGCACAAGCAGTATTCCCGCTTAGTACAAGTGAAGGCTAGCAAAAGACTGGGAAGCGACCAACTAGAGAGCGACAACAGCCATGAACATGCATTAAAGTTAATATGCACTGAGTGCAAGCATGAGTAGGATATAATCCACCATGAACATAAATATCGTGAAGGCTATGTTGATTTGTTTTAACTACATGTGTGAACATGTGCCAAGTCAAGTCACTTGAATCATTCAAATGAGGGTACCACCCTATCATACCACATCACAACCATTTTAATAGCATGTTGGCACGCAAGGTAAACCATTATAAACTCCCAGCTAATTAAGCATGCCATAAGCAACTATAATCTCTAATTGTCATTGCAAACATGTTTATTTATAATAGGCTGAATCAGGAACGATGAACTAATCATATTTACAAAAACAAGAGAGGTCGAGTTCATACCAGCTTCTCTCATTTCAATCAGTCCATCATATATCGTCATAATTGCCTTTCACTTGCACGACCGAACGATGTGAAATAATAATAATAGTGCACGTGCATTGGACTAAGCTGGAATCTACAAGCATTCAATAAACAGGAGAAGACAAGGTAATATGGACTCTTGGTTAAATCAACAATAATGCATATAAGAGCCACTTCAACAATTTAATCATGGTCTTCTCCTATCGACCCCCAAAGGAAAGAAAGGAAATAAAACTATTTACATGGGAAATCTCCCAACAAGCAAAAGAAGAATAGGAAATCTTTTTGGGTTTTCTTTTAATTATTACTACTACAACAAGAAAAGTAAACTAGCTAAAAGCTACAACTATTTTTTTTTGTTTTTCTTAAGGTTTATTAAACACACAAGAAGAAAGCATAAAAAGGAAAATAAACTAGTATGGATATTACAGTGAAAAAATATGAGCACCGACAACTAGCAATGAGTGTGTGAACATAAATGTAATGTCGGTGAGAGATACGTACTCCCCAAGCTTACGCTTTTGGCCTAAGTTGGTTTATTGCCTCGGATGGCCTGGCGGATATCCAAAGCTGTAGTTGGGGTCGTACTGAGATGCAACAGTCATTGCATCATGGGCTGCAGCCTGGAGGCGAGCTATCTCAGCCCTCCTCTTATACTCCTCCGCCTCCTCTCTGGTTATAAAATATCTTCCTTTTGCCTGAAAGTCAAAGAAAGTATAAGCAGGGAGAGCGACGTGATAGGTGCGTCGTCTGTCAAAGATTAGTCGGTACTGGAGGAACTGATCGCTTCTCTCAACAAAATGATGACGAACCATAGCCTCATAATCCAAATAAGCAGGAGGCAACTCAATATCATCCTCACGTATGGCTACACCAAGAAAATTAGCTATACGGGTTGCATAAATTCCGCCAAAAAAATCTCCATTAAATCTATTATGATGCAACCTACGTGCAACAATGGCTCCCAAATTATAATGTTTATCTCCCAATACAGCACTCCTGAGAACACTGAGATCAGGGACACATATGTGACATGCTTCATCCTTACCATTTATGCACCTACCTATGAAGAGAGCAAAATAATGTATAGCAGGAAAATGGATGCTCCCTATGGTAGCTTGTGCTATGTCTCTAGATCCCCCACAATTATACTAGCAAGAAAATCTCTAAATTCAGATTTGCGGGGTTCACTAGTACTACCCCATTATGGAAGTTTGCAAGCAGTGGTAAAATCCTCTAAGTCCATAGTATAAGAATTTTCATAAAGATCAAACAAGACAGTTTGAGAATTGCGTGTAGATGAAAATTCAAACCTCCTCACGAAGGAACTAGTGAGATAGTGGTACTGGCGACACTTTTCCGCCTCGAAGCTCACAAGATGAGCGTTACGCAAATATGCGCTAAATTCTTCCTTAATTCCTGCTTGATCCATGAAGTCCTCTGAAGGCCATTCACAAGCCCGTACTGGAGCGTCCCTTGGTGGTTCATCGTCAGCATCGCGCATTGCAAGCCTGGGTCCTTGCTTCCTTGAAGGACCACCTTGGTAGATTTTCCTAAACATATTTCTTCCTCTGAAAAAATTCTGAATTTTTTAGTAACTTCAAATAAAAGTGAACCAAACTGAACAAAATTGATAGCAACTACTCCTACAAGTGCCTAGGGCCTATATCATGCATTAGAACTACTTGGAACCATATAAATTTGACATGCAAGCTCAAGAACATGGTCACCTAGGCAACACAAATCTTCAATGAATAAAGCACTAGAACAAAAACTAATTGGACCAATGGAGGAGTCACATACCAAGGAACAATCCCCTAAAGCAGTTTTGTGAGAGGTGCTTTGAGCAAGGAGATCAAAAATCGCAGCAAAATGAGCTAGAACTCGTGCTTGAGCTGGATGGTGATTTTTTTGGGAGGAAGAAGAAGTGTGTGGGTGCAGGAATAAGTGGAGGGGAGCCACCATGGGCCGACGAGGCAGGGGGGCGCGCCCAGGGGGGTAGGGCGCGCCCTCCACCCTCATGGCGAGGTGCTTGCTCCCCGTGCTTTGTTCTCAGTGCCAGATATTCTCAAATATTCTAGGAAAAATCATATTTCATTTTCGGGGCATTTGGAGAACTTTTATTTTTAGGGTATTTTTATATTGCACGGATAATTCAGAAAACAGACAGAAAATACTATTTTTACTTTATTTCAACTAAATAACAGAAAGTAAAAGGATGGTACAGAAGGTTGTGCTTTCTAGTTTCATCCTTCTCATGCTCATCAAAAGGAATCCACTAACAAGGTTGATCAAGTCTTGTTAACAAACTCATTCCGACTAACATGGAACCGGAGAAATTTCGAATAACACTATGTTACCTCAACAGAGATATGCACATCCCCAATAATAAGAATATCATATCTCCTTTTGACAGTAGGAAGAGGAAATTCAAAACCTCCAAAAATAATCGATGGAATTTTTTCAATAGAGTTTATACTGTGGACTTGAGGTTGTTTCCTCGGAAAGTGTACCGTATGCTCATTACCATTAACATGAAAAGTGACATTGCCTTCGTTGCAATCAATAACAGCCCCTGCAGTATTCAAAAAGGGTCTTCCAAGAATAATAGACATACTATCGTCCTCGGGAATATGAAGAATAACAAAGTCCGTTAAAACAGTAACGTTTGCAACTACAACAGGCACATCCTCACAAATACCGACAGGTATAGCAGTTGATTTATCAGCCATTTGCAAAGATATTTTAGTAGGTGTCAACTTATTCAAATCAAGTCTACGATATAAAGAGAGAGGCATAACACTAACACCGGCTCCAAGATCACATAAAGTAGTTCTAACATAGTTTCTTTTAATGGAACATGGTATAGTTGGTACTCCTAGATCTCCTAGTTTCTTAGGTATTCCACCCTTAAAAGTATAATTAGCAAGCATGGTGGAAATTTCAGCTTCCGATATCTTTCTTTCATCTGTAGCCATTTCTTTCATATACTTAGCATAATGATTCATTTTGAGCATATCAGTCAAACGCATACGCAAGAAGATAGGTCTAATCATTTCAACAAAGCGCTCAAAATCCTCATCATCCTATTTCTTGGATGGTTTAGGAGGAAAAGGCATGGGTTCTGAACCCATGGCTCCCTTTCTTTACCATGTTTCCTAGCAAAAAAAGTCTCTCTTATCATAACGTTGATTCTTTGATTGTGGGTTATCAAGATCAACAACAGGTTTAATTTCTATATCATTATTATTACTAGGTTGAGCATCAACATGAACATCATCATTAAAATTATCACTAGGTTCGTGTTCATTACCAGATTATGTTTCAACATCAGAAATAGAGATATCATTTGGATTCTCAGGTGGTTCAGCAATCGGTTCACTAGAAGTATGCAAAGTCCTATCATTTTTCTTTTTCTTCTTTTTAGATGGACTAGGTGCATCTATATTATTTCTCTAAGAATCTTGCTCAATTCTTTTAGGATGGCCTTCAGGATACAAAGGTTTCTGAGTCATTCTACCAGTTCTAGTAGCCACCCTAACATCATAGTCATTATTCTTACTATTCAATTCATTGAGCAAATCATTTTGAGCCTTAAGTACTCCCTCCTTCCATCTATATAAGGCCTAATGCATTTCTCGAGGCTAACTTTGACCAAATGTTAGAGCAATAATATATGACATGCAACTTACACAAAGCATACGGTCAAATTCGTATGTGAAAGGACCTTCCAATGATATAATTTTCACATTATACATCTCATGTACTATTAATCTTGTCAATAGTCAAAGGCCGTCTTGAAAAACACATTAGGCCCTATATTGATGGAAGGAGGGAGTACTTGTTCTACTTGAGTGATAACCATAGAAGCATGTTTACTAATGAGTTTAAGTTCACCTTTAACTCTAGACATATAATCACCCAAGTGTTCAAGCATATTTGAATTGTATTTCAATTGTCTACTAACATAAGCATTGAAGTTCTCTTGTTTAACAATAAAATTATCAAACTCATCCAAGCATTGTCTAGCAGACTTATAGTGAGGAATATCACCTTCATCAAATCTATAGAGAGAATTTACCTTTACTACCTGTGTCGGGTTATCAAGACCATGTGTTTCTTCAATAGGTGATGAATTAAGACCATATATTTGTTCGACAGGCGGTAAATTCTTAACACTTCAGCTTTTATATCCTTTTCCTTCATAGATTTCTTTGCCTCTTGCATATCTTCAGGACTGAGAAATAGAACTCCCCTTTTCTTCAAAGTTGGTTTAGGAACAGGCCCAGGAGCTGGCTCAGGAAGTGTCCGATTATTTTCATTAGTCAACATATTATTCAATAAAATTCCAGCTTCATCCAATGTTCTTTCCCTGAAAATAGAACCACCACAACTATCCAGGTGGTCTCTGGAAGCATCGTTAGTCCATTATAAAAGATATCAAGTATTTCATTTTTCTTGAGAGGCTGGCTAGATTCCTACGATGTTTTTTGTTGCATTTATTATTTTGTTCGATGGCTGCGGGTTTGGCATTGGCTCGTGTTATTGAATTTTGTCTGGACAAATTAACTGGCTGATTTGTTTGTTGGTCTGGGTTAATCCTTGGTTTAGGCGTTTAGCTGAAGGATTAAACAAAGCACATGACTGGTTATAGATGCTTGTAGGGACTATGCATGGCATGGTAATCAGACCACCATTCTTAAGTGTTTGGTTGGCGCTTGTGATGGAGGAAAGGGGACAAGTTGTTCATGGGCATGTGTTGTTGGATTGCGTCTCCCTGAATTAATTAGGTGGTGCCATTGTTGGTTTGTTTTGATTAATCCCTGCTTATTCATTTATCTTAGGGATCGGACATGTCAGATGGTTAGTTACAAAGAGAGTTCTGGAGGAATGGAGGCACGGAACAATATCTCAGGGATTAGACTTGCCATAGGCTGATCTGACGCGATCCGGTTTTGTTCCCTGCAGGGATCCGGCAAGTCGGCGTGCTCAACAGCCTCATCGGCCACCCCATGCTGGTGAGTGCCTCGTGTCTAGCTCTCGATGTCCGCCGCTTTAGGCGTTCTTTTGTGCTGAGCAGTGGTGGCTGGTGTGGTGCAGCTGACGGGGGAGATCGGGCCAGATGGGCGCCCATAGTTGTCGACCTGCAAAAGGGATCCAGGGCTGAGCACCAATTCCATCATCCTGCAGATCGATAGCAAGTCGCATCAGGTTTCTTCGAGTGAGTGAGATCTCCCTAGGCCAGCCAGATTTGACAATGCATACATACAAAGGCAAGAAGCTATATGTGTGGTTTTGCTGTCGAATATGTGATTTGGCTGATGAATGTGGTTGTTGTTTCAGGGGTGCGTCTGCGGTTCTGGTGTCACTTCTGGTCATGGCGATGGGAGGGTTCTTCATCATCTTCATCCACATTGTTCTTCTTTTCACTATTATGTCTACAGAACTTATCTCGGTCAGAGGTGTTCCTAATTTTTCTCCGCTCGAGTTCCTTCCTCTCATGCAAGTGGTTGCTGCCTTTCCTCCATTGTATTGGTTTCTGCAGGTTCCATAGGTTGATGCCTTTTTTATACAATTGCTCAGTTGCATGCTAATCACATGTTTGTCAAAATGACAAACCTCCTGAACTGAATTTCTTATCTGTGTTTACAAAAATAGTAGATGCCTGTTATTAAACTACCAACATTCCTATTAGAGGATTGTATATATTCTATATCTGATTACTGTTTTCTTTCTTGCTGCTATTTATTTGACATTTGTAACGGCAAACTGATATGTCAAAGTCAAACATGCTCCTAATCTTTTATGGCAGTTTTAGAGATTTCTTCTCATACTATAGATGGTGTGTGATCTACTTCTTGACATACTCCTAGAAATCTTGACATATCCCTAGACAGGCTCTCATGTTCAGTGCGTGATTATTTTGAGAGGCTTTTTTGGAAAGTCTTTGAGAGGTTGTCTAATCACCACCTTATGTTAATAGAATTATACAGAGTTTTGTACAGATATTTCATTTTGCACAAGGCTAGAAAGAACAGTAAAACAATATGCAGCATAACACTACTTTATTTCCTAGATTCTCCAATTTAGGATCTGAGCATTGAGGCGTTGAATATGTTTATATTAACTGTAGTTCTATATTTCCTGCTACTCGAGCCGCTCCAGGTTCACCTCTCTGACGTCTTGGCTTGCAGGCCGCTGCCTGGTGAGGTGGTACTGGCTAAGAGGAGCATGAGTCGCCACCACCATGTACCAGAAGATGCTGTCAAGGTCGGCATTGTACTGACTGTCGATGACCTACAGGTACGTCTCTCTTTCCCTCTCTCTCTCTTTCAAATGTCAAGCTAGATTCCCTCTTATTTTGCAGATTGGAAATGTCCCGAAAGTTAATTGACTGAAATGCCATGTCTTGCGAAATGCTAATGCCATGATGATTAGATTGAGCATAGTACTGTTGTTTTTTGAAAATTGTTGGTGTACATGCGTTACTTGAAAATTTAACTCTAGAGAATCTATTTGGGCGCGGTTTAGCATTGCAGCATTATGGCCAGACTTGCATTGTTCTCAAAATGAAACGATGGTCTAATCCTCAGATGAAAATACTCTTTGTCTCTCATTTATGTTAACTGAATAGTTACTTGATTTGACGTTGGTTAGGATTTATGTGGAGCGAGCAACTATTCTGTTTGACCATCACTCATATATATGTATTGCTTGCTATTTCTAATTTTTGTTTGTCCCACTATGCAACTACAATTTGCACAATAAGAACAATCAGATAATGTCGCATGGTATGGCATTGATTGGCCAACTCATTATCTTCTCCATGCTACATTACATTTTTTCAGGTCTATTAGTAGTATATCTGGATAGTTCATGTCTCGCCCAGTGGCAATTGTTGTAGGTTTGTTCTTTGTCAGGCCTTTTGCTCGATCAAAGCTGAGTTATGGTAGTTGCTATAAGTGTCTAGGTTTCAGCTTAATATTTGCATTACATGTCTGAAAGGCCAACGTTATGCTTCTAATAAAATCAAAAAAATACTCATATGGCTACATTTGTGTGATGTTCAATGAATTCATGTGTTGTTTCATTCCTTGGAACCGCGCTTTCCCCTAATTTATTACCCCTATAGTCAACTTGCAGCTCGACACAAGTAGGAGATGATCCCAACAAAGGCACTCACCAAATTAAGATGGTGTGTTTTGAACTTTAATTATGTTGGTTTATGAAAGTACATAAGATATTATATATGCATACAGTTGGCAATGACATATATTACTTCCTGAGTTTTTTTGCGTAGTTGGGTCTTTCCCATCTGGATTGGTTGGTGGATATGGACAAGAGGAGGTTCTCGGTGTCATTCCTAACAGTGTGGAGTGCCTCAGCCCTAAACAGCTATGCTGATCTCCACCCGTAAGATTGATGGTTAGTTTCATGCCTTCCTCTGCTTCTATTAGTTTAAGGACACCTATTTAAGTACAGAAGGTGAATTTAATTTTGAGAGACATGAGTAAGAAATAAGAAGCAATTTAGCATCATCTAGAACCTGCAATGTCCATTTCCTGGAATTATTTCAGAGATCTTGTTTTCAGTGGAGTGTAAATCTATATCTTTTGTGTTCCTTTTTCTGAATCCCTGTTGTTCCTTTGTGCATGGAACGTTGGTGGTTTTATTCCTATGCGCGTGGAAGGGTGCCATGATTTGAATTCCCAAAGCTTGACTTGCAATTAGAGTTTTTGTCACACATGAAAAGCAGAGCGCTATTTATCCAGTCACATGAAAAAACAGAGTTATTTGTCTATGCATTGCAGTTTTGGTAGTCACGAGACACTTATTAACTAACTTGATTCTATAGATTGGCAGCTTATCATTGCATTTTTGTTTACTGTAAGCCCAAATGTATTCTTCTGTTCATGTGTGTTGCTTATTTGCAACTTGCTTCTTTCAAGCATATATTATCCATTTAATTTTAGTTGGCTCCTTTAATATTGGTTTATGTTCCTCGCAGAAAAGATATTTCTTTATATTGTGTCGCTGGCTAACAAATGTTGATCCCTATGTTATGTTGCAGTATCTGCTACTGTCCGTAAGTTGATTTTGGGAAGTGGTGCTCTACGATTAAGATTTGGAATGCAAGTATGTTGCCTTTTTTACAAGAATTCTTCACCTATTCAAGCAGCTAAATTTTGTGTGAGTTAGAGCAACCGAAAAAACTATATCAGTATTGTGGCGAACTAATAAATAGAAAGAAAGATTAGAAAAGAGTGCACTCGCAAAAATCACAAAAACCGAAAAAATAATACCAAGCTTCTATTGATGCCGTTCCAACCATTGTGGTATCATGGTTAAGTACTATGACTCTAAATGTTTTGTGTGTCGAGTAACTGACATGCAAGGTTTTAGTTCGAATGGGTGTAATCGTGTCTTCTCCAGGTGGAAAAAAATGATAGAAACAAAGGCTCTGTTTAAATTTGTTGTCCTTTTGTATCTTCCAGCCTTTATCATACATTGTATCTTATCTAAATTGTAATGTCAGTTTTCAGCTCAGTTTAATTCTAAAATGCATAAATAATATTTACATTACATGGCTGAAAGGTTCTCCATAATTTATTGCTCTAATAAAATTTGGAAAATACTCATCTGGCTACATCCATGTGATGCTTCATTTATTTATTTGTAATAACTCATGTGTTCTTCCATTCCTAGGAACTATACTTCTATCTTCTATATTCTTTAATGTTGAAGCGGCTATGTAGTATCCAGATCACTGAATATTATCCAAAGTGATTCTCCTTTGTGTAGAATGTGGAGATAGCATTAAGGGTACTACAGTATCTCTTGTTACACAACATATGCTTCCATTTGTCGGCTACCCAAAAAAGGAGCTAAACTAACAAATGTCTGTCAATTCAAGTTGCCTCTTCTCCAATTAACTAAATTGGCAGTGTGATATTAGAACCGATGTTGCACTTCCATGAATAGATAGTGACACGATCGTAAGGTGCGACAAATACCAGTAGCACCAACTCATGTAAGAGTATCACCCACCCATGCAGGAAGCCCCTCTCTGTTTTCCATGGCCTATTTCAGAATGATGTGGCCCAAAACAGAATATCTTTTCTTTTGTTATCACCTTCTAAATTTTTAACTAGCATTCATATAAAACCAATATTATTTGATAGTAGTAACCTGAGAGAGAGAGAAATTGTTTCATGAACATCCACACATTATAACTAATGATATATAAGATGTTATATTGCCATAAGTCATTTGCTTTGTTTCTTTTGCTCAGCGCCCTATGCTTCGGTTGGGTTCGAAGAACCAAAAGTAGTCAATTAAAGAGCTCTGATATTAAAGAGCTCTAGGAATTTGGTCCATGTTTCATATAGAAAATTGGTTTATTTATTAGTATTTCTTTTGGCTGGTTCATACATGTACTTTGCACTACAAGTTCCCTATAGTACCCTCTATTGGGTTGGTCGTGTACTTCCTTTTCACTGTCACATTCATGTTTCAAAGAGTGTGGTCTTCTCGTGTTGTGTGTATCTTTATATTCCTTTTCTCTGTCACATTCATGTTCCGAATAGGAAATGGAGCACTACCATTTGTTTTAGAAGACAGTCATGATAACCATTCGTTTTAGAACTATGTAGCTACAAAAATATGTTGGGGAACGTAGTAATTTCAAAATTTTCCTACGCACACGCAAGATCATGGTGATGCATAGCAACGAGAGGGAAGAGTGTTGTCTACGTACCCTCGTAGACCGAAGCGGAAGCGTTGACACAACGTAGAGGAAGTAGTCGTACGTCCTCCTCACGATCCGACCGATCCCAGCGCCGTTACTCCGGCGCCTCCGAGTTCTTGACACACGTTCAGCTCGATGACGATCCCCGGGCTCCGATCCAGCAAAGCTTCGGAGAGGAGTTCCGTCAGCACGACGGCGTGGTGACGATCTTGATGTACTTCCGACGCAGGGCTTCGCCTAAGCACCGCAACGATATGACCGAGGTGGAATATGGTGGAGGGGGCACCGCACACGGCTAAGGAACGATCACGAAGATCAACTTCTGTGTCCATGGGGTGCCCCCTGCCTCAGTATATAAAGGATGGAGGAGGAGGAGGCCGGCCAAGGCTATTGGTGCGGCCAGGATGGGAGTCCTACTAGGACTCCAAGTCCTAGTAGGAGTCCATCAAGAGGGGAGGAAGGGAGAAGGAAGTGGAGGAGTAGGAAAGGTGGCCGGCCCCCTTTTCCCTAGTCCAATTCGGACTAGAGGGGAGGGGGGGCGCAGCAGCCTTTTTCCTCTTCCCACTAAAGCCCATCTAGGCCCATTACTTCTCCCGTAATCCCGTAACTCCCCGATACTCCCGAAAATATCCGAATCACTCAGAACCTTTCCGATGTCCGAATATAGTTGTCCAATATATCAATCTTTACGTCTCGACCATTTCGAGACTCCTCGTCATGTCCCCGATCTCATCCGGGACTCCGAACTCCTTCGGTACATCAAAACTCATAAACTCATAATATAACTGTCATCGAAACCTTAAGCGTGCGGACCCTACGGTTCGAGAACAATGTAGACATAACCGAGACACGTCTCCGGTCAATAACCAATAGCGGGACCTGGATGCCCATATTGGCTCCTACATATTCTACGAAGATCTTTATCGGTCAGACCGCATAACAACATACGTTGTTCCCTTTGTCATCGGTATGTTACTTGCCCGAGATTCGATCGTCGGTATCCAATACCTAGTTCAATCTCGTTACCGGCAAGTCTCTTTACTCGTTCCGTAATACATCATCCCGCAACTAACTCATTAGTTGCAATGCTTGCAAGGCTTAAGTGATGTGCATTACCGAGAGGGCCCAGAGATACCTCTCCGACATTCGGAGTGACAAATCCTAATCTCGAAATACGCCAACCCAACATCTACCTTTGGTGACACCTGTAGTACTCCTTTATAATCACCCAGTTACGTTGTGATGTTTGGTAGCACCCAAAGTGTTCCTCCGGCAAACGGGAGTTGCATAATCTCATAGTCAAAGGAACATGTATAAGTCATGGATAAAAGCAATAGCAACATACTAAACGATCGGGTGCTATGCTAATGGAATGGGTCATGTCAATCAGATCATTCAACTAATGATGTGACCTTGTTAATCAAATGACAACTCCTTTTGTCTATGGTTAGGAAACTTAACCATCTTTGATTAACAAGCTAGTCAAGTAGAGGCATACTAGTGACACTCTGTTTGTCTATGTATCCACACATGTATTATGTTTCCGGTTAATACAATTCTAGCATGAATAATAAACATTTATCATGATATGTAAGGAAATAAATAATAACTTTATTATTGCCTCTAGGGCATATTTCCTTCAGTCTCCCACTTGCACTAGAGTCAATAATCTAGTTCACATCGCCATGTGATTTACCAGCAATACTTCACATCACCATGTGATTAACACCCATAGTTCACATCGATATGTGATCAACACCCAAAGGGTTTACTAGAGTCAGTAATCTAGTTCACATCGCTATGTGATTAACACCCAAAGAGTACTAAGGTGTGATCATGTTTTGCTTGTGAGAGAAGCTTAGTCAACGGGTCTGCCAAAATTCAGATCCGTATGCATTTTGCAACTTTCTATGTCTACAATGCTCTGCACGGAGCTACTTTAGTTAATTGCTCCCACTTTCAATATGTATCTAGATTGAGACTTAGAGTCATCCATATTAGTGTCAAAACTTGCATCGACGTAACCTTTTACGACGAACCTTTTTGTCACGTCCATAATCGAGAAACATATCCTTATTCCACTAAGGATAATTTTGACCGCTGTCCAGTGATCTACTCCTAGATCATTATTGTACTCCCTTGCCAAAATCAGTGTAGGGTATACAATAGATCTGGTACATAGCATGGCATACTTTATAGAACCTATGGCCAAGGCACAGGGAATGTCTTTCATTCTCTTTCTATCTTCTACCGTGGTCGGGTTTTGAGTCTTACTCAATTTCACACCTTGTAACACAGGCAAGAACTCTTTCTTTGACTGTTCCATTTTGAACTACTTCAAAATCTTGTCAAGGTATGTACTCATTGAAAACTTATCAAGCGATTTGATCTATCTCTATAGATCTTGATGCTCAATATGTAAGCAGCTTCACTGAGGTCTTTCTTCGAAAAACTCCTTTCAAATACTCGTTTATGCTTTGCAGAATAATTCTACACTATTTCCGATCAACAATATGTCATTTACATATACTTATCAGAAATGTTGTAGTGCTCCCACTCACTTTCTTGTAAATACAGGCTTCACCGCAAGTCTGTATAAAACCATATGCTTTGATCAACTTATCAAAGCGTATATTCCAACTCCGAGATGCTTGCACCAGTCCATAGATGGATCGCTGGAGCTTGCATATTTTGTTAACACCTTTAGGATTGACAAAACCTTCTGGTTGCATCATATACAACTCTTCTTTAAGAAATCCATTAAGGATTGCAGTTTTGTTATCCATTTGCCAGATTTCAGAAAATGCGGCAATTGCTAACATGGTTCGGACAGACTTAAGCATAGATACGAGTGAGAAACTTTCATCACAGTCAACACCTTGAACTTGTCGAAAACCTTTTGCGACAATTCTAGCTTTGTAGATAGTAATAATACTATCAGCGTCCATCTTCCTCTTGAAGATCCATTTATTCTCAATTGCTTGCTGATCATCGGGCAAGTCAACCAAAGTCCATACTTTGTTCTCATACATGGATCCCATCTCAGATTTCATGGCCTCAAACCATTTCGCGGAATCTGGGCTCATCATCGCTTCCTCATAGTTCGTAGGTTCGTCATGGTCAAGTAACATGACTTCTAGAACAGGATTACCGTACCACTCTGGTGCGGATCTCACTCTGGTTTACCTACGAGATTCGGTAGTAACTTGATCTGAAGTTACATGATCATCATCATTAGCTTCCTCACTAATTGGTGTAGTACTCACAAGAACAGATTTCTGTGATGAACTCCTTTCCAATAAGGGAGAAGGTACAATTACCTTATCAAGTTTTCTACTTTCCTCCCACTCACTTCTTTCGAGAGAAACTCCTTTTCTAGAAAGGATCCATTCTTAGCAACGAATGTCTTGCCTTTGGATCTGTGATAGAAGGTGTACCCAACTGACTCTTTGGGTATCCTATGAAGACATATTTCTCCGATTTGGGTTTGAGCTTATCATGTTGAAACTTTTTCACATAAGCATCGCAACCCCAAACTTTAAGAAACGACAACTTTGGTTTCTTGCCAAACCATAGTTCAGATTGTGTCGTCTCAACGGACTTAGATGGTGCCCTTTTTAACGTGAATGCAGCTATCTTTAATGCATAACCCCAAAAACGATAGTGGTAGATCGGTAAGAGACATCATAGATTGTACTATATCCAATAAAGTACGGTTATGACGTTCGGACGCACCATTATGCTGTCGTGTTCCAGGAGGCGTGAGTAGTGAAACTATTTCACATTGTTTTAACTGAAGACCAAACTCGTAACTCAAATATTCGTCTCCGCGATCAGATCGTAGAAACTTTATTTTCTTGTCACGATGATTTTTCACTTCACTCTGAAATTCTTTGAACCTTTTCAAATGTTTCAGACTTATGTTTCATCAAGTAGATATACCCATATCTGCTCAAATCATCTGCGAAGGTCGGAAAATAATGATACTTGCCGCGAGCCTCAACACTCATCGGATCGCATACATTAGCATGTATTATTTCCAATAAGTTAGTTGCTCGCTCTATTGTTCCGGAGAACGGAGTCTTAGTCATCTTGCCCATGAGGCATGGTTCGCAAGCATCAAGTGATTCATAATCAAGTGATTCCAATAGTCCATCAGCATGGAGTTTCTTCATGCGCTTTACACCAATATGACTTAAACGGCAGTGCCACAAATAAGTTGCACTATCATTATTAACTTTGCATCTTTTGGCTTCAATATTATGAATATGTGTATCACTACGATCGAGATTCAACAAACCATTTTCGTTGGTGTGTATGACCATAGAAGGTTTTATTCATGTAAACAGAACAACAATTGTTCTCTAACTTAAATGAATGACCGTATTACAATAAACATGATCAAATCATATTCATGCTCAACGCAAACACCAAATAACACTTATTTAGGTTCAACACTAATCCCGAAAGTATAGGGAGTGTGCGATGATGATCATATCAATCTTGGAACCACTTCCAACACACATCGTCACTTCACTCTTAACTAGTCTTTGTTCATTCTGCAACTCCCGTTTCGAGTTACTACTCTTAGCAACTGAACCAGTATCAAATACCGAGGGGTTGCTATGAACACTAGTAAAATACACATCAATAATCTGTATATCAAATATACATTTGTTCTCTTTGCCATCCTTCTTATCCGCCAAATACTTGGGGCAGTTCCGCTTCCAGTGACCAGTCCCTTTGCAGTAAACACACCCAGTCTCAGGTTTAGGTCCAGACTTGGGCTTCTTCACTTGAGCAGCAACTTGCTTGCCGTTCTTCTTGAAGTTCCCCTTCTTCCCTTTGCCCTTTTCTTGAAACTAGTGGTCTTGTTAACCATCAACACTTGATGTTTTTCTTGATTTCTACCTTCGTCGATTTCAGCATCACGAAGAGCTTGGGAATTGTTTCCGTTATCCCTTGCATATTATAGTTCATCACGAAGTTCTACTAACTTGGTGATGGTGACTAGAGAATTCTGTCAATCACTATCTTATCTGGAAGATTAACTCCCACTTGATTCAAGCGATTGTAGTACCCAGACAATCTGAGTACATGCTCACGATTCTCCTCCATCTTTTAGCTATAGAACTTGTTCGAGACTTCATATCTCTCAACTCGGGTATTTGCTTGAAATATTAACTTCAACTCCTGGAACATCTCATATGTCCATGACGTTCAAAACGTCTTTGAAGTCCCGATTCTAAGCCGTTAAGCATGGTGCACTAAACTATTAAGTAGTCATCATATTGAGCTAGCCAAACGTTCATAACGTCTTCATTTGCTCCTGCAATAGGTCTGTCACCTAGCGGTGCATCAAGGACATAATTCTTCTGTGCAGCAATGAGGATAAACCTTAGATCACGGATCCAATCCGCATAATTGCTACTAACATCTTTCAACACAATTTTCTCTAGGAACATATCAAAATAAACAAAGGGAAGCAACAACGCGAGCTATTGATCTACAACATAGATATGCTAATACTACCAGGACTAAGTTCATGATAAATTTAAGTTCAATTAATCATATTACTTAAGAACTCCCACTTAGATAGACATCTCTCTAATCCTCTAAGTGATCACGTTATCTAAATCAACTAAACCATGTCCGATCATCACGTGAGATGGAGTAGTTTCAATGGTGAACATCATTATGTTGATCATATCTACTATATGATTCACGCTCGACCTTTCGGTCTCCGTGTTCCGAGGTCATATCTTATATGCATAGCTCGTCAAGTATAACCTGAATATTCCGCATGTGCAACTGTTTTGCACCCGTTGTATTTGAACGTAGAGCCTATCACACCCGATCATCACGTGGTGTCTCAGCACGAAGAACTTTTGCAACGGTGCATACTCAGGGAGAACACTTCTTGATAATTTAGTGAGAGATCATCTTATAATGCTACCGTCAATCAAAGCAAGATAAGATGCATAAAAAGATAAACATCACATGCAATCAATATAAGTGATATGATATGGTCATCATCATCTTGTGCTTGTGATCTCCATCTCCGAAGCACCGTCATGATCACCATCGTCACCGGCGCGACACCTTGATCTCCATCGTAGTATCGTTGTCGTCTCGCCAATCTTATGCTTCCACGACTATCACTACCGCTTAGTAATAAAGTAAAACATTACATCGCGATTGCATTGCATACAATAAAGCGACAACCATATGGCTCCTGCCAGTTGCCGATAACTCGGTTACAAAACATGATCATCTCATACAATAAAATTTAGCATCATGTCTTGACCATATCACATCACAACATGCCCTGCAAAAACAAGTTAGACGTCCTCTACTTTGTTGTTGCAAGTTTTACGTGGCTGCTACGGGCTTAAGCAAGAACTCATCTTACCTACGCATCAAAAGCACAACGATAGTTTGTCAAATAGACTCCGTTTTAACCTTCTCAAGGACCGGGCGTAGCCAGACTCGGTTCAACTAAAGTTGGAGAGACAGTCTTCCGCAAGCCATCTATGTGCAAAGCACGTCGAGGGAACCGGTCTCGCGTAAGAGTACGCGTAAGGTTGGTCCGGATCGTCTCGTCCAAGAATACCGCCGAACCAAAGTATGACATGCTGGTAGGCAGTATGACTTGTATCGTCCACAACTCACTTGTGTTCTACTCGTGCATAACATCAAACCATAAAAACCTAGGCTCGGATGCCACTGCTGGGGAACGTAGTAATTTCAAAATTTTCCTACGCACACGCAAGATCATGGTGATGCATAGCAACGAGAGGGGAGAGTGTTGTCTACGTACCCTCGTAGACCGAAGCGGAAGCGTTGACACAACGTAGAGGAAGTAGTCGTACGTCCTCCTCACGATCCGACCGATCCCAGCGCCGTTACTCCGGCGCCTCCGAGTTCTTGACACACGTTCAGCTCGATGACGATCCCCGGGCTCCGATCCAGCAAAGCTTCGGAGAGGAGTTCCGTTAGCACGACGGCGTGGTGACGATCTTGATGTACTACCGACGCAGGGCTTCGCCTAAGCACCGCAACGATATGACCGAGGTGGAATATGGTGGAGGGGGGCACCGCACACGGCTAAGGAACGATCACGAAGATCAACTTCTGTGTCCATGGGGTGCCCCCTGCCTCAGTATATAAAGGATGGAGGAGGAGGAGGCCGACCAAGGCTATTGGTGCGGCCAGGATGGGAGTCCTACTAGGACTCCAAGTCCTAGTAGGAGTCCATCAAGAGGGGAGGAAGGGAGAAGGAAGTGGAGGAGTAGGAAAGGTGGCCGGCCCCCTTTTCCCTAGTCCAATTCGGACTAGAGGGGAGGGGGGGCGCAGCAGCCTTTTTCCTCTTCCCACTAAAGCCCATCTAGGCCCATTACTTCTCCCGTAATCCCGTAACTCCCCGATACTCCCGAAAATATCCGAATCACTCAGAACCTTTCCGATGTCCGAATATAGTCGTCCAATATATCGATCTTTACGTCTCGACCATTTCGAGACTCCTCGTCATGTCCCCGGTCTCATCCGGGACTCCGAACTCCTTCGGTACATCAAAACTCATAAACTCATAATATAACTGTCATCGAAACCTTAAGCGTGCGTACCCTACGGTTCGAGAACAATGTAGACATAACCGAGACACGTCTCCGGTCAATAACCAATAGCGGGACCTGGATGCCCATAGTGGCTCCTACATATTCTACGAAGATCTTTATCGGTCAGACCGCATAACAACATACGTTGTTCCCTTTGTCATCGGTATGTTACTTGCCCGAGATTCGATCGTCGGTATCCAATACCTAGTTCAATCTCGTTACCGGCAAGTCTCTTTACTCGTTCCGTAATACATCATTCCGCAACTAACTCATTAGTTGCAATGCTTGCAAGGCTTAAGTGATGTGCATTACCGAGAGGGCCCAGAGATACCTCTCCGACATTCGGAGTGACAAATCCTAATCTCGAAATACGCCAACCCAACATCTACCTTTGGTGACACCTGTAGTACTCCTTTATAATCACCCAGTTACGTTGTGACGTTTGGTAGCACCCAAAGTGATCCTCCGGCAAACGGGAGTTGCATAATCTCATAGTCAAAGGAACATGTATAAGTCATGGATAAAAGCAATAGCAACATACTAAACGATCGGGTGCTATGCTAATGGAATGGGTCATGTCAATCAGATCATTCAACTAATGATGTGACCTTGTTAATCAAATGACAACTCCTTTTGTCTATGGTTAGGAAACTTAACCATCTTTGATTAACAAGCTAGTCAAGTAGAGGCATACTAGTGACACTCTGTTTGTCTATGTATCCACACATGTATTATGTTTCCGGTTAATACAATTCTAGCATGAATAATAAACTTTTATCATGATATGTAAGGAAATAAATAATAACTTTATTATTGCCTCTAGGGCATATTTCCTTCAGAATACATTTAGTTCAGTGCAATCTATCCTAGATTAGATAATTGAATCCGTGGGCTACAAATATTTGATTTTGCTCTTTGGTTCTTTCAGTATGTTTGTTTCCAAGAATATTTGATTTTACTCTATCCGCTCTATGTTTTTTTGTGTTACCATGCAGATCACAAGTTGCAGGTATGAATTTTCAAGCGGGCTACTTGATCTATTTACTCAAGCAAGACATGTTTATATATATCGAAATGTCTGTTGGAGATTATGGTGCATAGAAGATCACATATGTTTGAAAAGAGAGAAAATAGCATGTGTCGGTCTAGACAGTAGATATGTTTTGCTGACATGTTTATCCTTTACTATTCCAAAGCCCAGTTCTATGTCTATCTTTTTCTTGAAACTTTCATTTGGTTGATTCAAATTATTTAAGAACCTTCCAAAAATTATATCTTCTGTAGTTACATGTCAGTGCTAAGGCATACTTGGACCAAATGGTACCCTCGCGCCAAGGCGTGATCCTGATACTATTTATGTATTCTAAGAGGCTTCAAAATCTGAAGAAAAAGGTGGCTATACAGGATGCCAAGCATCGCAAGACTGAGGTGGCTAACACAATGGAGCTCCTCCCGTATGCTAGCTTAGTGGTTATGGCTCCATAATTGGCTCTTCTTTATTATGTTCCGTTTCTTATTACCTCTTGTGTATTCTCGATTTTGGTATAATCGAACTTAATTTCGGCTGGCTATCTTTTGTGGTCCGATGAATGCACATAGCTTGACCCTCACGTATAATCTGATGTCGGTATTGAGCTCCATTGTGTTTTACGCTATCACAATTGAATGTTTTTTTTGCTTTGTTTTTATTAGCCTGCATAAGTGCAAATGCTATACCTGAGTTTCTACTCTACTAACATAGTGTTACATGCTTCGACAAAACGTCTGGACCGGCACCCTCGCGCTAGGGTGCGATCTCGATCTAGTGAGTAGTAGGGAGCTAGACGAGAACTACCATAGTAAGAACGTGAACAAAGGCCGGCTCAATTGGTTAAAAGGTAAAAGAAAAAGAACCCCGATAACACCTGAATGTTTGGGATTTGATGATGGCAAATCAAACTTTTCGATGGCAATTTTAGTGAGAGAGGATGACAAGTTTAGTTGGCAAGTATGGAAAATTCGTGTGTAGTGTATTTTTTTGCAAAAAAAAAAAAGTACCGTGCGTGTCAATAAATTCATCATCCTTGTGTCACTTAAATTGCCATCAAAAAAGTTTGATTTACCATGATCAAATTGCAAACATTTGGAATTAATCATTCCTGAAGAAAAAACACAACAACAATCGACATGGGACAACAAGAGAAGCGACAAGGCAGCTGGGAGGAGGAAAACGAAATCAGAAACAAGGATAACATCACTTTAGATGTCACATAACTATGCTATGTCATATCTAAGTGAGTTTTATATACACACACCAAAAAACAAAAAGCTATCGCGTTTCAAATCAAAATTTTGAGCATGTTAATTATACTTTACTCGATGCTTCTCACTGGATATGCTTCGTCTCGATCGAAGGTAAACGTCAAGGGAGGTTGCCAGCCTGCAGCCCCACTACACCCGATTCGCACGTAAAAACAACCAACACCCATTGTTCGTATCGCGGGCATCGCATTGACAGAGCTGGCATTTGGAGCAATCTACTGGATACTGTGACTGGACCCTAGCACGTACTACTACTACATATGCTCGGACACGAACAGCATCTCAAGCAAGAAAAGCCATGGAAACCACAAGGCTATCCTTGCTCTCTCTTCTTCCGTTCCTTCTCCTCGCGACCGTTGCCGCGGCAACCGGCGGCGAGCTCAGCACGTTCATCGTCTACGTGCAAGCAGAGGAGAACCGCGTGTTTGGCACCGTGGACGACCGGAAGGCGTGGTACCACTCGTTCCTCCCCGACCATGGCCGGCTCGTGCACGCGTACCACCACGTCGCGAGCGGGTTCGCGGCCCGGCTGACGCGGCAGGAGCTGGTGGCGGTGTCCGCCATGCCCGGTTTCCTCAGCGCGACCCGCGCCCGGACGTACACCACGCTCACGACGCACACGCCGGAGTTCCTGGGGCTGAACGTCGAGCAGGGGCGGCGGAACTACACATCGGAGTTCGGCGCCGGGGTCATCGTCGGCCTCATCGACACCGGCATCTTCCCGGACCACCCGTCCTTCAGCGACGACGGCATGCCGCCGCCGGCGGCCAAGTGGCAGGGGCGCTGCGACTTCAGCGGCACCTCGTGCAACAATAAGCTCATCGGAGCCCGCAACTTCGTCGCCGCCTTCAACGGCCCAAACAGCACCTCCGCGCGGGTGCCGCCTGTTGATGAGTTTGGGCACGGGACTCACACCGCAAGCACCGCCGCTGGAGCGGTCGTGCCGGGCGCTAACGTGCTCGGCAACGCATGGGGCACCGCCGCCGGGATGGCGGTCCGCGCGCACATCGCCATGTACAAGGTGTGCTACGGAAAAGTCGTGATAGGGTGCGAGGATGCCGACATACTGGCTGGCATTGACGCCGCCGTGGGTGACGGCTGCGACGTCATCTCCATATCTCTCGGCGGGCCGTCGGTGCCCTTTCACCTAGACCCTATGGCCATCGGGACGTTCGGCGCCATCGAGAAGGGCATTTTTGTTAGCATGGCTGCCGGCAACTCGGGTCCGGAAGAGAGCACTCTACAAAACGAGGCTCCGTGGGTGCTCACCGTCGCCGCGAGTACCATGGACCGCTCGATTCGCTCGACGGTGCAGCTGGGGAACGGCGCGTATTTCCCCGGCGAGTCACTCTACCAGCCAGACGCGGGTTTCTACCCGTTGGTGTCCGCGGGCGCGAGCGGGAAGCCACTCGCCGAGCTCTGCGGAAACGGCAGTCTGGACGGCTTGGACGTCAAGGGCAAGATAGTGCTGTGTGAGCTCACGAGAAACATTACGGTGATCAACCAAGGTGAGGTGGTGGAGAGTGCCGGCGGCGTTGGCATGATCTTGGCAAACCCGTTTTCCCGAGGGTACGACAAGTTAGCCCAGGCGAACGTTCTCCCGGCGTCGAGCGTCGACTACTACGCGGGCGCAGCCATCAAATTGTACCTCAACTCCACGGCGAACCCGGTGGTGCATATCGGTTTCAGGGGTACAGTACTCGGCACGTCACCTGCTCCGTCGATTGTGTTCTTCTCCTCTCGGGGGCCTAGCCGTCAGGGCACCGGCGTTCTGAAGCCCGACATCACGGGCCCCGGAGTGAACGTGCTCGCGGCATGGCCGTTTCAGGTCGGCCCACCGTCGGTGCCGGTTCTCCCTGGGCCGACCTTCAACATCATCTCCGGCACGTCCATGTCGACGCCGCACCTTGCGGGCATCGCCGCTTTGATCAAGAGCAAGCACCCAGACTGGTCGCCAGCGGCGATCAAGTCGGCCATGATGACGACGGCCGACATCGCCGACCGCTCCGGCAGTCCAATACTCAACGAGCAGCACGTGACGGCCAACCTCTTCGCCACCGGCGCCGGACACGTCAACCCAATGAAGGCCGCTGACCCTGGCCTAGTCTACGACATCACCCCCGAGGATTACATCGGCTACCTCTGCAGCATGTACACGAGCCAGCAGGTGTCGGTGATCGCGCACCGGCCGATCGACTGCTTGACCACCGTCTTGATCAGCGATCGCCTGCTGAATTACCCGTCGATCTCGGTCGCTTTCCCAGCGTCCTGGAATTCGACGGCCCCGGTGGTCATGAGGCGCAAGGTGAAGAACGTCGGGGAGGTGCCTTCGGTGTACTACGCGGCGATCGACATGCCGAGTAGCGCCGTAAGCGTGGACGTATACCCGAGGGAGCTGGAGTTCATCGAAGCGAACCAGGAGGTGATCTTTTTGGTATACGTGTGGCCGAGGCAGAGTGGTGCAAGGGTGGTGCAGGGTGCTCTACGGTGGGTATCCGAGAAGCACACCGTGCGGAGCCCAATCTCCGTCACCTTTGCTTGATCACAGACTTGATTTCTCACATGATAGGTCGACATGGCTCAAGTACGTTTATGTCTTTCGCACAACTTGCGCATTGTTAGTTTTTCTCGACTTAATTTCCAGTAAATCAATTGCCTGAGGGAGGGTGATTTTTTTTTTTGAAAAAGCAGGATAACCCCCAACCTCTGCATAGCGATACACACATTCATCTTTGAAGGGTTGGACGCGCTTTGCTGCGCCGTCAGTCTTGCTGGGTTTTCATAATTTTTTCACTCCCTCTATTTCAAAATATAAGATATATTAGTTTTTTTTAGAAAAGTCCAAACTCTTTAAGTTTGAACAAATTTAAGAGAAACATATCGATATCCATAATATCAAATCAATATAATTAGATTCATCATGAAATGAATTTTCATGTTTTATTCATTTAGTATTGTGGATATCGACATACTTATGCTCTGAACTTGGTCAGGGTTAAAGAAATATGACTTTTCGGAAAACTAAAACACCTTAAATTCGGAAATTGAGGGAATATTTGGTTTGGCGACTGAGAGAGATGATGGAGTGTATTTTATTTTTATTTATAATAATGTCGTGTTTTGGTGGGTCTTTCATGGTATGATTTTGTGTTATCTACTAATCAACTCATACTTATGTGTGGAAATTTTTCGCATCAATGGTTGCATGGACTATATTGATGCTCAGTATCACATGTTGGCGCTTCTTTCGCCTAGTGGTGAGAGGGTGCACGGGATTGATATGTTTTTATAGGTAGATGTCTAACAAAGCCTTGTACCAAATAAATACATGAAACAGCCAAAGCCACCTTCCTCGCGAACACTGTCGCCATATCTACAAGCTTGACGATGTGCCCTGAACCTTGCGCACAGCCACCCCGCACAACCAATTCCTTTGCCCTGACAGTTGCGCACAGCCACCTTGCACGAGCCACCCCAGTCGCCTCATTGGGGAGTTGTCGCAACCCTCTTGCCCTAGGACCTTTGGCGCCGAGCGCCGCTGCCACCGCGGCCAACATTGGCAGCAATGGCAATAGGAATCTATCAGGGAGTAGGGGCTGGCAGCGGCAGGGTTTGGCTCCCCTGGCTTGCCCCTGGGGTTCCAACACGAGGGGTACCGATTCACAGAATACAAAGTGCGACCTAACGAAGGGAGATTAGTATTATAATCAAACTTTCTGCTGAGATTTTTTTTCTTCCAAACAATGAAGTATCCCATCGAATATGATCTCGTTTAAAAAAGAGATAGATCTACTAGTGTATACGGGAAAGCGGATCAAAACTTTAACAGCCAGAAGGGCAATACATCAAGAACATTAAAAAAATAGATGCATGGTTACAACACTATGCAAAAGGACATCCACCTAAAGGGAATGGGAAAATATCTGGTGCTACCAAACTTCAGGTGCTACCATGATACAAGCTTCTAGGCCGTTGGATTCTTGGATCGAACGGCTCACAGAGATTCTGCAACATTTGCAAAAAAGCCTCCTAAAAGTTCAAAAATTGCGCATAGGTTCAGCAGATCCAACCACTCCTAGATGCCGTTCATCTGAGAATCCGACGGCCTAGAAGCCCGTATCACGGTAGCATCTAAGGCTTGGTAGCACCAGATATTCTCCCTAAAGGGCATATGCATCTAGGTGAATGGTTGCAATGATGTAGTATACTGACATAAATTACACACTACGTACCACTAGCAGCAGAGAGGAGGTTATCAGGCAACACATCATGCCAGGAGAGAGCAGCCGGGTAAACTTTGAAGAATCCCCTTGTTAGAGTCTGAAGCAAAATGGAGCTCTCTCGTGCGTTTGGATTCTGGGACGTCGGATCTGGATATTTACCCGATCAACCTCGGCCGTCGGATAAAATTCCAATTGCAACAAATTGTAATATCCATGCCCCCACCAGGGTATTTTGGTCATTTCGCGTTGGTCATTTCGCGTTGTGTGTGTGTGGGGTGGGGGGGGGGGGTGGTGGTTATAAAATGGGACCGCTGCCGTGGGATGACCTAGCCGCATCCTCCCTCCCGCACTCGCGCCTCCCCCGCGCCCGGCTCCTCCCGCCTCGCCGCCTCCTTGCTTGAAGATCCAGAGCGAGCCGCTGCCGCTGCATCTTCTCCTCCTCAAGCGCACCATCCCAATCTCCCGTGCTCCGCCTCCGCCCGCTCCCCTTCCTGGCGGTGCTCCCGACCGCCGCCATCGCGACGTCTTCTCCCCCACCGTCGAACTCAGGCCGCCGCTCCGTCCCCCGTCCCCGTCGCACCTCCCCTCGAGCCACCGGCTGGTGCTCTCCCTTCAAGGGAGGAGCAACTCTCCCTCACGGAGGGGGTGGGGTGATGCTCACGGATGGGGCAGCCGCGGGCTCCGGCACAGGCGCGTGGGTACCGCCGCCGTGGCTCACCCCGCCCTCTGCCGACTTGTTCTTTTGCAAGCGCAATGCTCTGCCGACTTGTTCACTGGGAGGAGGCACCGTCGACCTCGCTGTGTTGCCATCATCGGGAGGGGTGGAGGCTGCCGCTTGCGCAGCTGCTTCACCCAGAGGAGCGCCAGGAGGAGCGTGTCCTCGCCATCGATCGGAGGAATGCCAGATTGGCATCGAGCCAAGGTGAGGCCTTCTCCTCCTTTCCGTGCATTTTCATGGTTGTACGTGGTACTGGGGTGTGCCACCGTTGGTGAGGGCAGACAGGACGATGAGGAATTGTGTCAATAGAGACTGAAATCGTGATGAATGGAACAAATATCAAGATTGGGGAAGGTACTAAGACAAATTTGTTCGATTGCTAATCAGTAGGACCTATAAAGCTAGACATTCATATCAATCTGGCCCTGTTGCACTCAAATCAACATATGTGCAGCTTGATTTTAGCAGAACAAATTAAGCAGAGAAAGTTATCCCTTTCACTTATTATGGGAGATTAATTATTTTTAGCATAACTGGAATATTTTGTGATGCCTTATCAATGATAACAAAATTTGTTCAGGTGTTCTGAAAGAAAAGTACTTAGTTATTTCCTCAATACTCATTGCCTTTTTGTTTTGATCAGTTACAGCAGCTGATGAAGGATGATGCCCTTTGGTTGGCACTTATGATATAGCTTCCGACGTCGGAGGTTCCATAGAATTTGTGAAGAGAAGTACATCGATAGAAATGCCTTTCTTCTGGTAATGCACCCCTTTTTTGTTTCATATATTTATTTAGGATATTCACCATTTGTAATATCAGTCATTAGCTGTTATATTCTGATTTGTATTTGTGGCTTTCTCCAGATAATCGTATGTACTGGGAGAGGAGGTTTCCATGATTATCTAGCATTTATTAGTTACAGCAGGTCTATGCATCTCCAGAAAATATCAAGGATTGTCTATTTGCCAGTTGCCTATATTCACCGGATTATCATGTGAAACTGGGTGTTTCAATAATTTTAGATATTTTATTTATATTTGACTGCTTCATTGTTCTCTGAAACTGCAGGTATGTCCCAAGTGAACTGGATTTTTGTGATGATTTGGTCGATTCAGACTATTTCTTATCTTGAATGGCTTTCACCTTTGGGAAATTCAAGTCATGGAAGTGTTTCAGTGATATTGAAGCTTTTTTAGATACTACTATGACACTATGGCAGCCAAGGTTCGATTGAAATCATGGACACATGCATGATTTATGTTCTTTTTATTATGGGGCATTTTGACTTTTGCACAAATGTACAAGTGCCATGTAGTGGTTAATTAGAGGTATACATGAGTGCATACAAGTCTTTTATTCTCTGCGTCATGACCTGAGCAAAGAGATACATAATTAACTTAATTGGGGTATTGTTGGTTAGTGTAGTATCTATAGACTGTCAATATTTTTATTTTAGTTACTCTATGCATGTGAGCACTGCCGAAAAGGATATCTTCAGAGAATGTATTTTTCAGTATTTCCAATGAAAAAGGATACAAATAACAATTCATTTGTAATTTCAATATTCTGTGAGCCCTGCTTTACATACCATCAGGCCACACATGTATCTCTTACTATGTCAAGCACATGTTATCAGTTTATGCACAAATTTATCAAGCTTTCCTGTCATATTTTTTTCATGGATGTGTAGGTTTTACCACAGTACCCATTTTACCATTTGTGGTGTTTGACTGTACGCCGCTCGCCATCGGGCTTGTCTGATGTCTTACTAACTCCCCACTGGATTTCATCCACGGATGAAAATAGACGGTCACGGTAGAAGGCAGGGCACATCTGATAACCGAAACTCCCCACATTGGTCCTGCTACTTCCATTGTGCTTGGGTTCAAATATTTCGCCTGGAAGTTTTCGTGCAGCTATAGAATTATTTAGAGCACAGTTCCCGGACATTATTACTCATGTGTTCTTTTTGTAGGCCTATGGAAGTAGAAGTACACTGTTGCTAATTTGTTCCATATTTTATTCTTATTTCCATGTCCTATTGTAGGTGTTCTTCGGCTGAAATTAGGCTGCTCCTGCTACGTCTATCAGTGAAATGTCTCCTTCCATGATAAAGCAGCCTACTCTTAATTACTTACATATGGTTGAATAACCATCGGTTATTCATGTTAAATAATATTTACTGCTGAGAGGTAGTTTGAGGGAATTGACAGTGCAAGAAAAACTAAAAGCAGTGTCATGCTTTTCAGTCACCTGATTATTTGCATGTGTTGATACGACCTGTGGAGTATGTTTATGGATGACTAGCCAACCCATGGTTTTCTAGGTGGATCCATGTGAATAGATTGCTGACAGCAACAATCCTTGACCTGTATATATCCCCTTCCATGTCTTAAATAATTGTCATGAAGAAACAAAAATGGAATAACCAATAAGTGGCCATTTCCCTATCATGAGTAAATTAACAAGTGCTTCAGCATACATCCGTTTTTTATTGAGACTTTAATTGGTCAGTGTATCTTGTGATTATTTTTTGGGTAATGCCTTCATCAGCAGATTGAGGCTTCCTGGGGTCATGGACAACACTAATTTCATAGATGGGTTAGTTTCTCATGTAAATTCATCTTTCATGATGTTCTGTGATAATCATGGTAGACTGAAGATATCTTATCTATGCAGTATAATAGTAGTGTTAAAATTCAAGCTCCTTTTGGCATTGTAACTGTGTTGTCTAATTATCATGCAGCCCAAATATCTAACTAAATTGCGCTATGGAGCTTGCACTAGCAGAATGAGTTGCCATCATGAATCATATGTGTAGGCTAGAGAGAAGTGTGGAAATAGATGTCGTTTCACAAGGATATGTTACTACGGTTGCTTTCATATGTTGATTTATCTTTCTTCCTGTACTCATTTGCAAATATCTATCTATGCAGGAGAGGTTGTATGCTCAGGGAGGCACAAGGTCAGACACCATGCTTTGATCCTTATGTATACCTGTAACATCTATTTGATTATACTTATATGCTGGTGTATTCTTTATATGCTTACAATTTTAGTGGTGTGTAGAAATAATTCATGCTTGGTTAGATCCACATAGCTATTTGCCTAATAATATGTGCTGGTGAGTTCATGTTGGATGCACATTGAGCTTTCAATTTTAATCTTATCTTCCAAATGCTCATGTTATGTCACTTGCTTCATGAATATAAGCATACCTTAGTTTGATTTCCAATTTATCTATGAATAAGAGTTTAGTATTTAGATGCATGGGCCAGATGTTTATGCTCATGTGTGCAATCTGACAGGGAGACCAAGAGGGAATTTAAGCATGAATACACTCAGTGAGCAATTGAAGATAATTTGTTCAGGATGTCCATGAACTGTAATTTTAGGGAACAGGTTACTTCCTGTCTTTTCGTTTGCTTTCTCATCTTTTCGTCCATATCCTAGAACTGTTGAAGCGGGAGGTGTCTTCACATATATGTTCATGTCGGATACTTACATTATCAGACTAAAATGATCTCAGTGAGATCACTGCTTGTGTCTGGACCTTATTCGATAAATGCTTGATTTTCTTCTGGTTTTTCCATGGATTGGCCAGTTTAATATACTTTGAATTATGAACTTTTTAAAAGACCAAAAATCTCAAAGATCTGTAACCTGATCTACAATTGTGTTTCTGTTTTTGCATTGATAAATATCCTTTTAGTCACACTGGCCAAGTATAGTTCTAGGATTAATGCTTTGCTCTTTTTCCAGCCTTATCTTTGTGATTAGAACAGAGAATGGGAGCGAGGTATAGCATGATGGCGGCACACACAAATCCATGTACTGTTTATTCATCCATGGTGGTAATATTTATTCTCGCAGAACTCTCCTCCCTCCTTCTCTTCTTCTCTTTCTCGGTCTCCCACTCTCCATGTCTATATCATATTACTGATACACTTCATGTAGGAAGAAAGATACGTGTCTGGTATTTTCCTTCTCATTGATATGCACCCGACCATGGCTATTTGTACTAATTGTATAAATGACTTAGAGTTTGGTAAGGGAACTTTGTCTCGAAACGGTTAGAACATAGCTGAATATATCAAACATGCTAATGGCATTGGATTGATTTTTGAGAAATATAATAGAAGGTTAACCCTTCAATATTGTAGGTTTTACAAATATCTTTTGACAGTCCGAATGTGTGTTTTCCTTTGACCCTGCAAAAGAATTGTAAAAGGATGAGCAGTTCTGGAAAATACCAAAGGCACGTCTAAGCACAGTAGAATGTCCACATATCTCTTTATCGCTATATAATTCGTTTCGGTACCATCTGACCTAATGTTTTTCATTTTCCTTCTGCTCCAGACCAAGCAAGCAGCGGCAACGCTGGACAGGCTGCTCTCATACCAGACTCCCTTTAGACTCTTTACCCACGGGCACGCACTTCTGCCGTTTATTATTACTTGTGATTCCGCTTGTTGTGACTGTGGCTCAATCCATGTTGCGGCCCAATTATTATTTTTGTTTAGTTGCGATGGATTGTCTTGGCTTGCTTTTGGCACACCTGATTCCACTATCTTTTGTTGTTGCTTGGACCAGTTTACTATGTACTGAACATATTTATATCAATGTTGTGCTTCTGATGTAATCTTGCTATGTTATACTGGTGATTTCAAGTGATTACTCTGTTTTCCTACTTGCGCCAGTGAGTATACAAGGTAATACTCATGTTGTGATGCAAATACTTTGGCTAAGTAGTATAATTGTGACAGGTTCATACAATCATGTGGAGGAGTATTAAGTTATAGCATGTGTACTTACGTTCTTTGGCATGTTATTCATAGGGTTATCAAGTAGGGTCCTAATAGGGTTATTCACAATATTAAGTTAGGATTGAACCTATGTTGCTACAATATCATGCTATTGTTTTATTTGCAATGCTTTGATGATTGTATTGTTGTTACCGGATTTGATATGACTTGTACCCGGCAGCGGTGCTGCTAGGTGCGGCAAGCCGCACTTCCTACCTAGTAGACATGATAGGTCCACAAGACAATGCTGCAACAACCGAGAGGGGAACTTTGGGTGGTCACATCAAGGTGTTGTTGTTGGAAATATGCCCTAGAGGCAATAATAAAAGCATTATTATTATATATTTCCTTGTTCATGATAATTGTTTTTATTCATGCTATAATTGTGTTATCCGGAAATCGTAATACATGTGTGAATAATAGATACCAACATGTCCCTAGTAAGCCTCTAGTTGACTAGCTCGTTGATCGACAGATAGTCATGGTTTCCTGACTATGGACATTGGATGTCATTGATAACGAGATCACATCATTAGGACAAGACCCAATCCTAAACATAGCACAAGATCGTATAGTTCGTTTGCTGGAGTTTTCCAATGTCAAGTATCCTTTTTTTAAACCATGAGATCGTGTAACTCCCGGATACCGTAGGAGTGCTTTGGGTGTGCCAAATGTCACAACGTAACTGGGTGACTATAAAGGTATACTACGGGTATCTCCGAAAGTGTCTGTTGGGTTGACACGGATTGAGACTGGTATTTGTCACTCCGCTTGACGGAGAGGTATCACCGGGCCCACTCGGTAATGCATCATCATAATGAGCTCAATGTGATCAAAGTGTTTGATCACAGGATCATGCATTACGGTACGAGTAAAGTGACTTGTCGGTAACGAGATTGAACGATGTATTGGGATACCGACGATCGAATCTCGGGCAAGTAAAATACCGATTGACAAAGGGAATTGTATACGGGATTAATTGAATCCTCTCGGGCAAGTAAAATACCGATTGACAAAGGGAATCGTATACGGGATTAATTGAATCCTCGACATCGTGGTTCATCCGATGAGATCATCGTGAAGCATGTGGGAGCCAACATGGGTATCCAGATCCCGCTGTTGGTTATTGCCCGAGAGCCGTCTCGGTCATGTCTGCATGTCTCCCGAACCCGTAGGGACTACACACTTAAGGTTCGGTGACGCTAGGGTTGTGAGGATATGTATATGCAGTAGCCCGAATGTTGTTCGGGGTCCCGGATGAGATCCCGGACGTCACGAGGACCTCCGGATTGGTCCGGAGGTGAAGAATTATATATAGGAAGTGCATTTTCGGCCATCGGGAGTGATCTGGGGGTCACCGGTATTGTACCGGGACCACCAGATGGGTCCCGGGGGTCCACCGGGTGGGGCCACCCATCCCGGAGGGCCCCATGGGCTGAAGTGGGAAGGGGAGACCAGCCCTTAGTGGGCTGGTGCGCCCCCAAGGCCCACCCCCTGCGCCTAGGGTAGGAACCCTAGGGTGGGGGGGGGGGGGCGCACACTTGCCTTGGGGGGCACTCCACCCCCCTTGGCCGCCGCCCCCTCTGGAGATGGGATCTCCAGGGGCCGGCGCCCCCCAGGGGGCCTATATAAAGGGGGGGAGGGAGGGGCAGCCGCACCCTTGCCCCTGGCGCCTCCCTCTCTCCCTGCTACACCTCTCCCTCTCGCAGTGCACGGCGAAGCCCTGCTGTTGTGACGCCCTGCATCCACCACCACGCCGTCGTGCTGCTGGATCTTCATCAACCTCTCCTTCCCCCTTGCTGGATCAAGAAGGAGGAGACGTCTCGCTGACCGTACGTGTGTTGAACGCGGAGGTGCCGTCCGTTCGGTGCTAGGATCTCCGGTGATTTGGATCACGTCGTGTACGACTACCTCATCCCCGTTCTTTTGAACGCTCCCGCTCGCGATCTGCAAGGTATGTAGATGCATCCGATCACTCGTTGCTAGATGAACTCATAGATGGATCTTGGTGAAACCGTAGGAAATTTTTTGTTTTCTGCAACGTTCCCCAACAGTGGCATCATGAGCTAGGTCTATGCGTAGTTCTTCTTGCGCGAGTAGAACACAATTTGTTGTGGGCGTAGATTTGTCAACTTTCTTGCCGCTACTAGTCTTATCTTGCTTCAGCGGTATAGTGGATGAAGCGGCCCGGACCAACCTTACACGTACGCTTACGTGAGACCGGTTCCACCGACTAACATGCACTAGTTGCATAAGGTGGCTGGCGGGTGTCTGTCTCTCCCACTTTAGTTGGAGCGGATTCGATGAAAAGGGTCCTTATGAAGGGTAAATAGAAATTGACAAATCACGTTGTGGCTTTCACGTAGGTAAGAAAACGTTCTTGCTAGAACCCTAATTCAGCCACGTAAAACTTGCAACAACAATTAGAGGACGTCTAACTTGTTTTTGCAGCAAGTGCTTTGTGATATGATATGACCAAAGTTGTGATGAATGATGAATGATCTATATGTGATGTATGAGATGTTCATGCTATTGTAATAGGAATCATGACTTGCATGTCGATGAGTATGACAACCGGCAGGAGCCATAGGAGTTGTCTTTATTTTTTGTATGACCTGCGTGTCATTGAGAAACGCCATGTAAATTACTTTACTTTATTGCTAAACGCGTTAGCCATAGTAGTAGAAGTAATAGTTGGCGAGCAACTTCATGGAGACACGATGATGGAGATCATGGTGTCAAGCCGGTGACAAAGATGATCATGGAGCCCCAAGATGGAGATCAAAGGAGCTATGTGATATTGGCCATATCATGTCACGTTTATTATTTGATTGCATGTGATGTTTATCATGTTTTGCATCTTGTTTACTTAGAACGACAGTAGTAAATAAGATGATCCCTCATAATAATTTCAAGAAGTGTTCCCCCTAACTGTGCACCGTTGCGACAGTTCGTTGTTTCGAAGCACCACGTGATGATCGGGTGTGATAGATTCTAACGTTCACATACAACGGGTGTAAGACAGATTTACACATGCAAACACTTAGGTTGACTTGACGAGCCTAGCATGTACAGACATGGCCTCGGAGCATAGAAGACCGAAAGGTCGAGCATGAGTCGTATAGAAGATACGATCAACATGAAGATGTTCACCGATGTTGACTAGTCCGTCTCACGTGATGATCGGACACGGCCTAGTTGACTCGGATCATGTTATACTTAGATGACTAGAAGAGGGATGTCTATCTAAGTGGGAGTTCATTAAATAATTTGATTAGATGAACTTTATTATCATGAACTTAGTCTAAAATATTTACAATATGTCTTGTAGATCAAATGGCCAACGTAGTCCTCAACTTCAACGCGTTCCTAGAGAAAACCAAGCTGAAAGACGATGGCAACAACTATACGGACTGGGTCCGGAACCTGAGGATCATCCTCATAGCTGCCAAGAAAGATTATGTCCTATGAGCACCGCTGGGTGACACACCTGTTCTCCCTGCAGAACAAGACGTTATGAACGCTTGGCAGGCACGTTCGATGACTACTCCCTCGTTCAGTGCGGCATGCTTTACAGCTTAGAGCCGGGGCTCCAAAAGCGTTTTGAGAGACACGGAGCATATGAGATGTTCGAAGAGCTGAAAATGGTTTTCTAAGCTCATGCCCGGGTCGAGAGATATGAAGTCTCCGACAAATTCTTTAGCTGTAAGATGGAGGAAAATAGCTCTGTCAGTGAACACATACTCAAGATGTCTGGGTTGCACAACCGCTTGACTCAGCTGGAAGTTAATCTCCCGCAAGAGGCGGTCATTGACAGAATCCTTCAGTCGCTCCCACCTAGCTACAAGAGCTTCGTGATGAACTACAATATGCAGGGGATGGAAAAGACCATTCCCGAAGTATTTGCTATGCTGAAATCAGCCGAGGTAGAAGTCAAGAAGGAACATCAAGTGTTGATGGTGAATAAAACCACTAAGTTCAAGAAGGGCAAGGGTAAAAAGAACATCAAGAAGGACGGCAAGGAAGTTGCCGCGCCCGGCAAGCAAGCTGCCGGGAAGAAGCCAAAGAATGGACCCAAGCCCGAGACTGAGTGCTTTTATTGCAAGGGAAGTGGTCACTGGAAGCGGAACTGCCCCAAATACTTAGCGGACAAGAAGGCCGGCGAAACAAAAGGTATATGTGATATACATGTAATTGATGTGTACCTTACTAGTACTCGTAGTAGCTCTTGGGTATTTGATATCGGTGGAGTTGCTCACATTTGTAACTCAAAGCAGGAGCTGCGAAATAAACGGAGACTGGCGAAGGACGAGGTGACGATGCGCGTCGGGAATGGTTCCAAGGTCGATGTGATCGCCGTCGGCACGCTGCCTCTACATTTACCTACGGGATTAGTTTTAAACCTCAATAATTGTTATTTAGTGCCAAATTTGAGCATGAACATTGTGTCTGGATCTTGTTTAATTCGAGATGGCTACTCATTTAAATCCGAGAATAATGGTTGTTCTATTTATATGAGAGATATGTTTTATGGTCATGCTCCGATGGTTAATGGTTTATTCTTAATGAATCTCGTACGTGATGATACACATATTCATAGTGTGAATACCAAAAGAGTTAAAGTTGATAACAATAGTCCCACATATTTGTGGTACTGCCGCCTTGGTCACATAGGTGTCAAACGCATGAAGAAGCTCCATGCAGATGGACTTTTAGAGTATCTTGATTATGAATCATTTGACACGTGCGAACCATGCCTCATGGGTAAAATGACCAAGACTCCGTTCTCAGGAAGAATGGAGCGAGCAACCAACTTATTGAAAATCATACATACTGATGTGTGCGGTCCAATGAGTGTTGAGGCTCGCGGTGGCTATCGTTATGTTCTCACCCTCACTGATGACCTGAGTAGATATGGGTATATTTACTTAATGAAACACAAGTCTGAGACCTTTGAAAAGTTCAAGGAATTTCAGAGTGAGGTTGAAAATCAACGTGACAAAAAAATCAAGTTTCTACGATCAGATCGTGGAGGAGAATACTTGAGTCACGAATTTGGCACACACTTAAGAAAATGTGGAATAGTTTCACAACTCACGCCGCCTGGAACACCTCAGCGTAATGGTGTGTCCGAACGTCGTAATCGCACTCTATTAGATATCGTGCGATCTATGATGTCTCTTACCGATTTACCGCTATCTTTTTGGGGCTATGCTTTAGAGACTGCCGCATTCACTTTAAATAGGGCTCCGTCGAAATTCGTTGAGACGACACCGTATGAATTATGGTTTGGGAAGAAACCTAAGCTGTCGTTTCTAAAAGTTTGGGGATGCGATGCTTATGTCAAGAAACTTCAACCTGAAAAGCTCGAACCCAAGTCGGAAAAATGCGTCTTCATAGGATACCCTAAAGAAACTATTGGGTATACCTTCTACCTCAGATCCGAAGGCAAGATCTTTGTTGCCAAGAATGGATCCTTTCTAGAGAAGGAGTTTCTCTCGAAAGAAGTAAGTGGGAGGAAAGTAGAACTTGATGAAGTGTTACCTCTTGAACCGAAAAATGGCACAACTCAAGAAAACGTTTCTGAGGTGCCTGCACCGGCTAGAGAGGAAATTAATGATGATGATCAAGATGCTTCTGATCAAGCTCCTACTGAAATTCGTAGGTCCACAAGGACACGTTCCGCACCAGAGTGGTACGACAACCCTGTCTTGGAAATCATGTTGTTAGACAACGGTGAACCTTCGAACTATGAAGAAGCGATGGCGGGCCCGGATTCCGACAAATGGCTAGAAGCCATGAAATCCAAGATAGGATCCATGTATGAAAATGAAGTATGGACTTTGACTGACTTGCCCGTTGAACGGCGAGCCATAGAAAATAAATGGATCTTTAAGAAGAAGACAGACGCAGATGGTAATGTGACCATCTATAAAGCTCGACTTGTCGCTAAGGGTTATCGACAAGTTCAAGGGGTTGACTACGATGAGACTTTCTCACCGGTAGCGAAGCTAAAGTCCGTCCGAATCATGTTAGCAATTGCCGCATTTTACGATTATGAAATATGGCAAATGGACGTCAAAACGGCATTCCTTAATGGTTTCCTTAAGGAAGAATTGTATATGATGCAGCCGGAAGGTTTTGTCGATCCTAAGAATGCTGACAAGGTGTGCAAGCTCCAACGCTCGATTTATGGGCTGGTGCAAGCATCTCGGAGTTGGAACATTCGCTTTGATGAGATGATCAAAGCGTTTGGGTTTACACAGACTTATGGAGAAGCCTGCGTTTACAAGAAAGTGAGTGGGAGCTCTGTAGCATTTCTCATATTATATGTAGACGACATACTTTTGATGGGAAATGATATAGAACTCTTGGACAACATTAAGGCCTACTTGAATAAGAGTTTTTCAATGAAGGACCTTGGAGAAGCTGCTTATATATTAGGCATCAAGATCTATAGAGATAGATCAAGACGCCTCATAGGTCTTTCACAAAGCACATACCTTGATAAGATATTGAAGAAGTTCAATATGGATCAATCTAAGAAGGGGTTCTTACCTGTGTTACAAGGTGTGAAATTGAGCTCAGCTCAATGTCCGACCACGACAGAAGATATAGAAGAGATGAGTGTCATCCCCTATGCCTCAGCCATAGGTTCTATTATGTATGCTATGCTGTGTACCAGACCTGATGTAAACCTTGCCGTAAGTTTGGTAGGAAGGTACCAAAGTAATCCCGGCAAGGAACACTGGACAGCGGTCAAGAATATCCTGAAGTACCTGAAAAGGACTAAGGAAATGTTTCTCGTTTATGGAAGTGACGAAGAGCTCGTCGTAAAGGGTTACGTCGACGCTAGCTTCGACACAGATCTGGATGACTCTAAGTCACAAACCGGATACGTGTATATTTTGAATGGCGGGGCAGTAAGCTGGTGCAGTTGCAAGCAGAGCGTCGTGGCGGGATCTACATGTGAAGCGGAGTACATGGAAGCCTCGGAGGCAGCACATGAAGCAATTTGGGTAAAAGAGTTCATCACCGACCTCGGAGTCATACCCAATGCGTCGGGGCCAATCAAACTCTTCTGTGACAACACTGGAGCTATTGCACTTGCCAAGGAGCCCAGGTTTCACAAGAAGACCAGGCACATCAAGCGTCGCTTCAACTCCATTCGTGAAAATGTTCAAGATGGAGACATAGATATTTGTAAAGTACATACAGACCTGAATGTAGCAGATCCGTTGACTAAACCTCTCCCTAGAGCAAAACATGATCAACACCAGAATTCCATGGGTGTTCGATTCATCACAATGTAACTAGATTATTGACTCTAGTGCAAGTGGGAGACTGTTGGAAATATGCCCTAGAGGCAATAATAAAAGCATTATTATTATATATTTCCTTGTTCATGATAATTGTCTTTATTCATGCTATAATTGTGTTATCCGAAAATCGTAATACATGTGTGAATAATAGACACCAACATGTCCCTAGTAAGCCTCTAGTTGACTAGCTCGTTGATCGACAGATAGTCATGGTTTCCTGACTATGGAAATTGGATGTCATTGATAACGAGATCACATCATTAGGAGAATGATGTGATGGACAAGACCCAATCCTAAACATAGCACAAGATCGTATAGTTTGTTTGCTGGAGTTTTCCAATGTCAAGTATCCTTTCCTTAGACCAGGAGACCGTGTAACTCCCGGATACCGTAGGAGTGCTTTGGGTGTGCCAAATGTCACAACGTAACTGGGTGACTATAAAGGTATACTACGGGTATCTCCGAAAGTGTCTGTTGGGTTGACACGGATCGAGACTGGGATTTGTCACTCCGCTTGACGGAGAGGTATCACCGGGCCCACTTGGTAATGCATCATCATAATGAGCTCAATGTGATCAAAGTGTTTGATCACGGGATCATGCATTACGGTACGAGTAAACTGACTTGCCGGTAACGAGATTGAACGATGTATTGGGATACCGACGATCGAATCTCGGGCAAGTAAAATACCGATTGACAAAGGGAATCGTATACGGGATTAATTGAATCCTCGACATCGTGGTTCATCCGATGAGATCATCGTGGAGCATGTGGGAGCCAACATGGGTATCCAGATCCCGCTATTGGTTATTGCCCGAGAGCCGTCTCGGTCATGTCTACATGTCTCCCGAACCCGTAGGGACTACACACTTAAGGTTCGGTGACGCTAGGGTTGTGAGGATATGTATATGCAGTAGCCCGAATGTTTTTCGGAGTCCCGGATGAGATCCCGGACGTCACGAGGAGTTCTGGATTGGTCCGGAGGTGAAGAATTATATATAGGAAGTGCAGTTTTGGCCATCGGGAGTGATCTGGGGGTCACCGGTATTGTACCGGGACCACCAGATGGGTCCCGGGGGTCCACCGGGTGGGGCCACCCATCCCGGAGGGCCCCATGGGCTGAAGTGGGAAGGGGGACCAGCCCTTAGTGGGCTGGTGCGCCCCCAAGGCCCACCCCCTGCACCTAGGGTTGGAACCCTAGGGTGTGGGGGGGGGGGCGCACACTTGCCTTGGGGGGCACTCCACCCCCCTTGGCCGCCGCCCCCTCTGGAGATGGGATCTCCAGGGGCCGGCGCCCCCCCAGGGGGCCTATATAAAGGAGGGGGGGAGGGAGGGGCAGCCGCACCCTTGCCCCTGGCGCCTCCCTCTCTCCCTGCTACACCTCTCCCTCTCGCAGTGCACGGCGAAGCCCTGCTGTTGTGACGCCCTGCATCCACCACCACGCCGTCGTGCTGCTGGATCTTCATCAACCTCTCCTTCCCCCTTGTTGGATCAAGAATGAGGAGACGTCTCGCTGACCGTACGTGTGTTGAACGCGGAGGTGCCGTCCGTTCGGTGCTAGGATCTCCGGTGATTTGGATCACGTCGTGTACGACTACCTCATCCCCGTTCTTTTGAACGCTTCCGCTCGCGATCTGCAAGGTATGTAGATGCTTCCGATCACTCGTTGCTAGATGAACTCATAGATGGATCTTGGTGAAACCGTAGGAAATTTTTTGTTTTCTGCAACGTTCCCCAACAGTTGTGCCATTACACATGCCCGTGCATCAGGCATTTAAAACAAGAGGGGTCATTGCACTGTACAAAGTGTGAATGGAGACGGGAGGCTTTGCTCAACGAGCATGCCCAAAGGACAAACGTCGTTTTGCCGTGCCGCCGGAAGGGAAGTCTGCTCATGAAAGTGATGAGAAAAGGCTATGTGGAGGAAGTGACATGATCATAGAGAATGCCACTAGAGAAAACATCTCCGTGAAGAGTGGTCATTGCCCAAAGTGGAGTGTAAATGAAAGATACACACATCAGAGATAGAGACGACAATGGCGACATGGTCGAGAAAATGGGGAGAGCTCACAGAGAGTTGATGGCCTGCAAGTGCACATGGTTTGGTTGTAGCTTTTTCGAAGTAAGAGTATAAAATACACCACTACCATTCATCCCCGCTCCGGTTACTAAATGATAATTGCGGGGTCTTCCCTCATGGACACAGCTTAAAAGTGGTCTTCGTTTACCCCTGGCTACAATGATCAGGGACGAAGGTGTTGGGGAACGTAGTATTTCAAAAAAAAAATCCTACAATCACGCAAGATCTATCTAGGAGAAGCATAGCAACGAGCGGGGAGAGTGTGTCCATGTACCCTCGTAGACCGAAAGCGGAAGCGTTTAGTAACGCGGTTGATGTAGTCAAACGTCTTCGCGATCCAACCGATCAAGTACCGAACGCACGTCACCTCCGCGATCTGCACACGTTCAGCTCGGTGACGTCCCTCGAACTCTAGATCCAACTAAGGCCGAGGGAGAGTTTTGTTAGCATGACAACGTGGTGACAGTGATGATGAAGTTATCGACACAGGGCTTCGCCTAAGCACTACGACAATATGACCGAGGTGGAAAACTGTGGAGGGGGGCACCGCACACGGCTAAAGATCAATTTGTTTGTCCATGGGGTGCCCCACTCCCCCGTATATAAAGGAGGGGAGGAGGAGGAGGGCCGGCCACAAGGGCGCGCCCAAGGGGGGGATTCCTACTCCTAGTAGGAGTAGGTTCCCTCCTTTCCTAGTCCAAGTAGGAGAAGAAGGAGGGAGAGGAAGAAGAGAAGGAAAGGGGGGCGGCACCCCTAGCCCTAGTCCAATTCGGTTTGGGATAGGGGGGCGCCACACCTTGGCCGGCCTCCTCTCTTCCACCACTAGGCCCATGAGGCCCAATAACTTCCCGGTGGGGTTCCGGTAACCCCCGGTACTCTGAAACTTATCCGAAACGACCCGAATCATTCCGGTGTCGAGTGTAGCCTTCCAATATATGAATATTTATGTCTCGACCATTTTGATACACCTCGTCATGTCCGTGATCTCATCTGGGACTCCGAACAACCTTTGGTACATCAAATCACATAAACTCATAATACCAATCGTCATCGAACGTTAAGCGTGCGGACCCTACGGGTTCGAGAACTATGTAGACATGACTGAGACACCTCTCCAGTCAATAACCAATAGCAGAACCTGTATGCTCATATTGGTTCCTACATATTCTATGAAGATCTTTATCGGTCAAGCCGCACAACAACATACGTTGTTCCGTTTGTCATCGGTATGTTACTTGCCCGAGATTCGATTGTCGGTATCATCATACCTAGTTCAATCTCCTTACCGGCAAGTCTCTTTACTCGTTCTGTAATGCATCATCTCTCAACTAACTCATTAGTCACATTGCTTGCAAGGCTTATAGTGATGTGCAGTACCTAGAGGGCCCAGAGATACCTCTCCGACAATCGGAGTGACAAATCCTAATCTCGATCTATGCCAACTCAACAAACACCATCGGAGACACCTGTAGATCATCTTTATAATCACCCAGTTACGTTGTGACGTTTGATAGCACACTAAGTGTTTCTCCGGTATTCGGGAGTTGCATAATCTCATAGTCATAGGAACATGTATAAGTCATGGAGAAAGCAATAGCAATAAACTAAACGATCATAGTGCTAAGCTAACGGATGGGTCTTGTCCATCACATCGTTCACTAATAATGTGATCCCGTTTATCAAATGACAACACATGTCTATGGCTAGGAAACTTAACCATCTTTGATTAACGAGCTAGTCTAGTAGAGGCATACTTGGGACACTTTGTTTGTCTATGTATTCACACATGTACTAAGTTTCCGGTTAATACAATTCTAGCATGAATAATAAACATTTATCATGATATAAGGAAATATAAATAACAACTTTATTATTGCCTCTAGGGCATATTTCCTTCAGTCTCCCACTTGCACTATAATCAATAATCTAGATTACATAGTAATGATTCTAACACCCATGGAGTCTTGGTGCTGATCATGTTTTGCTCGTGAGAGACGTTGGGGAATGTAGTAATTTCAAAAATTTCCTACGCACACGCAGAATCATGGTGATGCATAGCAACGAGAGGGTAGAGTGTTGGCCACGTACCCTCGTAGACCGAAAGCGGAAGCGTTAGCACAGCGCGATTGATGTAGTCATACGTCTTCACGATCCAACCGATCCAAGTACCAAACGTACGACACCTCCGAGTTCAGCACACGTTCAGCTCGATGACGTCACGCGAACTCCGATCCAGCAGAGCTTGACGGGAGAGTTCCGTCAGCACGACAGCGTGATGACGGTGATGATGTTGCTACCAACGCAGGGCTTCGCCTAAGCACCGCTACGATATGACCGAGGTGGAATATGGTGGATGGGGGCACTGCACACGGCTGGAATAGATTAACAGATCAACTTGTGTGTCTAGAGGTGCCCCCTGCCCCCGTATATAAAGGAGCAAGGGGGGAGGCCTGCCGGCCCTTTAGGGCGCGCCAGGAGGAGGAGAGTCCTCCTCCTAGTAGGAGTAGGACTCCCCTCTTTCCTACTCCTACTAGGAGGGGGAAAGGAAGGGGGAGAGGGAGAAGGAAAGGGGGGCACCGCCCCCCTCTCCTAGTCCAATTCGGACCAGAGGGGGAGGGGCGCGCGGCCTGCCCTAGGCCAGCCCTCTCTCTCTCCACTAAGGCCCATAAGGCCCATTATTTCTCCTGGGGGGGGGGGTTCCGGTAACCCTCCGGCACTCTAGTTTTCTCCGAAACCACTCGGAACACTTACGGTGTTCGAATATAGTTGTCCAATATATCGATCTATACATCTTGACCATTTCGAGACTCCTCGTCATGTCCGTGATCATATCTGAGACTCCGAACTACCTTTGGTACATCAAAACACAAAAACTCATAATACCGATCGTCACCAAACTTTAAGCGTGCGGACCCTACGGGTTCGAGAACTATGTAGACAAGACCGAGACACGTCTCTGGTCAATAACCAATAGCGGAACCTGGATGCTCATATTGGCTCCTACATATTCTACGAAGATCTTTATCGGTCAAACCGCATAACAATATATGTTGTTCCCTTTGTCATCGATATGTTACTTGCCCGAGATTCGATCATTGGTATCTCAATACCTAGTTCAATCTCGTTACCGGCAAGTCTCTTTACTCGTTCCGTAATGCATCATCCTGCAACTAACTCATTAGTCACATTTCTTGCAAGGCTTATGGTGATGTGCATTACCGAGAGGGCCTAGAGATACCTCTCCGACAATCGGAGTGACAAATCATAATCTCGGAATACGCCAACTCAACAAGTACCTTCGGAGACACGTGTAGAGCACCTTTATAATCACCCAGTTATGTTGTGACATTCGGTAGCACACAAAGTGTTCCTCCGGTAAACGGGTGTTGCATAATCTCATAGTCATAGGAACATGTATAAGTCATGAAGAAAGCAATAGCAACATACTAAATGATCAAGTGCTAAGCTAATAGAATGGGTCAAGTCAATCACATCATTCTCCTAATGATGTGATCCCGTTAATCAAATGACAACTCATGTCCATGGCTAGGAAACTCAACCATCTTCGATTAACGAGCTTGTCAAGTAGAGGCATACTAGTGACACTATGTTTGTCTATGTATTCAAGCATGTATTATGTTTCCGGTTAATACACTTTTAGCCTGAATAATAAACATTTATAATGATATGAGGAAATAAACAATAACTTTATTATTGCCTCTAGGGCATATTTCCTTCAGTCTCCCACTTGCACTAGAGTCAGTAATCTAGATTACACAGTAATGATTCTAACACCCATGGAGTTTTGGTGCTAATCATGTTTTGCTCATGGAAGAGGCTTAGTCAACGGGTCTGCAACATTCAGATCTGTATGTATCTTGCAAATCTCTATGTCTCCCACCTGGACTTGGTCCCAGATGGAATTGAAGCGTCTCTTGATGTGCTTGGTCCTCTTGTGAAATCTGGATTCCTTTGCCAAGGCAATTACACCAGTATTGTCGCAAAAGATTTTCATTGGACCCGATGCACTGGGTATGACACCTAGATTGGATATGAACTCCTTCATCCAGACTCCTTCATTTGCTGCTTCTGAAGCAGCTATGTACTCCGCTGCACACGTAGATCCCGCGACGACGCTTTGTTTAGAACTGCACCAACTGACAGCTCCACCGTTCAATGTAAACATGTATCTGGTTTGCGATTTAGAATCGTCTGGATCAGTGTCAAAGCTTGCATCGACGTAACCATTTACGACTAGCTCTTTGTCACCTCCATAAACGAGAAACATATCCTTAGTCCTTTTCAGGTATTTCAGGATGTTCTTGACCGCTGTCCAGTGATCCACTCCTGGATTACTTTGGTACCTCCCTGCTAGGCTAATAGCAAGACACACATCAGGTCTGGTACACAGCATTGCATACATGATAGAGCCTATGGCTGAAGCATAGGGAACACCTTTCATTTTCTCTCTATCTTCTGAAGTGGTCGGGCATTGAGTCCGACTCAACTTCACACCTTGTAACACAGGCAAGAAACCTTTCTTTGCTTGATCCATTTTGAACTTCTTCAAAACTTTGTCAAGGTATGTGCTTTGTGAAAGTCCTATAAAGCGTCTTGATCTATCTCTATAGATCTTGATGCCTAATGTGTAAGCAGCTTCACCGAGGTCTTTCATTGAAAAATTCTTATTCAAGTATCCTTCTTGTAAGTGCATCTAGTGCCCCTTAGTTTTGGTGTATTGAAGACTTATAGGTTAAGTATCTAATGCGTCTATGAGTGTACACAGGTATATAAGTCTATGAGGAGTTTGATATTTACAGAGAAAGTCGACCCCTAAAAATGAAGTTCTTCGGCTGAAGACTTTGATATACTGAAGACTTTGAAAGTGAAGAAATTGGTGTGACCTTGAAGACTTGGTATTCATTCGAGGAACATGAAGCGTGAAGACTTGTTTTCGTAGTTTCATTTTCTCTTTCTTGAGTCATAGGAAACACCGTACTGTTAAAGGGGGTCGAGGAAATACTAAGGAGAAAATTTCCATGTGATGCTCAACTCAAATCCTACACCTACCAATCCCTTCGAGTGAAGCCATTGGAAATCTCATACAGTTCAGTCAAATTCTTCAGTGACAGAGACGCGGTTCTTCTGGTCACTGAGGACTTTGCTATGACTGAGGAGTTAGGAATTCGCCAGTGCGAATTGCCTACACAGTGAGGAACATGATAGCCCTGAGGAATTTGTACCTCAACTTTCCGACCGTTGCTGTGCTACGCGCCAGCTGTCCTAAAATATCTTGTCCACCTAACGGTCATATCATTGAAGGGCATTTATGTCTTATCATGTCGGGCTGCTCCCTAGGCTATAAATAGCCGCCGCCTACAACCACTATCTAGTTGGCTGCTCCGCGAGAACTTGACACTTGTCATTTGAGAGCAACCCATCCTCCGAGGACTTTGAGCGAAAATCATCAAGTGAGGAAAATCCAAACCCAAACCCAAAACACCTACAAACCCAAAGTGATTGAGCATCACTGAAGAGATTGATCCTGCGTGGATCCGACGCTTGTTACCTTTGAAGACTGTGCTTCTTCCAGACGGTTAGGCGTCAAGGTCTGGAGCATCCAAGAGGAACTGTGGATCGTCGAGTGACCAACTTTGTGAAGGTTTGGAAGTCACCTGAAGACTTACCACGAGTGATTGGGCGAGGACTGTGTGTCCTTAGCTCAAGGAGAATACGGTGAGGACTGTGTGTCCGGGACTAGGTGTCCTCGAGTTTAAATACTCAGCCGCTCCAACCAGATGTACAACTGAGACAACAGTTGGAACTGGTCTACCAAATCATTGTCTTCACCAAGCTTACTGGTTCTATTTCCTCAACACTTTCATTTCCTCATTACTGTGTTGTGTGTTTGTTAATATCTGTGTTTGAAGACTTTGACTGAAGACTTTCTAAATTTCCTCAGTTCAATTTCTTCAGTCTGTTTGTCTTCATCTTGTGCTATCCTGTGTTTACGCTTTTTGTACTCTGAGTTTGTCTTCATTTCATCATGATGACCATGCATGTATTCTGCTATGTTTACCTCTGAGTACTTATTCCGCGGCTAGTAGTTCTTCGCTAAGGAATTTCCTCACGAGCAAATTCCTCAGTGAAGAATTTCATAAAAATCGCCTATTCACCCCCTCTAGTCGATATAACGCACTTTCAATTGGTATCAGAGCAAGGTACTCCCTTGTTCTGTGTGATTTTGGTTTAACCGCCTGGAGTTTTAGTTATGTCGACCGCAGGTATGATCAAGGTCTCTGCTGGGTGTCCTACCTTCGATGGGACGGACTACCCATACTGGAAGAATAAGATGTGAATGCACCTTGAGGCAATTGATAACAATCTCTGATACATTGTGGAAAATGGTGTTCCCTCCGTCTCACCCTCACTGAACGCTACCGATGTGAAGAGATTCAAGCAACTCGATTCCTAAGCGAAGAATATCATATGTGGCCATCTGAGTAAGAGTCAGTATGGTAGAGTGAGTGCTTTGGAGACTGCTAAGCTTATCTGGGATAGGCTGTCCAAAGTCAATGAAGGAGTTTCAACTCAACGTGACTCTCGAGTTGATGTTCTTCGCAATCTCTTCAACCGCTTCAAAAGACTCGACAATGAGAATGTTCAACAAACCTTCGATCGCCTCACTGACATCTCAAGTGAGCTGCAAGCACTTGGTGCCACTGACATCACCGACCATGAGGTGGTCAAGAAATTGCTGAGATCGCTTGATTCCTCATTTGACACTTTGGCACTGATGATACAAGAACGTGCTGATTACAAGTCACTTGACCCTGCTGATATCCTCGAGAGGCCAAATACTCATGAGTTCCAACTTGCTGAGAAGAGAGATCTCTACGGTACGAGCTATGGCAGATCACGTGCACTGAAGGCCAAGGTAGTATCTGAGTCCGAAGATGAAGACTCTGGTAGCAGCCTTGGAGATCCTGAAGAACCGGGTCATGATCTAGCACTGCTTGTGAAGAAATTCCAGAAGTTCTCAAGACGTGGTCGCTTTGGAAAACCCTCAAGGAGCAATGATTCCTCATCCAGTGACTATAAGAAAAGGCTTTGTCACAAGTGCAAGAAACCAGGACATTACATTCAAGATTGTCCTCAGTGGGAAAAGGAATCAAAGAAGAAGAAATACAAGGATTACAGTTCTGATGATGCGAAGAAAAAGAAGAAATCCTCAAAATCTTCATCATCAAAATCCTCGAAGTCTTCGTCTCACAAGAAGAGCAGCTCCAAGAAGGCTCGGGCATTCATTGGCAAGGAAATGGACTCTGAGGCTGAATCTGAAGAAAATGAGGAAGAGGAACAATCTGAAGACTCCGAGTCTGGTGTGGCGAGCCTAGCCCTCGCTACTGCGTTTGTCAGCAAGCCCGTCTTCACCTCTGAAGAAAATGATCTCACCAATAAGGCTGATGAAGGCAGTGATGACTACACTCCCACCTATTGCTTCATGGCAAAGGGTGCCAAGGTACTCAAATACGCCTCCTCTGAATCTAGTGAGGATGAATCTGATGAAAATCTTAAGCCTAGCTACTCTAAACTTTCTAAGATTGCTGTACAACAACAAAAGTCTTTTGAAAAGGTTCAAAACATGCTAGACAAAAGTGATGATATGTTGGGTGAAGAATTGGATCGCACTAAGGCCTTTAACTAAAAATCTTCAGAGACTTCAGACCAGGTTTGACAACCTTCAAAGTCATCATAACACTCTCTTATCTGATCATGAGAAGCTTTCTTATGAATATCTTCAAAAGAAGCAAGATCTTGAGAAGCTAAGAGTGAGTTATGAAGATCTTCAGAAGGAGCGCGATTCATTACTTGCTCAACAAATCAGCGCTGCTCAGGAAGAATTTATTCCTCCATGTTTGAAATGCATTGAACGAGAATCTGCTAATTCTTCACCTGAATGTTCAAATGCTTCTAATGTTACAAATTCTTCACCTGTCTCTGCTATCGCTAATTCCTCATCTGAGGACATTGCTAGTATTACTGACGATGCAGGGCTGAAGGAATTGTACATGACAGGCATGTACAAAATCCTCAAAGGGCATCAGACTCTTTGTGATGTTCTTAAAAAGCAGATCCTCAACAGGAACCCTAGGAAAGAGGGTATTGCCTTTGAGAGAAAACTCAATGCTGATGGTACATATTGGAAGCCTGAGCAGTACCCCAAAACCTCATGGGTTGCTGCAAAGGGACCTCCAGTTGATCCATCTAATTTATCCGGCTATACATGTGAATCTTCTCATTCTTCTGATGAGTCATTTGACTCCAACTATAAACTGTTCAAAAATCAGAATGGTGAAGTATTTGCTAGATATGTTGGCACTAACTGCAGGAATGGTTCTCCTATGAAGAAAATCTGGGTTCCCAAAAGGTGCCTTGAAAGTCTTCAGGTGAATGTCCTCATGACACCACCAGTGAAGAAAAGGAACCCCAGATCAAATTCCTCATATGGACCAAACTCTTCATATGGATCCAAGTCCTCATACGGACCAAATTCCTCAAGAGGATCAAATTCCTCACATGGATCAAAGTCCTCATATGAAGATCATCATGCTAACAACTCTGTTTCGCAGGGAAGAGCCAAGGGCTATGAATATGAGCATTATTCTTCAAATAATTATGTTCATAAGTCCTCGAAGAATTTCTCTGCTTATTCATATGCTTACCCTAACCCCTCTTATGTGAAACGAAATGGTTTGGCTGCTTTGCCACCATTCTCATATGGAGCTCGCAGAGTGATGAACTCTTTGCCACCCCTTCAGATGTGGGTGGTGAAGAAAAAGAACTAATCTCTTATGCAGGGTCAGGTCTCCAGACGCATTGTAATGTCTGAAGAATTTGCTGGGGACCTGACAAATTGCCCGAAAGGACGCAGGCTAACCATGATGAAATGAACTTTCATTTCACACGTCCTCCCTCTGTTTTATCTGTTCTACTGCTTGATGAAATTGATCTGATGAATTGTGATATCATATTCTTCACTGCTGAAGTATATGAGGTCGTAAGTTGCACTAATTCATCTGCAGGATGATCAACCCAAAGCCACTGAGTGGGTACTTGATAGTGGGTGTACAAATCACATGACTGGTGACAAGAATCTTTTGATGGATGCTCCCTTATCATCATCACATATGAAGCATATCATCTTCGCTGACAAAAGCAAAAGTCAGGTATTGGGTCTAGGTAAAGTTGCTATCACAAAGGATCTACACATGGACAAAGTCATGCTTGTTGAGTCCTTAGGATACAACCTTATGTCTGTCTCAATGCTTTGTGATCTTGATATGGTTTTGTCTTTGGCAAGTATCGGTGTGTTGTGATTATGGAAGCTGACAATTCCAAAGTCTTCGAAGGCTTTAGGAGAGGAGACTTGTATATTGTTGATTTCTCTGCAGATTCACAACCAGCCGTGTGCCTACTTGCAAAAGCTTCAGAAGGATGGCTATGGCATCGACGACTTGGTCATGCAGGCATGAGGAATTTGAACACGCTTGCGAAGAAGAAGCATGTCATTAGCATTGAGAATGTCAAATTCCTCAAGGATCACTTGTGCGGTGCTTGTGAAGCTGGAAAGATGACAAAGGCCAAGCATCCAGCGAAGACTATCATGACCACCACTCGTCCATTTGAATTGCTTCACATGGATCTCTTCGGTCCTAATCATTATTCCTCTGTTTCAAATGAAGCATCTCAACATGGCTTTGTTATTGTTGATTATTACTCTCGTTATACATGGGTACACCTTGTCTCTTACAAAACTGAAGTGCAGGAAGTCTTCAAACGATTTTCCTCGAGGGCTTCAACCAACTTTGGTGTGAAGATCAAGCACATCAGAAGTGACAATGGCACTGAGTTCAAGAATTCGGGTCTCAATGACTATCTTGATGAACTTGGTATTACTCATGAGTTATCTGCTCCTTATACTCCTCAACAGAATGGCGTTGTGGAGCGCAAGAACATGACTCTTACTGAGATGGCTCGCACTATGCTCGATGAGTACAAAACCCCTCGTCGTTTCTGGGTTGATGCAATTGATACTGCGTGCCATATCATCAACAGAGTATATCTTCACAAATTCTTCAAGAAGACTGCATATGAACTCCTCACTGTCAAGAAACCCAATGTGAGTTATTTCAAAGTCTTCGGTGCTAAATGCTGGATTAGAGATCCTCATCACAACTCTAAATTTGCACCAAAAGCACATGAAGGTTTTATGCTTGGTTACGGAAAGGACTCGCACACCTACAGAGTCTTCAACAATGTTCTTCACAAGATTGTTGAAACTGTAGTTGTGCGGTTCGATGAAACTAATGGCTCGCAAAGAGAGCACCTACCTTCTGTGTCAGATGAACCAGCACCTGAGGATTCTATCAAGCACAAGGCTACAGAAGATGTCATTCCTACTGAAGAATCTGCTGAAGAATTCATTCCAGAAAGTGAAGAACATCGAGCTGATGCACCTGAAGAAAATGCTGAGGAAATTGATGCTGAAGAAAATGCTGATCAAATTCCTCAACGACAAGCAGCTCATCCTCGCGTTGCAAAAGAAGTGCAAGTGGAGAATATCATCGATGACATTAGAGCACCAGGTCCTCTCACACGCTCAAAAGCTTCACATCTATCTAACTTTTGTGGGTACTTTTCTTTTGTCTCTATCACAGAGCCCACTAAGGTAGATGAAGCATTTCTGGAGCCTGAGTGGATTCAGGCCATGCAAGAAGAATTACATCAGTTCAAGCTCAACAACGTATGGGAACTAGTCAATCGTCCCGATCCTCGCAAGCATAACATCATTGGCACAAAGTGGATCTACCGCAACAAGCAAGATGAAAATGGTGTTGTGGCGAGGAATAAGGCACGACTAGTAGCTCAAGGCTACACACAGGTTGAAGGAATTGATTTCGATGAAACTTTTGCACCTGTTGCTAGACTTTAGGCTATTCGCATATTACTTGCTTATGCTAACCATCATGATATCATCTTATATCAAATGGATGTGAAAAGTGCATTCCTCAATGGTAAGCTTGAGGAAGAAGTATATGTTGCTCAACCCCCAGGTTTTGAAGATCCAAAACATCCTAACAAAGTCTTCAGACTTAATAAGGCCCTCTATGACCTCAAGCAGGCCCCATGGGCATGGTATGATACATTGAAGGAATTCTTCATGAAGAAAGGCTTCACACTCGGCTCACTCGATCCCACTCTCTTTACTAAATCTTATGATGGTGAACTGTTTGTGTGCCAAATATATGTTGATGATATCATCTTTGGCTGTAGTGACCAACGTTATAGTGATGAATTTGCTTATATGATGAGTGAAGAATATCAAATGTCTATGATGGGAGAGTTGAAATTCTTCTTAGGTCTTCAAATTCATCAACAGCGCAATGGCATATTCATATCTCAGGAGAAATACCTTAAGGATGTCCTGAAGAAATTCGGCATGCAAGATTGCAAAGGCATCAAAATTCCTATGCCCACAAATGGTCACTTATGCACTGATGAAAATGGTACTGACTTCGATCATAAGGTATACCGCTCCATGATTGGCTCTTTATTGTACTTATGTGCATCTAGGCCAGATATAATGCTTAGTGTTTGCATGTGTGCACGATTTCAAGCTGCACCGAAGGAATCACACCATAAGGCTGTGAAGCATATTCTTCGATATCTAGCTCACACACCAACACTAGGATTATGGTATCCCAAGGGCTCGGATTTTGATCTCATTGGATATTCAGACTCTGACTATGCTGGTGACCGTGTGGACCGCAAGTCAATATCTGGTACTTGTCATTTCCTCGGACGATCCTTGGTCTGTTGGTCCTCGAAGAAACAGAACTGCGTATCACTATCTACTGCTGAAGCTGAGTACATTGCTGCTGGTTCTTGCTGTGCTCAACTGCTATGGATGAAGGAAACACCCAAGGACTATGGCATCAACGTGAAGAATGTGCCTCTCCTCTGTGACAATGAGAGTGCCATCAAGATTTCTCACAACCCAGTTCAGCACTCGAAGACAAAGCACATTCAGATTCGTCATCATTTTCTTCGTGATCATGTGTTGAAGGGCGACATTTCTATTGAGCATGTGAAGACTGAAGAACAGCTAGCCGATATCTTCACTAAGCCCTTGGATGAGAAGAGATTTAGCAAGTTGCGGTGTGAACTAAATATCTTAGAATCTTCGAATGTACTTTGAAAAGGCACTCATCCTAACACTTATGCAAAATTGATGACTTAGATGTGCAACACATGAAGAAATGTTTTTCTTCAATCAATGAAGAATAACACTCTAAGTGTGAAGAAATTAATGAAGAATTTGATTCTCAGAACCCTACGACAATTGTACGCGGTGTCTGAAATCATCATTCTTATACGGTGGGTCACGCCACCACAAAAGTTGAAAATCTTCAGTTTGAGTTTTTCCTCAACTTTTGAAATTCTTCAGTTTTTCAAATTCTTCAAACTTTGCAAAGTCTTCACTTGTGCCGTCGTTTTTCTTCATTGGCTATATACATATATATATATGAGTTTATGCCCTCTACAACATTCACTTATAGCTATTTCTTCAAGTTGGACTTTCTGCTAAGTGAATGTGATCGGACCCTTCCCCTCTATGCTATACTCAATCCAATCTATTCACAAATTCTTCATGTGCGTTCTATTTGAAACTCGTTCAAATTCTTCACTGTGTCCTTGTCAGATGAAGAAATTGCGAACGGAATGTTAAAACTAATCTTATCCAAACTTTCGGTTTTGCCGCTCAAACCATTCCGCATCCCATGATGCATTATTTTATCCACCCACGATCTTACACGATCTCCACTACACAGTACGTGGGTGACACATGTCGCGAGAAGGAGAACGGCCAGGGGCACGTTCGTCCCAAATGTCGGGACCCCGATCCTAAGTCACACCGATCTAGCATGTAACACATCATATCGCTTTGCGGCCTCACGCACGGTACTCCCACGGGTGCCACCTTACCTGGTCCGGGACCGTTTGCGCCTTTTGGCTCACGTATATGATAGTGTCGCTAGCATCCATATGACCAAGAACCCGGGCCGACATGGCTAGTCGTGAATCCAAAGCGGCACTAACCCATGAGGACAGGCATACATGAATCACATCGAGCATGTCGATCATCAACGTGTGAATCCGGGCTGTAGCACTGGGCTAACAGGACTCCGGTAACCCGGGCTGTAGCAGGCTAGGCAGGACTCCGGATGTCACCGCGTGACATTTCCCCGAAGGGACAGACATAGGAACAAAGTGAAACACATGCCGGCCAGTCAAGTGTTCCAAGCAGTAGTGCTGGGCTAGCAGGACTCCGGTGAACCGGGCTGTAGCGGACTACTATCGCTCAGAAAGCACTAGACTACATTTCCCCATATGATAGGCTGCCAAGGATAAACAACTAGATTGTCGGATCCCACACATAGCAATACACGTTACACGTACGCATAACATGCAAGTATGTGCTGTACAACAAGGCATCACAACATAACACAAACTCATATAGATAAAGGCTCAGAAGAGCCACATAGCATTAAATACAAGCAAGGGTCACATGACCCATCATTCAGAGCATACAAGCAACAAGCGGAAGCATTACATGTCTGAGTACAGACAACTACAAATGAAAAAGGCTGAAGAGCCTGACTATCTACAACATCCGATCAAGATCGTAGCTGAGGTACAAGCTACTCGTCAAAGTCCAAGCGGAACTACTAGTAAGACCGAAGTCTCCACTGCAAAACATAAATAAAGCAAACATGAGTACAAAGGTACTCAGCAAGACTTACATCAGATCCTATCATACATGCATTAGTATCAAGAAGGTAATGTGGGGTTTAGTTGCAGCAAGCCAGCTTTGACTCAGTGGCTATCCTGTACTACGACTGCTGGTAACTCTTTTGAGGTGGCGCACACGAGTCCACTAAACACCACATCAATACTCTACTATGGATTCATTCCCGCCTCCCTACGAGAAAGCCATCCATAGCACTCACACTTGTCTTGAGCATTTTAGAGTATCCACTTTAAGTTGTCTATGTACCACGTAAGCATCCAAGAAGTCCATAACCGAGGACACGGCTATTCGAATAGATCATGATAACCCTGCAGGGGTGTACTTCTTCACACACGCTCTCGCCACTTACCGCCATGTACACATCATGTATCTCGGCAACCTTCAAGCGGAAGCCTGGCGAGGGAGTCGGCCATGACCTGACTTACCACACAAGACTCTAGTCCAGGTTTATCGCCTATTCGGGTTCCATCCGCAAGGAGATCCGGCCGGGGTGTCGCTCACGGCCCCAAACGATGTGTGCAGGGTTCCCAAGCCCACCTCGCCGGATGGATCTACGCTTGGTACACCGTGCCACTTGTGCCTAGTCTGTCCCAAGCCCACCTGGCCGAGTGCCACTTGGTAGACTACTAACACTACCTACAAACACCAGAGACTATTTGCGACTCCTGGACAAAGATCAAGTTGGTTAATAAGTCGAGAGAGCTTGGAGCGCCCGGAGCCCAATGTGTGGTAGTAGCTAGTCATTGGACAACATACACAGAACTCAGTGCTTAAGGACGGTTCCAGTGAGACAACCCACCATGTACTCCTACATGGCCTCTCACTGCTACCTTTACCAAATCGTGTTCACACACTTAACTCTCAGCATCAGAACACATCGTAACACTCCAATTCATACCCAATGAATCAGACCTGACACAACTCTAAGCAATAGCAGGCATGGCATGGTAGGAACACAACATGGCTCAATCAACTCCTACACATGCTAGTGGGTTTCAATTATTTACTGTGGCAATGACAGGTCATGCAAAGGAATGGGTTCAACTACCGCAACATAAAGTAGCAGTTGATTCGCGGTTGTCCTAATGCAATAAAAGAGAGCAGGAGCGAGAGAGTGGGATCATATTGGAATGAACAAGGGGGTTTGCTTGCCTGGTGGATCAACAAGGGAGGCACTGCTTCACAGACAGCTACTCTGGAACGGTCTCCGGAGTAGGACCTATCGAGAAGGAACGGTGCCAACAATCAATACACAAGCATATGCAACAATATGATGAATGAACATGGCATGAAGATGTGATGCTGTTTGAGCTAATGCAGCTAGAGTTCATTTGGTTGAAGTCCCTTTGAACCAAAGGTTCAAATGCATCTCCAAAGTAAGTCCTTATATATGCCATTTATATGTTTTCACCTATTCAGCACGTATAAGTTGTTTTGTCATGCATGAAACTGGTACAGATGGAAAGATTGTATTTTTATGATAATTTTTCATATATAAATTATTTCAATCTGAGCTACGGTTGAATTACTATGATTTCTTGAAGTTTATAACATTTTCTGGAATTTCCTGATTTAATTTAAATCCAGAAAATAAATAATTGCGTCAGCACTGCGTCATGCTTGCGTCAGCAAGTCAACAGCGCTGACTGGGTCAAACCTGACGTGTGGGGTCCACACGTCAGTGACACGGGTTAAACAGGGGGGTTAGATTATCCTAATTAGAGGATTAGTGCGCAGGGTTAGCAACTAATCACGCGCCACGTCAGTCGCCGGAGTTTCGCCGGCGACGACCTCGAGCCACGGCGGAAGTTCGCCGGAACGAGCTGGAGGCCATGGTTTGGCACACGGAGGCCACCGGCGGGTAGCCCGTGCACGGGCGCATCTAGCCGCGCTCAGGGGAGGCCGTGGGAACGGCGGAGCTCGCCGGAGCAGAGCTCGCGGCGGCGGCCGGAGTCGGGCGCGAGCGGGGATGCGGCTGCGGTGTGCGAGGGCAAGAACGGAGAGGGGGGTTCGATGGCGGGGCTCACAGCGGTCTCGATGGCGTCGCCAGCAAGCTCGGGGAAGGCCGGACGGCGGCGTGGCGGCGGGGACGATCTCCGGCGACCGGAGATGAAGACGGCGGCGAGGCGGCTCTCCAGAGCCTCCGAGGCGCGTGGCTTGACGGAGAGGTGGAGGATGACGTGGCGGAGCTTCTGGACCCGAAGAGAGGGCGAGGGGGAGGCGGTGGCCGCGGCAACGACGAGCGGCGGCGATGGCAGCGCTCGGGCCCGCGAGAGAAAGCGAGGGAGAGGAGAGGAGAGGACCGGGGGAGAGTGAGAGGGTCCGGGGAGGGGGGGGCGCGGCCTCGTCCAGATGCATCGGCGGAGGGACAGGCAGGGAGGGAGGGAGGAGGTGGCGCGGCGCGGCGGTGCGCGCGCGTCGGGCATGCACCCGTCCTCCTGGCAGGAGGAAGACGACAGGGGAGAGGGGACAGGTGGGCTGGGCCAACTGGGCCGGCGAGGCCGCACAGTGCTGGGCCAGCACGGGAGCTGGCCGCAGGTAAGTTTTTTTTTTCATTTTTGTTTTCTTTTCTATTTTCTGACATTTGTTTTGATTTAATAAAAATACTAAACCATTTTATTTTATTATGCCAATTTTTGTAGGGGCTAATGGTTTTATTCCAGAGCTCCTCAACAAATGGCACAATTTTGGACATATAATATATATATAACATTTATATATCCAATGCAAATAATTATGCATTAATTCCAAATGCCCAAAATAAATACTTATGAGCTCCCAAAAATATTGGTTTGATTTTTATCTCTGTCCAGTATTTTCAGAGGGCAACATGAACATTTTATTGGACCTTTTGGAGCACTTTTTATTTGGGTCATTTTCAGAGATGTTTTCTAAGGGTTTCACAAATCCTCATTTCAGATTTAAATGAAATTCAAACATGATGCACACATGAAGGGCTAGCCTGGGTCATACCGGAACTAGGGATGTCACACCAAATCTTCGGACGAGCAGTTTTTCACCGTGGCTATAAATACCCCTGTCTCCTTCCTCACTTCTTTTACCCCGCTCGATCTCACTCTCCCGCTCGAGCTTCCGAACCCTAGCGCCGCCGCTACTCCAACGTCGCCGGTGAGGAAGAGCTTCACTGCCTCGACCTCATCGCCGTCGTACTCGCGCCGACCGTGGAAATCTTCACCTCCGCCGCCGCCGTAGACATCTTCCTCCGCCAAGTTAGGGCGTGGAAGATCTACATCGACGAACTTCCCTGTTTCAACTCACAGTTCGTCGTGTTCTTTGTCTCAGGGTAATTAAAAGCTACTTTTACTGCCCTCTTTGATTCGAAATTTTTCTACAAAATCTTCAAAGGTGTTTTATGCTTCAAATCCTCACACACAAAACACCTCACAAGTTATCTGTTCTTGATTCATTTCCCTAAGCATCAATTTCTTCAAAGATTCCTCAATTGTGTGGATCTTCGATCTATACAACTCTGGAACCTAAGATATAAAGCGCTTAGTGAAATTCCTCAAGACGCATCTGGTCAAATTCCTCAAACTTGTTCTTTATGAAAAACCCTCTGAGAACGCATATGACCTCTTCAAATTCCTTGCAAGTATACTCTGTTCACAGGTACACATGTCCGCTGCTGAATCATTAGGTTCTCATCAACTTAACTCATTTGCAGCGTTCCTCGAAGAAAAGTTGCATACTTCTTTAGAGAACTCAATTGTTCAAATTCCTCAACTGAAGAAAATGGCTGAAGGTAAAAGGCCACAGAAAGGAGGAAAGAGGCCTGAGGTTATGACTGCATTTGAAATCCCTGAGGATATTTATAAAGATTACTGCACGCCTGATGAATCCAAATTTGGCAAAGAAGATAAAAATCAGCGCAAGGTGCGCATCCAAAGGATTGAAAGGAGATGGGCACGTGAATGGAGGGAGTATAGGTACGTCACTCCCAAGTACATGAAGAAATTCGCACTGAACCCTGCATGTCCAAGAGCCCCTTTGGCACCTGGCCAAGTGGCTGATCCCACTAGCATCAAGCGTGGTGAGGAATTTCCTACCGAATGGGCCAAGCGCCAAGCTAAATTGGCAAGGCAAGCCAGAGAAGCAGTGAGGAAATTTAATGAAGACTCTGCTGCTGCTGCTGCCACTGAGGCCTCTGTCAAGCCGAGGAAATCAATGCCCAAGAAGCCTGCTCGCAAGCCAAGTGCTTCACCAGCAATGCCCTCACGGCCAAGTTCCTCTGCAATGCCCTCACGGCCAGACACCTCAAAATCTTCAAAGCAAATTCCTCATGCTGCTCGTGCTCCACCAAAATACTCAGCACCTCCTCCACAATCCTCAGTTGTCCCGACAAAGTCCTCAGCACCTATGCATCTGGCCTCGTGCCAAAGGACTACTGGCGTCTCTATCGCCTCTGGTGTCTCAGCTAGTTCCTCAGCTGCACCAAGTTCCTCAGCTGGACCCTCGCTACTGAACAAAAAGGCTACTGCTGGACGCGGTAATCGCCCAAGTCCCAACAAGAAGCAGGTAGTCTTCACTGTACCATCTGATGATGATGAAGCTGATGAAGAAGAACTTGCTGAAATCATCAGAGACCGCCAAGAAAGGGCTGCTAAAGCCAAAGGCACACCTGTGCCACTGCTACTGGATCCAAGGGCGATCCTCGATTACATTGATCTCTGGCATAAGGATCCCAACACACCTATGCCTGACTTCAAGCTGACACCTGGCCAAAGTCACATGCTGACACACTTCATCCAAGAGGAGAAGTGGAAATATGATAGGGCCAGAGAGATCAAGAAATCGCAGTATCGCAAAGAGAAGCTGCTGAAGAAAAATGTTGTCAAGATGACACCTGAGGAACTCGTCAAGATGCAGGCCGAAATTAAAGCCCTCAGCGACAACTTTGATTCTTACTATGCTGATTGGCAAGGAGCCAAGGTCAGATTTGTGAAGCTGACTGATACTTTCACCAAGGGTGCTGCTCCAACTCAACGAGAAGTTCCTCACGCTGAAGCATCTGTTCAGCAAACTGAAGAACATGCCAGCACCGCTGATGAAGTTCAGGCTGCTGAAGAAATGCCAGTTCCAGGGCTGATGACTCTACTCCAGCCACTGAAGAAATTGCCAGGGCACCCACTAGTGGTGCGCCTGAACAAACTGAAGAAATCAGGGCAACTGCATCAGTTGCGCCTGAGGAAAATCAACCAGATTCCTCAGCTCCTCCTGCGCCTACGCCAACTCCTATTCTTCCCTCTGCACTAGATGTGAAGAAGACCAAGGCTGCAGAGCGAGCTGCAGTGAAGAAAAGGAAGGCATCAAATGCTTCAGAATCTTCAGCTCCCAAGAAGATGAAACCAATGACTAGCTCGTTTGCAAATCCCATTGATGCCATTCCTATCTCATCCATGCCATCAAAGGACCTTGTTCCTTTTGGTGAACATTTTGTGATCCCAAGTGGATCAGATGAAGAAACTCAATCTGCTGCTTCCTCAGAGCAGATTGATGAAGAAATTGAAGTGGATGCAATCCCTTCAACCCCACTGGTCTCATCACCAATGCCTCAGTTTGATGCTGAAGAGGCTGGTGTTGAAGAAATTGATGATGAAGATGTGGATATTGGAAGCACAACCCCGTTGATGAATGACGACTTTTGGGAAAGTCAGCACCCCAATTCCCCACTCTTCACCCCACTCCAGCAAATTCCTCACTCCCCTGCACAAACTGTTCCGATGGGCTCTGAAGAAACTCATCCCACTGCATCTGTGAATGAAGAAATTCCAGCCACTAGTGCTGAAGAAACTGCTGCTAAAACTGAAAAGGTAACTGCACCTGAGGAGGAACCAGAAATTCCTCAGCCTGAAGAACCTGAGATTGTGATTCCTGAGGTAGTGATGCAACTCACTGACACTCCTCTTCCCAAGCCAAAGGATCCGTTCTCAAAGAAGAAAAAATTCAAGGCTGAAGACTTCTTTGGTGAGCACGTGTTCTTCACTGAATACAACCCCTATGACTCTGCTCGCATAAGGAAGAGGCATTTCTGGACAGCAAGCCAAGCAAATTTCTATTCCTCAGTGCTTTTCAACAAGGACAAAGTCTTCGACCATGCACATATTCCTCACGTGGATATGGAGTCAATGCCGTGCTTCATGCCAGTCCTCAGTGTTCTTCACGACGCTGGGCTACTCAACTTCTGCACTGACATCTGCGATTGGAATGAAGAACTCATTCTTCAGTTCTATGCAACACTGCACATCACCGACAACTCTGAAGATGTGAATTCATGGGTTTTGGACTGGATGACTGAGAACACACATCATAAGGCCCCAGCATCTGAATTGCTTCACGCCCTTCCTCTGAGTCCACCCACTGAAGATGCACGTTGTATTTACAACGAACCTGAACTTTCAAATCACTATATGCAAGTGCTCATGAAGCCTCTGAAGCCAGGGCAGGCCCCTCGAACCACATTCCTCGTCAAGGAATTGTTGTATGTGCCAAGGACTGTCTATCGCATTCTGACGAAGACAATGAGTCCCATCAAAGGCCACGATTCAACTGATGAAGAAGTCGTTGGCATCATGAAGAATATGCTTTTCAACATCATTCATGGCGTTCCCATTAACTTCCATGATTTCTTCATGAGGACTCTGGCCAACATTGCTATGTCACCATTTGAGTTGAAGCCTGATGCACCTTGGATTATGAGATTCATCAGGACAAGGTCTTCACTCAACTACAAAGCTGAAACTCTCAACCACTGCAGCTACTTGCCTCCCATTGAAGTCCTCAAAAGGACATTTTCCTCAGCTGAAGAAAAGGGCAAGGACACTGCTGTGATCTATGAAGGCATTCGTCCATTGGATGGTCAATTTCGCAAGGCCGCCTCATATTCTACCAATGATGACTCTGCCACACATGATACTGCCGCCAACACTGCCAAGCCAAATCCTCAAGCCACAACACCCAGGGTGATGACTGATCGTGAGTTACTCCTCAGTCTTCATCAAAAGGTTGATCGCAATCACAAATGGGTCAAGCGTCAGTTTGGTTCAATTCTTCACAACATGACTTCCACACACAATGCAGTGAAGAAAAACCACTACTACCTTCATGAAACCCTCAACCGCACCTGGGCTGTTCTGTCTCAAGTCTACAACGCTGCTGATCTGAAGAAAATGGGTCTCAATGAAGAATTTGCCTGGTCTACACCTCCTCCGAAGAAATACAAGAAGGTCCTAGTTCCTTCTTTGGTGGCCAGTTCCTATTCTTCATCACGTGACACTGATGAAAATGAAGACTTGGACGACACTGCGGCAGGCCCTACTTCAACGACCGACCCCAACAACGCTGGCGCTCCTTCATCAACTTGAATATCTTCAGGGGCGTTAGTCCTCAGTTTCGATCCTTTTGGTCATTTGATGACAAAGGGGGAGAAATCTGAGTTAGTCTTCAGGCAGGTCTATAATAAGGGCGTTTTTTTATCTGCTAAGTTACAACTCTCGTTCTTCCGAAACTTTTATTGGATCGAGTTGTAATCTTAAACCCGATGGTGCGCTGATACTTTTGTTGCACTATGCTCTGATACTTTCGATGCGCTATTCTGCATGCTTATTCCTCAGTAATATTATCGCACGCATGCTGAATTACATCAGGCACCATATTTCATCATGCATTTCAAAATTTTCATATTATATATCAAATGCGTGTATGAATTACAAGATATAGGGGGAGATCTCCATGATTCAACTCTTCAAGTGTGCATTGCTTCAAAAGCAAATTCCTCACTATGCACATGTTCAGGGGGATTTCTTCTATATATTGCAATCAAATTCCTCAATATCAGTAATTACACTTCATATATTTATCCCCGTTGAGAACTTAACCTATGTTGTCATCAATCACCAAAAAGGGGGAGATTGTAAGTGCATCTAGTGCCCCTTAGTTTTGGTGTATTGAAGACTTATAGGTTAAGTATCTAATGCGTCTATGAGTGTAAACAAGTCTATAAGTCTATGAGGAGTTTGATATTTACAGAGAAAGTCGACCCCTAAAAATGAAGTTCTTCGGCTGAAGACTTTGATATACTGAAGACTTTCTGAAGACTTTGAAAGTGAAGAAATTGGTGTGACCTTGAAGACTTGGTATTCATTCGAGGAACATGAAGCGTGAAGACTTGTTTTCGTAGTTTCATTTTCTCTTTCTTGAGTCATAGGAAACACCGTACTGTTAAAGGGGGTCGAGGAAATACTAAGGAGAAAATTTCCATGTGATGCTCAACTCAAATCCTACACCTACCAATCCCTTCGAGTGAAGCCATTGGAAATCTCATACAGTTCAGTCAAATTCTTCAGTGACAAAGACGCAGTTCTTCTGGTCACTGAGGACTTTGCTCTGACTGAGAAGTTAGGAATTCGCCAGTGCGAATTGCCTACACAGTGAGGAACATGATAGCCCTGAGGAATTTGTACCTCAAATTTCCGACCGTTGCTGTGCTACGCGCCAGCTGTCCTAAAATATCTTGTCCACCTAACGGTCATATCATTGAAGGGCATTTATGTCTTATCATGTCGGGCTGCTCCCTAGGCTATAAATAGCCGCCGCCTACAACCACTTGCTGGTTGGCTGCTCCGCGAGAACTTGACACTTGTCATTTGAGAGCAACCCATCCTCCGAGGACTTTGAACGAAAATCATCAAGTGAGGAAAATCCAAACCCAAACCCGAAACACCTACAAACCCAAAGTGATTGAGCATCACTGAAGAGATTTATCCTGCGTGGATCCGACGCTTGTTACCTTTGAAGACTGTGCTTCTTCCAGACGGTTAGGCGTCAAGGTCTAGAGCATCCAAGAGGAATTGTGGATCGCCGAGTGACCAAGTCTGTGAAGGTTTGGAAGTCACCTGAAGACTTACCACGAGTATTGGGCGAGGACTGTGTGTCCTTAGCTCAAGGAGAATACGGTGAGGACTGTGTGTCCGGGACTAGGTGTCCTCGAGTTTAAATACTCAGCCGCTCCAACCAGATGTACAACTGAGACAGCAGTTGGAACTGGTCTACCAAATCATTGTCTTCACCAAGCTTACTGGTTCTATTTCCTCAACACTTTCATTTCCTCATTACTGTGTTGTGTGTTTGTTCATATCTGTGTTTGAAGACTTTGACTGAAGACTTTCTAAATTTCCTCAGTTCAATTTCTTCAGTCTGTTTGTCTTCATCTTGTGCTATCCTGTGTTTACGCTTTCTGTACTCTGAGTTTGTCTTCATTTCATCATGATGACCATGCATGTATTCTGCTATGTTTACCTCTGAGTACTTATTCCGCTGCTAGTAGTTCTTCGCTAAGGAATTTCCTCACGAGCAAATTCCTCAGTGAAGAATTTCATAAAAATCGCCTATTCACCCCCCTCTAGTCGATATAACGCACTTTCACTTCTATGCTATCCAGAAATTCTATATCATTTCCAATCAGCAATATGTCATCCACATATAATATCAGAAATGCTACATAGCTCCCACTCACTTTCTTGTAAATACAGGCTTCTCCAAAAGTCTGTATAAAACCATATGCTTTGATCACACTATCAAAACGTTTATTCCAACTCCAAGAGGCTTGCACCAGTCCATAAATGGATCGCTGGAGCTTGCTCACTTTGTTAGCTCCCTTTGGATCGACAAAACCTTCTGGTTGCATCATATACAACTCTTCTTCCAGAAATCCATTCAGGAATGCAGTTTTGACATCAATTTGCCAAATTTCATAATCATAAAATGCGGTAATTTTTAACATGATTCGGACAGACTTAAGCATCGCTACGGGTGAGAAAGTCTCATCGTAGTCAATCCCTTGAACTTGTCGAAAACCTTTCGCAACAAGTCGAGCTTTATAGACAGTAACATTACCGTCAGCGTCAGTCTTCTTCTTGAAGATCCATTTATTCTCAATGGCTTGCTGATCATCGGGCAAGTCAACCAAAGTCCACACTTTGTTCTCATACATGGATCCCATCTTAGATTTCATGGCGTCAAGCCATTTTGCCGAATTTGGGCTCACCATCGCTTCTTCATAGTTCATAGGTTCACCTTGGTCAAGTAACATGACCTCCAGAATAGGATTACCGTACCACTCTGGTGCGGATCTTACTCTATTTGACCTACGAGGTTCAGTAGTAACTTGATCTGAAGTTTCATGATCAATATCATTAGCTTCCTCACTAATTTTTTTTGAACCTTTAACAGTAGGAGAACCTCCTACTGTTTTATATTGATATAAATGGAGTACACTTTACATGAGGATTTACATGATGACTTTACAATTCTCCCTCCCTTTGGGAGGTGGGGTAAGATTTAAGCTATAGAGGAGAGGATGAGTGGGATGAGAGTTGTATGCTTTTCCATAACCCTATAAGTAAGGAGAGAGAAATCAGTCTTGAGCCTATCCAACCATGAAGTTTTTGAGGGCCTCATCCCTCTAAAATGTTTGTTGTTACGTTCCTTCCAGATGCTCCATGCGGCTGTCAGGAATAGTTCCATAAAAAGAGGCCTATTCCAGTTATTCTTGGCGGACACAACTTGTTGCAGGCGAGGTTGTCCCTGATTCCACGTGATTCCAAGGCAGGACCAACATTCCGTACTGAATTGACATTCAAAAAAGAGGTGTTCCAGTGTTTCCTCAATGTTCAACCCACATAAGATGCAGTCATAGTCGTTTCCTATATTGTAATGTCTCCTCTTGAGCATATTTCGTGTGTTCAGTCTATTAGAAAGGAGCAGCCATCCGAAAACTTTAATTTTCATGGTGGACTTTGATTTCCAGAGCCAGTCAAATGCTTGATGAGCCCTCACATCTCTGAAGTAAAAAGTGTAATATCTGTGAGCTGTGTATGTTTCCGTGCCCCAAATATAGGTCCAAGTATCTGGTTCAGTGGATAGAGTCGTGTCGATCGTGTCCGCTTGTAGTTGGCGAACCTCTTCATGGGCCTGTGCCGATAGAGGCAGATGGAACGCCTCATTCAATGACGTGATGGACAGGAAATCCCTCACCGAGGCGTCTTCATTGATTGTGTAGGATAGCGCACGCGGGTACTTCTCATCAAATGTTGTGTCCGTCCATAAATCTTTCCAAAAAAGCACGTTGGATCCATTATTGACATGATCGATAGAGATACCCCTATATATTGGCATTAGTTTGGCGACATCGCGCCACCAAAATGAACCACAAGGGTCAGCAGCATGCGGAATCTGGTTCACATAGTATGTGTTCCAAACGAGTTCAACCCCAGGCACATTCCATCTATTGTAGAATTTATGGAGGTATTTTAGCAAGAGTGCATCTCCTTGTATCCTGATATCAATTACTCCCAATCCACCACTGTCTTTGGGACGACAAACCATTTCCCAAGATGCAAGAGAGTTGCATTTGTCCCCTTGCTCCGTTTTCTTCGTCCATAGGCACTTTCTTCTAATTTTATCTTGCAGCTCAATGATTTTGGTAGGCAGACGAAGTGTGCACAACGCAAAGATGATGAGCTAAGTGATCACCAAGTTGAGCAGAGAGAGTTTTCCACCATATGAGATCATATTGAGAGTAGCCGTCAATCGTCTCTCCATGGAACAGACCAGAGGCATGAGATCAAGGACAGTTGGGCGAGTGGTTCCAAGTGGGAGCCCTAAGTATGTAAAGGGCATCTTACCGACGACGCACCCGAAGATATTGGCAATCTCTTCAGTCTTAACATTATTGGCATTAATTGGAATGAGAGTAGACTTGTGAAAGTTTATTTTCAAACCAATGGACATAGCATAGTCAGTCAGGATATCCTTGATGACAGCCGCCTGTTGTGCGCATGCTGGGATCACTAGAATGGTATCATCGGCGTATTGGATGACCGGATATTCTTTTTGGTGCGTGGAAGGGAATGGCAGATGTATTTGATGTCGTGCAAAGGCATCGTTGATGGCTGCTTGAAGAAGATCTGCCGCTAGCACAAAAATGAGGGGTGAAAGAGGGTCTCCCTGTCGGACCCCACATTTGCAAAAGAATTGGCGCCCGGGAGTGCCATTGAGGAGAACAGAGGATTTTGCTGAAGAGAATATGCAGCGGATCCATGTGATCCATTTGTCATTAAATCCCATGTTTTTCATAATCTCAATCATCGCTTCATGTTCAATAGTATCGAAAGCTTTGGCAAAGTCAAGTTTGAGGAGCATGATTTCTTTTTTGGAGGTTTGACATTGATAAATATACTCGTATGCCCATGCGAGGCAGTTCTAGATAGTCCTCCCCTTAAGAAATCCATACTGGTTCCTATGGATAATCTTCAGAATGACTTTTTGAAGTCTGTTTGCCAAAATCTTAGTGATGACTTTTAGGCAGCAATTTAAGAGAGTAATGGGCCTGTAGTCATTAATAGTTTCAGGTGATCCAGTTTTTGGAATGAGTGTAATGAATCCGTCATTAATGCTTTCTAGATTGAGATTGCCATCATGAAACTGATTGCAGAGGTTGTAAAAATCCTCCTTAATTATTGGCCAACAACGTTTAAGAAAGAGTCCATTAAAGCCATCCGGGCCCGGTGCCCTATCTGCAGGCATCTCTCGAATAACTTTGTCAATTTCGTCATGTGTGAAAGGAAGAGTTAGCTCATCAAGCCCCTCACATTTTTTGATTATCCTCGCAAGATCAAACTTCATGTTACATGAATGTGAAGATCCCATCCTTTCCTTGAAGGCCTGATAGATGAGTGACTCTTTCCCTGCATGATCATCAATAGTCATGCCGTCACTGGTCATCAAAGAGGCAATGTTATTTTTTCTGTATCTTTCTGAGGCCATGGACTGGAAAAACTTGGAAGGCTCATCTTCAAATTTCACCCATCGAATTGTACATCTCTTTTTCTAGTATAGCTGTTGGTACCTTAGTAATCTCCAAATGTGAGTTTTAAGTATACGACGGAAGTTTGCTTCAGGCACAGTGAGAGGGTGTTTATTTTCAAGGTCATCTAGCTCACAAAGGGCTTTATTTGAATTTTCTATGGCCACCGAGAGCTTTGAAATACCCTTACTCCAATGTTTGAGGTTTCTTCGTAGGGTTTTGAATTTTTTACATAGAACAGTGGCAGCATTGGTGGAGTGGACTGGTTTGGCCCAGGAGGTCTCGACCACCGTCAGGAAGCCCGGGTGCTGGGCCCAAAAGGACTCAAAGCGAAATAATTTTGATTTGGGTATATTGGTCTCAATGGTAATCACACATGGTATGTGATCGGAGACAGGTTTACCTAAAGGTTTGACCAGAGTTTTTGGATAAGTCTGGGTCCAATTGGAGCTCGTGAAGAACCAATCTAGTTGTTCCAGTAATGGATCCAATTGCATATTACTCCAGGTAAAGGACCGACCTTTAATGGGCAATTCAATTAAGCTCTGACATCGGATGAAGTCATTAAAAGTATTCATATCATTCATGTTTCCACCTGGTTTGTTACGGTTTTCTGGTGCTCTGATAAAATTGAAATCCCCAACAAACAACCAATCTTCAGAAGATGGAATATTAAGATGACATAGCCATTGGATAAAATGTTGCCGTCGATCACCTTGGCATGGCCCATAGACATTAACAAGTGTCCAGGTTTGGGCAGATTGGGTTGAGCGGAATCGAGTAACCAGAGCAAATTCTTCGGAGTACAATGTATTGGCAGAGAATATTGCACTATTCCAAATCGTGGCAATGCCACCCGAGGCTCCACGCGATGGGACAAAAGCAAATTGATCAAACCGACGAGGACAGCAAGATTTAATAAAAGGGAGATCAAACGAGGATTTTTTTGTCTCTTGCAAGCAAACTACCGCACACCCACTAGATGAAATAGCATTTGAAAGCGCTAGTTGTTTGTCCTAAGAGTTTAGGCCCCGAAGATTCCAACATAAAATGTTCCAATTAACCAAAAGCGGCATTAAAAATAACTAGTAAAATGATGACAGAGCTTAATCAGAAGATGTGGGCTCCTCCTCGTTGGTAGCCAGTAGGGCATCTTCAGATAGTTCAGCTGCAGGAATGGCACAAAGCAGTGCGCCAACTTGCTGGATCACACGAACTGGTGTCGGTGGTGGTGCTTCTTCATCTTCAGTCACCTCCCTGATGCGAAGAGCCGTCGGAGCAGTCCGGGGTTTTACTTTGGAAACCTTCATCTTATTGTCAGAAACCTGATGCACTTTGAACCCATCGTATTTATTTGACCGAGCACTTCTACGTAGAGCTGTGGCGCAGTCAGGCACAATTGCCTTTCCTTTATGAATTCGAGATGTACCAGCTTCAGGAGGAGGGTGGACTCCTGGCTCATTTGGCATCTCAACCAAAGCAGAGTTATCAGTAACAACATCGGCCAAAACCTGCAGATCCTCCAGAGTATTTCCATCAGCAGAACCCATATTAGTGCTTACAGTTCCTTCAGTAGCAGCACCACCTTCAAGCTCCCAGTCAGACGCCTCCTTGATTTCTTCAATAATAACAAAGGAAGAGCGAGCATTGGTAAGGGTTTTGGAAGCAGAAACAACCGACAACCTACCTCTGTCCTCAGCCACCGTAACCTTAAAAGTGATTGAATCTTGCTTGAATCCATATCCGTCCCTCCAGGGTCCATAAGATGCCACAAAGGGTCTGACAGCCTTAGATACGTATGAGTTCAACTGAAACATGGGCAAACAGTCTTGCAGGAGCATGGTGGGGATGAAAGTACCATGAGAAGACATGTCCACATGTAAACCATCTGCAGACAAGGTCAGAGAGATCTCCATTAAGTTAGCAGGCAAGGCTTCAGACTCATGGTTGCCAGGTATGACTGAATGAGAGGATTCAGTCCTGGCTATTGCAGTACCCGCAGGATTGACCAAGGCAGAGCTGCTCGCTTCCTGGGGCCAGAATTGGTTCATGAGAGCCACCGGAACCAGGACATAGGAGTCAGACACCGTGGCACTGGAATTAGAGCTGGAATATGCCAAAATGGAGTCGTTCCAGGCAGCAGCCGGACTATCCTGAAGATTGTTTGGTGGCACAACACCATTTTCCACTTGCAAACCCTCTCCCGCCAACCACTGCTGAAAATTATACAGAACAGGGGGTTGCTGAGGGGGTGAAGGCGGCCAGTTTCCCCATTGGGGGTGCATCTCAATGTCACTGCCTGCATCCACCACAACATTCGCATTTTCCTCCTCTGCAGCTGCATCCGCCATCACATTCTGCGCCATCCAGTTGTGTAACTGTTGCTGATATAACTGTTCAGCGTTGAGACCTTCACCGTGGAGCGGATGAGGAATGCCATTTGCAGGTGGTGGGTCCTCACCAGCGGGAGGAACATCAGGAATATGAGCATCCCAGTCATTGCTCCGCAAGGCTGTGACAGCAACAGTCCATGAGCGACGTGCTCCTCCAACCTGACGCACAACCAAACTCTTGGGCACTAAACGCATATGGATGATTCTAGCTTTAATGAGTACAAACCTCCTATCTCCTCTAGGATTATGCCAGTCCACCAGAGCACCAAATGAATCCACGGACTTATGCATGAAATGTTGGGTTTGGTAATCATAAGGAAATCTGATATATAAAATCCACACTTCCGGCCCAAAAGAAGTTTGACGCATATTCAGAGCAGCGTCATGGGGAACAAATGAGATGACAGTATGCTCTTCTACTTCATTTTCATCCAACTCAAAGGTGGTACCAACAACAGCATCTCGGACCAAGGGATCGGCAAACCCAAATATCCCAACTCCCAGAGGATGATCTAGTACTTCAGAAGGATAATAATGGGATTCGTGCAGTAAACCTTCAATGATGTTGCGCAGATCAGCCTTTTGGTGAAAGGGGATGAACCGATTTGCCTCTGCAATGGCTAAGAACTCGTGGCGCAGCGGAGGGATTGCCGATACCGCCATATCCGCGCGCACCTTGCGATCAGCCTGGCCAAGCTCTATGGTCATGCCCGGTGGGAGGTAGGGGACGACATTGAGTGGATAGTTCGCCATGGACGGGATGGGAGGCGTGGGAGCAGAGGAGCGCACAGACAACAAGGAAGAATGCGTATCGTCTGCCGTAGCCAGGGCTTTGGGCACCCAGACGCCTCGATGTTTACGCACAGGCCGGTGGTACGCATCAGTAGGGCGAGCCTGTGGGTCGTCGGATGATCTGTTGACGGCTGGACATCGTTGGATGGCAGGTGCCTTCCTAATGGAAGTATCATTTATGGTCTGTATCTGAATCCCCGATAAGACGTGATCATTATCTCCTCGGCGAAGATTACCAAAAAACGGAACGGTAGAATCTTTGACTGAGCGAGGAGGGGGAAGGCAACCCGAAATAGCCCGATCAGAATATTTTGGCTTCCAAAAAAGATATTTAGTTCCATAAAAACCACACCAGTGAGATTGGTGGCCCAGGAGCCCACATGATCGACACAGAAGTTTGGCTGGACACTCAAAAAACTCATGGGCCATGGAACCACATACACGACAGGCCTTAATGGAATGGGCCTGTGGGCTAGAGGGATCCGCCACCGAGCACTGACATGGTCTATCAGAACATACCTGACAATATTGACCCGGGCAGTCCTTCGCTGGGTGATCAATGTCATCACAATTACTGCAAATGGCTAATTTATCATAAATGAATTTCATAGATGGGACGGAAGATAATTTCCAGATTGCAGCAATTTTATCCGCCGAAATACTCGCACGATGATGGTCCAGAATGTGCCTTAAGATAAAGCCAGGGATTTGATTCCAAGATTCAGTCTTAAAATTTGTCCCCTCAAAGCGTAATTGTCTCCCCACATTATTGCCAGAGCACTTAATAGGAAAGTCAGCATTAAAGTCATCGAAAACCAGGGAATTTGATATTGAATGCTCATTATGACCGCGAGGAATTTCCAAGTCAGGATAATCCTGTCTGCATGCCGGAGCCGGCCGGAAGGTCGCCGTCGGAGGGCCCCAATGCATGGGGAGAACAGAAGGAAATTCACATAACCCAGCTTTCTTAAGAGTATCAATCGATGAACCTTCAAACAACCCATGAGCCAAGGACCCAAAACAATTCTTCGAACGAATGGCAATTGGTGATCTAGCATAGATTTCATGGTTCGGTTGATCCAAATGCCAAGCATTACAATTTTCTATAGGTGCATGGACTCCTGATCTAAACAGACTGAAATGGCATACAAAGTCTGGCCAAACTCTATCCTTGAGTCCATAGATGAAATGACCAACACGATTGGATGCCACAGAAAATCGAAAACGTCTTCCATCTAAATGTTTGACGTGTAAGCCAGAAGGGAGACCTCCAATGCAACATTGCAGAGCAATAGCAACCGATTCTTCATTTAGAGTGAAAGAGGCCGAAGAAAAGCTGACAACCAAGAAGAATTCCTTGCAAGATCCAGAGGGGGAGAAATGGACAGTAGAGCCAAACCGTCGACGCACCTGATCCGCGACCGCAAGGCCAGGTGAGAAATCCCAGTGTAGGAGACCTTCCATGGAGATAGGGCTCAGAGGATGCCATCGCAGCAGTCAGGTTATCAGAGCCATCCAAAACAGCTAAACAGCAGGCAGTATCACGTATTCACCACCAGCTTCCTCACTAATTGGTGTAGGTGTCACAGGAACCGGTTTCTATGATGAACTACTTTCCAATAAGGGAGCAGGTACAGTTACCTCATCAAGTTCTACTTTCCTCCCACTCACTTCTTTCGAGAGAAACTCCTTCTCTAGAAAGGATCCATTCTTAGCAACGAATGTCTTGCCTTCGGATCTGTGATAGAAGGTGTACCCAACAGTTTCCTTTGGGTATCCTATGAAGACACATTTCTCCGATTTGGGTTTGAGCTTATCAGGTTGAAGTTTTTTCACATAAGCATCGCAACCCCAAACTTTAAGAAATGACAACTTTGGTTTCTTTCCAAACCACAGTTCATATAGTGTCGTCTCAACGGATTTAGATGGTGCCCTATTTAACATGAATGTAGTTGTCTCTAATGCATAACCCCAAAACGATAGTGGTAAATCGGTAAGAGATATCATAGATCGCACCATATCTAGTAAACAGAATAACAATTATTCTCAAACTTAAATGAATAATGAGATTGCAATAAACATGACCGAATCATATTAATGCTCAACGCAAACACCAAATAACATTTATTTAGGTTCAACACTAATCCCGAAAGTATAGGGAGTGTGTGATGATGATCATATCAATCTTAGAACTACTTCCAACACACATCGTCACTTCACCCTTAACTAGTTTCTGTTCATTTTGCAACTCCCGTTTCGAGTTACTACTTTTAGCAACTGAACCAGTATCAAATACCTAGGGGTTGCTATAAACACTAGTAAAGTACACATCAATAACATGTATATCAAATATACCTATGTTCACTTTGCCATCCTTCTTATCCACCAATTACTTGGGGTAGTTCCGCTTCCAGTGACCAGTCCCTTTGCAGTAGAAGCACTTAGTCTCAAGCTTAGTTCCAGACTTGGGCTTCTTCGCTCGAGCAACAACTTGCTTGCCGTTCTTCTTGAAGTTCCCCTTCTTCCCTTTGCCCCTTTTCTTGAAACTAGTGGTCTGGTCAACCATCAACACTTGATGTTTTTCTTGATTTCTACCTTCGCCGATTTTAGCATCGCGAAGGGCTTGGGAATTGTTTTCATCATCCCTTGCATATTATAGTTCATCACGAAGTTCTAGTAACTTGGTGATAGTGACCAGAGAACTTTGTCAATTACTATCTTATCTGGAAGATTAACTCCCACTTGATTCAAGCAATTGTAGTACCTAGACAATCTGAGCACATGTTCACTAACAGAACTATTCTCCTCCATCTTGCAGCTATAGAACTTATTGGAGACTTCATATCTCTCAATCTGGGCATTTTCTTGAAATACTAACTTCAACTCCTAGAACATCTCATATGCTCCATGATGTTCAAAACGTCGTTGAAGTCGCGATTCTAAGCCGTAAAGCATGGCACACTGAACTATCGAGTAGTCATCAGCTTTGCTCTGCTAGACGTTCTTAACGTCGTCAGTTGCATTTGCAGCAGGCCTAGCACCCAGCGGTGCTTCCAGGACGTAATTCTTTTGTGCAGCAATGAGGATAATCCTCAAGTTACGGACCCACTCCATGTAATTGCTACCATCATCTTTCAACTTTGCTTTCTCAAGGAACGCATTAAAATTCAACGGAACAACAGCACGGGCCATCTATCTGCAATCAACATAGACAAGCAAAATACTAACAGGTACTAAGTTCATGACAAATTTAAGTTAAATTAATCATATTACTTAAGAAATCCCACTTAGATAGACATCCCTCTAATCATGTAAGTGATCACGTGATCCAAATCAACTAAACCATGTCCGATCATCACGTGAGGTGGAGTAGTTTTCAATGGTGAACATCACTATGTTGATCATATCTACTATATGATTCACGCTCGACCTTTCGGTCTTAGTGTTCCGAGGCCATATCTACATATGCTAGGCTCGTCAAGTTTAACCTGAGTATTCTGCGTGTGCAAAACTGGCTTGCACCCGTTGTAGATGAACGTAGAGCTTATCACACCCAATCATCACGTGGTGTCTCGGCACGACGAACTTTGGCAATGGTGCATACTCAGGGAGAACACTCTTATCTTGAAATTTAGTGAGAGAACATCTTATAATGCTACGGTCAATCAAAGAAAAATAAGATGCATAAAGGATAAACATCACATGCAATCAATATAAGTGATATGACGATATGGCCATCATCTTGTGCTTGTGATCTCCATCTCCGAAGCACCGTCATGATCACCATCGTCACCGGCGCGACACCTTGATCTCCATCGTAGCATCGTTGTTGTCTCGCTAACTATTGCTTCTACGACTATCGCTACCGCTTAGTAATAAAGTAAAGCAATTACAGGGCGATTGCATTGCATACAATAAAGCGACAAGCATATGGCTCCTGCCAGTTGCCGATAACTCGGTTACAAAGCATGATCTTCTCATACAATAAATTTTAGCATCATGCCTTGACCATATCACATCACAACATGCTCTTCAAAAACAAGTTAGACGTCCTCTACTTTGTTGTTGTAAGTTTTACGTGGCTGCTACGGGCTGAGCAAGAAACGTTCTTACCTACGCATCAAAACCACAACGATAGTTCATTAAGTTAGTGTTGTTTTAACCTTCTCAAGGACCGGGCGTAGTCACACTCAGTTCAACTAAAGTTGGAGAAACTGACACCCGCCAGCCACCTATGTGCAAAGCACATCGGTAGAACCAGTCTCGCGTAAGCGTACGCGTAATGTCGGTCTGGGCCGCTTCATCGAACAATACCGCCGAACCAAAGTATGACATGCTGGTAAGTAGTATGACTTGTATCGCCCACAACTCACTTGTGTTCTACTCGTGCATATAACATCTACACATAAAACCTGGCTCGGATGCCACTATTGGGGAACGTAGTAATTTCAAAAATTTCCTACGCACACGCAGGATCATGGTGATGCATAGCAACGAGAGGGGAGAGTGTTTGTCCATGTACCCTCGTAGACCGAAAGCGGAAGTGTTAGCACAACGCGGTTGATGTAGTCGTACGTCTTCACGATCCGACCGATCCAAGTACCGAACGTACGACACCTCCGAGTTCAGCACACGTTCAGCTCGATGACGTCCCGCAAACTCCGATCCAGCAGAGCTTCACGGGAGAGTACTGTCAGCACGCCGGCGTGATGACAGTGATGGTGTTGCTACCGACGCAGGGCTTCGCCTAAGCACCGCTACAAAATGACCGAGGTGGAATATGGTGGAGGGGGCACCGCACACGGCTGGAATAGATCAACAGATCAACTTCTGTGTCTAGAGCTGCCCCCTACCCCCGCATATAAAGGAGCAAGGGGGGAGGCCGGCCGGCCCTGTAGGGCGCGCCAGGAGGAGGAGTCCTCCTCCTAGTAGGAGTAGGACTCCCCTCTTTCCTACTCCTAATAGGAGGGGGAAAGGAAGGGGAGAGGGAGAAGGGAAGGGGGGGTGCCGCTCCCCTCTCCTAGTCCAATTCGGACCAGAGGGGGAGGGGCGCGCGGCCTGCCCTAGGCCAGCCCTCTCTCTCTCCACTAAGGCCCATAAGGCCCATTATTTCTCCCGGGGGGGGGGGGGGTCCGGTAACCCTCCGGCACTCCGGTTTTCTCTGAAACCACTCGGAACACTTCCGGTGTCCGAATATAGTTGTCCAATATATAGATCTTTACGCCTCAACCATTTCGAGACTCCTCGTCATGTCCGTGATCATATCTGGGACACCGAACTACCTTCGGTACATCAAAACACAAAAGCTCATAATACTGATCGTCACCAAACTTTAAGCGTGCGGACCCTACGGGCTCGAGAACTATGTAGACAAGACAGAGACACGTCTCCGGTCAATAACCAATAGCAGAACCTGGATGCTCATATTGGCTCCTACATATTCTACGAAGATCTTTATCGTTCAAACCGCATAACAACATACGTTGTTCCCTTTGTCATCGGTATGTTACTTGCCCGAGATTTGATTGTCGCTATCTCAATACCTAGTTCAATCTCGTTACCGGCAAGTCTCTTTACTCGTTCCGTAATGCACCATCCTGCAACTAACTCATTAGTTACATTGCTTGCAAGGCTTATAGTGATGTGCATTACCGAGAGGGCCCAGAGATACCTCTCCGACAATCGGAGTGATAAATCCTAATCTCGAAATACGCCAACTCAACAAATACCTTCCTCGTGGATGATACTGAAGTCCCAAGTATGATACTGAAGAACTCGAAAGCATCCAATTCGTACTCCGGTGTGGCAGACTGGAGTTTGTGGTGGTGGCTTTCCCCCATCTCTGATAAGCAGCAGAAGAGACCAATTAGTACCCTTACAACATTATCATACAACATTATAACATAAGAAATTTTGAGCAGAAGATAATCAACTACACCATGTTATCATTTCTCATTCAAAAAACAATGCAATTGGGGACATATGATGGCTCTAGTTGAATTTATTAGTAGCACTAGTCGTAAAAAATGTTGACTTTAGTTGAATTTCACATAATAACTATTTTAACTTCTTTGGGTCAGCAAACTAGGCAACTAGCTAGCAGTATAAAAACATTCAACTAAAGAAAAGAAAGAAACTGCAAAACGTGGCGGAACCCTAAATAAGAAAGTATAAAAACAAGAGCTCGGGAATCGTATTATCCATCCCTTGCATATTATAGTTCATCACAAAGCTTTTGTAGCTTGGTGGCAGTGATTGAAGAACTTTTTCAATGACACTATCAACCGGAAGATTAACTCCCAGTTGAGTCAAGTAATTGTGGTACCCAGACATTCTGAGTATATGCTCACTGACAGAACTATTCTCCTCCATTTTGCAGCTGTAGAACTTATTGGAGACTTCATATCTCTCAATCCGGGCATTTGCTTGAAATATTAACTTCAACTCCTGGAACATCTCATATGCTCCATGACGTTCAAAACGTCGTTGAAATCCCGGTTCTAAGCCATAAAGCATGGCACACTGAACTATTGAGTAGTCATCAGCTTTGCTCTGCCAGGCGTTCACAACATTTGGTGTTGCTCCTGCAGCGGGTCTTGCACCTAGTGGTGCTTCCATGACGTAATTCTTCTGTGCAGCAATGAGGATAATCATCAAGTTACGGACTCAGTCCATGTAGTTGCTACCATCATCTTTCAACTTAGCTTTCTCTAGGAACGCATTAAAATTCACCGAAACAGTAGCACGGGTCATTTATCTACAACAACATAGACATGCAAAATACTATCAGGTACTAAGTTCATGATAAATTAAAGTTCAATTAATCATATTACTTAAGAACTCCCACTTAGATAGACATCCCTCTAATCATCAAAGTGATCACGTGATCCATATCAACTAAACCATGTCCGATCATCACATGAGATGGAGTAGTTTTCAATGGTGAACATCACTATGTTGATCATATCTTCTATATGATTCACGCTCGACCTTTCGATCTTAGTGTTCCGAGGTGAAATCTGCATATGCTAGGCTCGTCAAGTTTAACCCGAGTATTCTGTGTGTGCAAAACTGGCTTGCACCCGTTGTATGTGAGCGTAGAGCTTATCACACCCGATCATCACGTGGTGTCTCGGCATGACGAACTGTCGCAATGGTGCATACTCAGGGAGAACACTTGTACCTTGAAATTTAGTGAGAGATCATCTTATAATGCTACCGCCGTACTAAGCAAAATAAGATGCATAAATGATAAACATCACATGCAATCAATATAAGTGATATGATATGGTCATCATCATCTTGTGCCTTTGGTCTCCATCTCCGAAGCACCGTCATGATCACCATCGTCACCGTCTTGACACCTTGATCTCCGTCGAAGCATCATTGTCGTCTCGCCAACTATTGCTATTATGACTATCGCTGCCGCTTAGTGATAAAGTAAAGCAATTACATGGTGATTGCATTTCATACAATAAAGCGACAACCATATGGCTCCTGCCAGTTGCCGATATCTGTTACAAAACATGATCATCTCATACAAAAAATTATATATCATCACATCTTGACCATATCACATCACAGCAAGCCCTGCAAAACCAAGTTAGACGTCCTCTACTTTGTTGTTGCAAGTTTTATGTGGCTGCTATGGGCTTCTAACAAGAACCGTTCTTACCTATGCATCAAAACCACAACGATTTTTCATCAAGTGTGTTGTTTTAACCTTCAACAAGGACCGGGCGTAGTCACACTTGATTCAACTAAAGTTGGAGAAACAGACACCCACTAGCCATCTGTGTGCGAAGCATGGCGGTAGAACCAGTCTCATGAACGCGGTCATGTAATGTTGGTCTGGGCCACTTCATCCAACAATACCACCGAATCAAAGTATGACATGCTGGTAAGCAGTATGACTATTATCGCCCACAACTCTTTGTGTTCTACTCGTGCATATAACATCTACGCATAGACCTGGCTCGGATACCACTGTTTGGGAACATAGTATTTCAAAAAAATTCCTACGATCATGCAAGATATATCTATGAGAAGCATAGCAACGAGCGGGGAGAGTGTGTCCACGTACCCTCGTTGACCGAAAGCGGAAGCGTTTAGTAACGCAATTGATGTAGTCGAACGTCTTCGCGATCCAACCGATCAAGTATCGAACGCACGGCACCTCCGTGATCTGCACACGTTCAACTCAGTGACGTCCCTCGAACTCTAGATCCAGCTGAGGCTGAGGAAGAGTTTCGTCAGCACGATGATACGTCTTCGTCGTATCTACTTTTCCAAACACTTTTGCCCTTGTTTTGGACTATAACTTGCATGATTTGAATGGAACTAACCCGGACTGACGCTGTTTTCAGCAGAATTGCCATGGTATTATTTTTGTGCAGAAATAAAAGTTCTCGGAATGACCCCGATAATAAACGGAGAATATTTTTGGAATTTATAAAAAATACTGGCGAAAGAATCAAGGCCATGGGGCCCACACCCTGTCCATGAGGGTGGGGGGCTCGCCTACCCCCCTGGGCGTGCCCCCCTGCCTCGTGGCCCCCCTGGTGCTCCACCGACCTCAACTCCAACTCTATATATTCATGTTCGGGGAGAAAAAAATTAGAGAGAAGGATTCATCGTGTTTTACGATACGGAGCCGCCGCCAAGCCCTAAACTCTCTCAGGAGGGCTGATCCGGAGTCCCTTTGGGGCTCTGGAGAGGGAATCCGTCGTCGTCGTCATCATCAACCTTCCTCCATCACCAATTTCGCGATGCTCACCGCCGTGCGTGAGTAATTCCATCGTGGGCTTGCTAGACGGTGATGGGTTGGATGAGATTTATCATGTAATCGAGTTAGTTTTGTTAGGCTTTGATCCCTAGTACCCATTATGTTTTGAGATTGATGTTGCTATGACTTTGTTATGCTTGATGCTTGTCACTAGGGCCCGAGTGCCATAATTTCATATCTGAGCCTAATGTTTTCATGAATATATGTGAGTTCTTGATCCTATCTTGCAAGTCATTAATCACCTACTATGTGTTATGATCCGGCAACCCCGAAGTGGCAATAATCGGGACCACTCCCGGTGATGACCGTAGTTTGAGGAGTTCATGTATTCACTATGTGTTAATGCTTTGCTCCGGTACTCTATTAAAAGGAGGCCTTAATATCCCTCAGTTTCCAATAGGACCCCGCTGCCACGGGAGGGTAGGACAAAAGATGTCATGCAAGTTCTTTTCCATAAGCACGTATGACTATATTCGGAATACATGCCTACATTACATTGATGAACTGGAGTTAGTTCTGTGTCACCCTATGTTATAACTGTTGCATGAATAATCGCATCCGACATAATTATCCATCACCGATCCAATGCCTACGAACTTTTCACATATTGCTCTTTGCTTAGTTATTTTACCGTTGCCACCGTTACAATTACTACAAAACTGCTACTGTTACTTTTGCCACCGTTACCGTTACTTCCATACTACTTTGCTACTAAATACTTTGCTACAGATATTAAGTTATCCAGGTGTGGTTGAATTGACAACTCAACTGCTAATACTTGAGAATATTCTTTGGCTTCCCTTGTGTCGAATCAATAAATTTGGGTTGAATACTCTACCCTAAAAAACTATTGCGAACCCCTATACTTGTGGGTTATCACAAGACAGCGTGGTGACGGTGATGATGAAGTTACCGACGCAGGGCTTTGCCTAAGCACTACGACAATATGACCGAGGTGGAAAAGTGTGGAGGGGGGCACCGCACACGGCTAAAGATCAACTTGTGTGTCCAATGGGTGCCCCCTCCCCCGTATATAAAGGAGGGGAGGAGGAGGTGGGCCGACCACAAGGGGCGCACCCAAGGGGGGGGATTCCTACTCCTAGTAGGAGTAGGTTTCCCCCTTTCCTAGTCCAAGTAGGAGAAGAAGGAAGGAGAGGAAGAAGAGAAGGAAAGGGGGGCCGGCCCCCTGGCCCTAGTCCAACTCGGTTTGGGCTAGGGGGCGCGCGCCACACCTTGGCCTGCCTCCTCTCTTCCACCACTAGGCCCATGAGGCCCAACAACATCCGGGGGGGGGGGGGGTTTCCGGTGACCCCCGATATTTCGAAACTTATCCGAAACGACACGAACCATTCCGGTGTCCGAATGTAGCCTTCCAATATATGAATCTTTATGTATCGACCATTTCAAGACTCCTCGTCATGTCCGTGATCTCATCCGGGACTCCGAACAACCTTCGGTACATCAAATCACATAAACTCATAATACCAATCGTCATCGAACGTTAAGTGTGCGGACCCTAAGGGTTCGAGAACTATGTAGACATGACCGAGACACCTCTCCGGTCAATAACCAATAGCAGAACCTGGAAGCCCATATTGGTTCCTACATATTCTACAAAGATCTTTATCGGTCAACCCGCACAACAACATACGTTGTTACCTTTGTCATCGGTATGTTACTTGCCCGAGATTCAATCGTCGGTATCATCATACCTAGTTCAATATCGTTACCGGCAAGTCTCTTTACTCGTTCTGTAATGCATCATCTCGCAACTAACTCATTAGTCACATTGCTTGCAAGGCTTATAGTGATGTGCAGTACCTAGAGGGCCCAGAGATACCTCTCCGACAATCGGAGTGACAAATCCTAATCTCGATCTATGCCAACTCAACAAACACCATCGGAGACACCTGTAGATCATCTTTATAATCACCCAGTTACGTTGTGACGTTTGATAGCACACTAAGTGTTTCTCCGGTATTCGGGAGTTGCATAATCTCATAGTCATAGGAACATGTACAAGTCATGGAGAAAGTAATAGCAATAAACTAAACAATCATAGTGCTAAGCTAACGGATGGGTCTTGTCCATCACATCATTTTCTAATGATGTGATCCCGCTTATCAAATGACAACACATGTCTATGGCTAGGAAACTTAACCATCTTTGATTAACGAGCTAGTCTAGTAGAGGCATATAGGGACACTTTCTTTGTCTATTTATTCACACATGTACTAAGTTTTCAGTTAATACAATTCTAGCATGAATAATAAACATTTATCATGATATAAGGAAATATAAATAACAACTTTATTATTGCCTCTAGGGCATATTTCCTTCAGAAGAGAGATGGGCCCGACCTTTTCTTTCTCAATATTTTTTTGTCATAGTTGCAAGTTCATTCTCGAACCACAACCGGCCCAAAGTTTTTTCCTAAATTGCAAGTCCACCATCGACTGGCAAGTGGGCTCAGCCATTTTTTTCTACATCACTTGCAAGCCCATCCTAGACTCGCAACTGGTTCACCCTTTCTTTTGCCTCAGTTGCAAGTTCACCCTCGACTCACAACTGGACCATTTTTTTGTCCTAGTTGCAAGTTCACCACCAACTCCCAAATGGGCTCGAACCAGGCCTACCCATTGTTTGCTTTAGTTACACAGTCACCCTCAACTTGCAACTCGGATAGACCCTTTTTCTGTCCTAGTTGAATGTTCACCCTCAACATTCAACTGGGTCTCACATTTTTTCCTAAGTCGCAAGTCCACCATCCACTCTCAACTTAATGGTGAGCAAATTTAAATGCACAACAAACATTTTCTAAATACGCAACAATCATTAAATTAACAATTTTTTTATTTTGGCATACATTTGTCTTCTTTAAAATTTGCAAACATTTTTATATTTCATGACCTTTTAAAAATAATTATGAATAGTTTTATAATCCACGAACATTTTTTGTGGAGTAAAGGGAGTTTTATTCAAATGTCATAGTGTTACAGTCGAGAGGCCACAAATCCTCAATACAAGGTGGAACCGAACGCAACCACACCGATGTAGCCTGCTCGGATCGGCTATAATTGGCCAAACGATCAGCAACTCTATTCTAAGAACGACATATTTTCAGATGTACAAACTCCCTATTACTCATCAACTCCTTAATCTCTAGAACCAAATGACCGTAAGCCGAGCGAGTTAAAGCATTTCTTGAGAGACTCGCCAAGGCTTCAGAAGAATCCAGCTGGACGACGACTGGAAGAACCGAGTGTTGGATGGCCAAGGCCATACCCTGCATGAGCGCGTGAAGTTCAGCCTCCAGAGCGTCGTTACAGTGGAACAGGACTCGGTAAGCTGCAAAGATGATCTGTCCTTGATGGTCATGCAACCGCCGAGCTATCTGCTGCCTGGAAAGATCCATCGACAGTTAGGGCAACATAACCCGGACCCGGCGCCGACCAAGATAGTGGTATATTTTCCTTTCTAGGAAGAGCTGTTGGAATCGCCAAAGATGGCATTTTTCCTTTCAGAATTTCGTCCACCGAATACCAACCAGCAAGCTTGATGGATTTGTAATAACTCTCGAGGAAGTCCACCGTAGCAGAAACTGGCGGAGCCTCCTTGCCATGAGTTTGGTCATTCCTTAGCTGCCAAATGCGCCAAATTAACATGATGATCATGTCCCGTACTTCATCAGAGCTTCTACACAAAAGGTGCATAAGCCATTCCCTTCCTTTATCAAGAAGAATCTAGTCCGGTGGGAGTGGCCATCTGTCATGCATCTGCAACCAAATTCCTCTCGCATGATCGCATGCAACCAGGGCATGGAAAGTGCCTTCCTCCTCTAGTCCACATAGCCGACAAGTGGAAGTTGTGGGTATGTGACGTAACACCTTACACTTATGCGTGGGTAAAGCTCCCGTTATAACTTGCCACACAGTGATCTTCATCTTCCACGAACATTTTTTAGTAGTATGAAATATGCTTTTAGTCGTGCACACAACAAATGGCGTTTGGTGTACTTTTCTATTGGACATCAGCCCGTGATCTGCTATCAAAATCTAAATAAAACAACATGCAACTTATTCTTTTGAGACAGAAACAACATGCAACTGAGAAGAAGAAACAACATACAACTATAAGAAAGCAATATGAGTAGTGGGGAGCTGGGCAAGAATGACCATAGTAAGAACGTGAACGAAGGCCGACCAAATTGGTGAGAAAGTAAAAGAAAAAGGACCCTGATAACATCTGAATGTTTGGGATTTGACCATGGTAATTTAAACGTTTTCGATGGCAATTTTAGTGACGCAAGGATGACAACTTTACTTGATAAGCATGATATATTTGTGTATAGTGTATTTTCTGCCAAAAAATTACCATGCATGTGAACTGAATTTGTCATTCTCATGTCACTTAAATTGCCATCGAAAACGTTCGATCTACCATAATCAAATCCCATACGTTTGGAATTTATCATTTTTGAAGAGAAAAAACAATAGCAATCGACATGGGACAAGCAGACAAGCGACAAGGTTGCTGGGAGAAGGAAAAGGAAATCGGAAACAAGGATAACATCACTTTAGAAGTCACGTAACTATGTCATATCTAAGTGATTTTTAGACACACCCAACAAAAAAACAACAAAGTATCGTATCGTGTTTCAAATTAAATTTTTGAGTGAACCAACCTATGGTTAAATGGTTAGAGGGATTGTGGTATCCTCAATCCATCAAGATTCAAATCTTGGTGCTTGCATTTATTCCTGAATTTATTTCAGGATTTCCGGCGATGCGTATTCAGTGGGAGGAGACGTTCCCATCGACGACGAGGTGCCTACGGCGACTTCGTAAATTTCAAGATGATATGTCAGCTCAGTCTTTCGAAGGTGTTCATAGAGATAGGGTGTGCGCGCCTGCATTCATAGGGTGAGTGTATGCGCGTGTATATGAGCGCTGGTATGCCCTTTATTTCCTCCTTTGGCTGTATGTATGTCAACGAACAGCAAAAGCAGCGCATTTATGTATCAGGACTGAAACGGCCCAGCCTAAAATCCCATCTGGACCATAACGGGTTTGATGGCCTAGACCCGGTTTCGTAAAACTAGACCACAATTACGCCTGGATAGTAAAAAGGCCAGGGGAGGGGTCCCAATTTTCTAGTTCTGAAGATTTTCCAATTCCAATCCCTACTTTGATGCCTAGTGAATTTTCTAAGCTCTGAAGATCAAGAGAGAAATTTTGCCAGGACATGTGAAAACAACATATGTAATGCATAAATCAAGAGAGGAAACATGAACTGGACAGTTCAGTAACATTGTAAAGCACAAATAAAGCCAGAACAAACTATATAGTGGAAGAAAAAAGCACACACTGTATACGAAACCCACATGAATCAGGCAAGGGATAACTAGATAGTTTAGTAGCATGTGTGCCCACATTCTCACATCCCCAAACAGAATATCCTAATGAACATACACACAGAGTAATTACATTGAAAATCCCAGTCAAAAGGCACAACACTTGCTCTATAAAAAACAGTGTAATCACAGTTCAATTTAACTACAAAGATACACTGGAAACACAGTTTAATAACTCTGAAATTCCACTTAAATGCCCATTGTAATTACATTGAAAATTCACAGTAATTACATTGTGTGTTACTATGAATATCCGCTGAAAAAATTACACACACTGTAATTACTCTGAATATACACTGAAAAAACATTGTACTTAAACTGTAAAAGACAATGTAATTGCAGTTCAATTTGACTGCAAAAAATACAATGGAATACACTATAAAATACAGTATAATATATCTGAAAATACTCTTAAATGCCCACTGTAGTTAGACTAAAAATTCTTCGTAATTACATTGTAATGTAAACTGCGATTACTCTAGAAAATCCACTAAAATCCCCACTGTAATTGCACTGAAATTCCATTCTAGTTACAAATAAAAAGCACTGTAACTCTACTGAAATGCACTGTAATTACACAACTAGAAAAAAACACATTATTCGAGCACTTGATATGTCAACAGTAGCTTCACTTTCAACTCCTAGTTAATTGCACATCTCTGATATGCAAGCACCTGCAAAATCACCAGACAATTTGCAGAGATCACATAATCTATCTATTCCACGGCACAAAACTGGTCAGTTTGCATAAAAGCACTAGGAACATAGCATGACCACAATATTTAGCATGTAAAGTGGCAAAAAAAAGAGCATTTCCAAATTAGTAAATTATAGTAGCTATAAGCCTAAAAACACTGAAAATACAGTAACCAAACTGCTGAAATTACATATACTAGAAAATCATGTGCACAACTAAGGTTTCTTACACAAATGGGCAGAAATAAAGTACGAGTATACCAATAACCCTAAGAAAAGAAAATAAATGGTTCTAAAGTGAATGCACCAACAATGACAAAACCCAAACATCCAGAGAGGTAAATTAACTAAAAAGATAATGTTATTACTCTAAAATCCTCACTGTAATTACACTGAAATCCCCACTGTAATTACAATTCAAAAGCACTATAATTCCACTGAAAATGCACACAATGATTGCACTGAAATTTCACTGAAACATACGTCGTGCTCACAGTACAAATTTCAGTAAAATTACACTGGATTTCTAATAAAAACACATGCGTTTAAGAGACTAGAACATTGTGATTACACTTTAGTTTCAGTAATTTCCATTTAGACTTTCAAATGGTAAAATGGATTCAATACAAATCCAACAAAGAGAAACCCAAAATGATAGGTTCTAAAAGTGCAAGCGAGCATTGCAAAACTAGGAAACTTCCACTACTTGCCTATGGAACTTGCAGTACTAAAAAACTAGGAAACTCACCAGTGTGATACAAATTCAAAAACGTTGCAAACTAATGGAATTCAAATGGAAGTTACACTACTTACTTATGGAACTTACACTACTGATTAAGGAAATCAAACCTATGACTATATGACTTGTCGAGCGAGGCCTTGCTTTCTATAAACACCTCACCAAGAAACTTAGTCTCCGAACCGACTAAGACAGAAGAGATTGTCAACGCCCCTGACAGGCAGGACCCGCAGGGCAGCGTCCACTCCAGCCCACGCGCTGCCCAGCGGCCCATTCGTGTCAAGAAGCCCAGCTCGCGCATCAGCGGGCCGGAATGGACGCACTGAAGCCCAGCTCTCCACTACAAGTACATCTGCCCAGGAGAGGATCGGCATCCAGTGGATCAAGGACGACGGCGGCTACCATTACCTTACGAACCCTAGCTCTACTCTGTTCTTTCCCATTCGAGAGCACTGCTCCCCTCATGTAACCGAATCATATTAGCTACTACTTAAGAAAGCAATATAGATCGATCCCCACTTCGCCCCTTACATCTGGTATCAGAGACCAAATCCCACCACTCCTCCATCCGCTCTGGCTCACATCATCGAGACGAGAGGCCTGCGCCAAGCTCGCGAGGCCATGGATCCGAGCGTTTCGTCCTTCCTCACGCGCTTCGAGAACAAGATCGAAGCCGCCATCGACGGTCTGACCAAGGCTCAACAAACTACGACGACGAAGATCGACGACCTCCTCGCGTGGCGTCCTGATCTGGAGCGTCGAGTGGCGGATCTGGGCGAGGCCGTCACCGCTCTGCAACAAGCAAAGGCGCCTCCACCAACTCGACCCGAGGCGGATCCGGTACTTGAAGGCGCTGATGCGGTGATCAATCCACGAGGGCCCGATAGCCACGGCGATTTCTAGATCAAACGGGGGCCAACGGCGACGCTCCCAGCGATGTCGCCGCCGCTCCCGGCTAACGGTACGACCATCGACCCCATTACTCCAGTACTACTGTCGCCGTTCGGTCACGCCAGCCAGATGCTCACCGGTCTTGGTCAGGCGCATCCATCCATAGTTTTTCCCCAATTTTCGGGCGAGAACCCGAACTTGTGGAAAACTCTATGCAAACAGTATTTCACCATGTTCGGAATCACACCAGCTTTCTGCGTACCCATGGCAGCCCTCAATTTCACTGGATCGGCGGCCGTATGGTTGCAATCGATCCAAAAACGCTTAGGCGAATTCGATTGGGATTCCTTCACTACCCTCTTGAGCACACGTTTTGGCCGTGACCGCCATCAGATGCTCATTCGCCAGTTCTATACAATTCGCCAAACTACATCTATAGCTGATTATGTAGAGAAATTCGAGTTGATCACCAATCATCTGAATTCTTACTCTGATTCGATGCATCCTTACTATTTTCTCACTCGTTTTGTTGAGGTACTGAGGCACGACATCCGAGCGGTGGTTATGGTGCAACGACCACCCGATCTGGACACGGCCTGCGCTCTGGCTCTTCTTCAGGAAGAGGTGGCTGACGGCGCGTTTGGTACGCTTCCACGACCACCGGAAGCAGCACTGCGGCCAGGGGTGCCGCTGCCACTGCCACCACCACCGGCGCGTCATACCACGCCCATGGTCGCCACCGACCGCCGCGGCATGGACGCCGCGCAAGCCGATGCATCCAAGCTCAAGACACTCCGCGACTACAGAAGAGCCCGAGGCCTCTGTTTCAAGTGCGGCAAAAAATGGGGCACAATCATGTGTGCCCTACATCTGTACAACTACACGTCGTCAAAGAATTGCTCGATCTGTTCGGCATCGACAACTTCATCGACACCCAAGTTCCATCAACGAGCACCACCGACGACACAGTTATGGCCATCTCCATATCAGCTGTGACAGGGGGAGTTTCAGCAAAGGCATTCCAGTTGCGCGCGTGGATTCAAGGTCGCGAGGTGCTTCTGCTGGTGGACTCCGGCAGTTCCAACTCTTTCATCGACTCCAAATTCGCCGAGTCCCTCCAGGGGGTCCAACCTCTACCGCAGCCTGGGCGTGTTCGAGTCACCGACGACAGCGATTTGGTGTGTACTTCCTTTGTACCCAGTTGCGCCTGGTACTCTCAAGGCCAAGAATTCTTCACCGACATGAAGCTGCTCACGCTGGGTACTTACGACGCCATTCTGGGGATGGACTGGCTCGAACAGCACAGCCCCATGACAGTGGACTGGCGTGCTCGGTTCATCGAAATTCCCACACCAGCCGGGCCTCTCCGCCTTGTCGGGCATGACGCCGCGTCAACAATGTGCGCGACTATCAACAATATTCAGTTGCAAGGTCTGTGCAACAAAGGGGCAATATCACACATCGTCCATCTCTGCATGGTCGCGCCAACAACAGAGCCGTCTGCACCAACCCCGGCCTGTATACAGCAAGTGCTCGATGATTTCCCTGACGTCTTTGCCGAACCCACAGGCCTGCCGCCCCGGCGCGACTGTGATCACAGGATTCCTCCCATACCCGGTGCACAGCCTGTGAACATACGGCCGTACCGTCACAAACCAGAGCTCAAGTCTGAAATTGAGAAACAAGTGGAAGAACTGCTTCGTTCTGGGATCATTCAGAGAAGTACCAGTTCGTTCTCGTCGCCGGTCATCCTTGTCAAGAAGAAGGACGGGACATGGCGCTTGTGCATCGATTACAAGCATCTCAATGCCCTCACTTTGATCGCCAAGTACCCTGTCCCCATCATCGAAGAGCTACTCGACGAACTCCATGGCGCAGCCTGGTTTTCTAAGCTGGATCTCCGTGCAGGCTACCACCAAATCCGGTTGGCTCCTGGCGAAGAGTATAAAACTGCCTTTCAAACCCACCAAGGCCACTTCGAATTCAAAGTCGTCTCGTTCGGGCTCGCAGGAGGCCCGGCCAGTTTCATTGGGGCTATCACGACAACGCTCAAACCACTGAACCGTGACTGTGTGCTGTCGTTCTTTTATGACATCCTTGTCTTCAGCAAATCGCTTCAAGAACATGTAGAGCACCTGCGCCAAGTGCTCACACTCCTTCGCAGAGACAGCTGGAAAGTTAAGTTCAGCAAGTGCGCTTTTGGACAACAACAGATATCATACCTCAGCCACACCATCAGTGTGCAAGGGGTCTCCACAGATCCATCCAAGATTTCAGCAGTAACGAATTGGGTGACACCAACTGACGTCAAAGGCGTGCGCAGCTTCTTGGGACTGGCCGGCTATTATCGTCGATTCGTCAGGAACTTCGGGGTCATAGCCCGCCCGCTATTCAATCTGCTCAAAAAAGGGGTCCCATTCATGTGGACATCTACCATAGAAACTGCATTCCAAGTGCTCAAACAACAATTGGTATCCGCACCAGTTCTCGCGCTGCCCAACTTTCAGCAGCCGTTCACAATCGAGAATGACGCAAGCGACCACGGCATTGGGGCCATCTTACAGCAAGGACACCCGATCGCGTTCATGAGCAAGGCACTCAGCGCGCGCTACCAGGGATTGTCCACCTACGAGAAAGAGTACTTGGCTATTATAGTGGCTGTGGACCAGTGGCGTCTGTACCTTCAACATGCAGAGTTTGAGATCCTGACCGATCAGAAGAGCCTCGTGCACATGGAAGAGTAACGGCTCACGACGCCTTGGCAGCAAAAGGCATTCACCAAACTCCTTGGCCTGCGATATCGCATCTGCTACAAGAAGGGCATTGAGAATGTGGGTGCAGACGCCCTATCGCGAGCCAGCCCTACTGACACCTTGGCTTCAGTCACCTCGTGCCTTCCCGCTTGGTTGGAGGATGTAATCAGTAGCTACAACAGCAACCCACAAGCCATACGGCTTCTGGAACAGTTAGCTATCAAAGAGGACCCGAAGAAGCGCTTTTCCTTACAACAAGGCATTATTCGGTTTCGTGGGAGAATCTGGCTGGGGGAAGCACAAATATCCAGCAAAAAATTGTCACAGCCTTTCATGACAGTGCTTTGGGTGGCCACTCGGGATTTCCAGTGACCTACAGGCGCATTCGACGCCTATTCGCCTGGCCAAAGATGAAGGCGCAGATTTTGCAGTATGTTAAATGCTGCACGGTGTGTCAACAAGCCAAACCTGACCATGCTGCATCTCCAGGATTGCTCATGCCGCTGCCAATTCCTAAACAACCATGGGACATGATTTCCATGGACTTTGTAGATGGTCTACCTCAATCAAGCAAGTTTAATTGTCTGCTGGTCATCATCGACAAACGTACCAAGTTTGCATATTTCCTACCACTGGCACATCCTTACACTGTTGCATCAGTAGCCCAACTATATCTCCATCAGATTTACAAGATTCACGGCCTGCCCGGCTCAATTGTGTCAGATAGAGATCCAGTCTTCATGAGCCACTTCTGGCAGGAGCTGTTCCGTGGGGCAGGAATAGAACTCAGGCTAAGCACCGCAAATCACCCGCAAACTGATGGCCAAACGGAGCGCGTCAATCAGTGTGTCGAGACCTATCTTCGATGCTTTACTCAAGCTTGCCCGCGCCGATGGAGTTTCTGGATTCCTCTCGCCCAATTCTGGTACAACAATGCTCACCACTCGGCTATTGGTATGACACCATTCAAAGCCATGTTCGGATACGAACCGCGCCATTGGGGTATCTCTGCTGACAACACCTGCTCGGTGCCCGCGCTCCAATCTTGGCTAGATGAACGAGCCATTGTCCAAGACTTGCTGCAGCAGCATCTAAACAGGTCGCGGCAACTGATGAAAGCACAGGCAGACAAAAAGCGTTCCTTCAGGGTCTTTGAGGTTGGTGACCAGGTATTCCTGAAACTCCAGCCATACATCCAATCATCAGTGGCTCCGAGGGCAAATCACAAGCTATCATACAAGTTCTATGGTCCGTTCCCGATCATTGCCAAGATCAACGATGTGGCGTATAAGTTGCAACTCCCACCACACGCCACGGTCCACCCGTCTTCCATGTCTCCCTACTACGCCGAGCTCTTGCCCCTGGTATGTCTGTCGAACCACAGTTACCGCATTCATCTGATGATCTTGCTGTGCCAATGGCAATCCTCCAGACCCAATGGCGCAAACAGAAAGACGGTGTACGTGAACAAGTGAAGGTTCAGTGGTCCAACTCTGCAACGTTGGGCACTACCTGGGAAGACAAGGAGAGCTTGAAGGCCAGGTTTCTTCATGCAGAGGCTTGGGGACAAGCCTCATCTCAAGGAGAGGGGGATGTCAACGCCCCTGACAGGCAGGACCCGCAGGGCAGCGGCCACTCCAGCCCACGCGCTGCCCAGCGGCCCGTTCGTGTCAAGAAGCCCAGCTCGCGCATCAGCGGGCCGGAATGGACACACTGAAGCCCAGCTCGCCACTACAAGTACAGCTGCCCAGGAGAGGATCGGCATCCAGTGGATCAAGGACGACGGCGGCTACCATTACCTTACGAACCCTAGCTCTACTATGTTCTTCCCCATTCGAGAGCATTGCTCCCCTCCTGTAATCGAATCATATTAGCTACTACTTCAGAGAGCAATATAGATCGATCCCCACTTCGCCCCTTACAGAGATGGTCAAGCCGACGCCGCCCTTCCTCACCTGCGCGAATGGAATTAATATTTCCTTCGTCTAGTCGGGAAGGGAAAAAGACTTGCAGGGAACAGGACCGTGACTCCTCTAAACCATTATATGTAAGAGAAGTTCGTTCTCATCATGATCTTGAAATGTAACACACACAAAACCCTAAGCATCAAATATATGAGGATACAACAACACCGACATGACCATATCAAACCATACTACAGAATGAGTGAAAACTAAAATTGCATAACACCAAAACTGAAAATTACACAACATAATAAGGAGAGAGCATCTAAAGTACCAACACCTCATTACAGAAGTACTAGGGCAGAGAAATTCATGAACAATAAATAGTTGAAGATACAACACAAACCACCAAACACATACAGAACCAAAACAGAATGAATAAGAACATTCAGATGACTAAGAACCTGACTTCAGACGAGGGAGGTTTGCCTAAATTACTACTGCATCTCTACATCACTTGAACCTAAATTCAGATCAAGGATTGACAATTAGGACCTGCATCTACATCACAAGGGCCATCAGAATAAAAAATGACAGGTGAACCAAATTCAGAGCAAGGAGCAAGGATTGACCATTAGTGCCTACTTCTACATCACACAGACGAGCAAAATCAACCGTCCAGGGCAAAGGAAATTTAGAGCAAGGACTGAAATAAGCAACTGCATCTACATCACACGAACATACAGAAACAAACAACCAGGGAACCTACATCTAACCCCCGAAAACACCCTCTGAATCAGACTCCCAGGCTAGCAGATATCAAATCAACGGAGGGAAGAGCAAGGACCTACATCTACATAACAAGAACGATCGGGAATAAAAGTACCAATACCACTAGATACAGCAGATCAGACGCCTAGGCCAGCACATATAAAATCGACAGGGGAAACGAATCCACCGCTACATCCATGCACCTACCACTACAAGAACAACAAAAATCGCCAAAGAAAATCCACCGCTACGAGTACATGTACATGTACATGTACATCTATATCAAACACCAGGGGAATCGAATCAAACCAGTAGATCTAGAAGAAATCTAGTGTGAAAAGAGAGCAGACGAGAACAACCAACCGAAACCACAAGGAACTGGATCGGAAATAAAGTTGCAGTAGAGAAGGAGCTCGGAATCACCATGGTCGACAAGGAAATCACCAAGGAATCGAAAGGACAGAAATGAAAAAAAAAAGAGAAAAAAAGGGCTAGGGCCTGGGGGGATGCCACTAAGTTATTTTACCGGAGGCGGGATGTACCGGAGCCGCATCCGCCGTTGGTCGTTTTCGTCAAGATTCGTGCAGCTTTTATATTCTATTTTCGCATATAGAATATACATAGTAATACATGTACTAGTGTCAGATAAAGTCAGCTTTTTACAGAAGAAAGAGAGTTGGGTAGAGAGAACTGTGCATGCATGCCTGCATTCTCTCAGGCCATACATATGACATGCATTTTATTTTCATCCCCATATTTTTAATGATTCATATCTTTTGAACCAAATATCTAATATTGAAACTTTTTGTACATTTGAATTCGTGGTGACAAGACCTTGAAAACAAGATCAATTTTGCATATATTTGAAATATATTTTGTTTTATATATTTCAATTATCTTTGAAATCATTTTCATAAAACATTAGATTTTAAAGCTATATATCGCTCGTTTCAAGAAACTTATTTCAGAAACAATATTACACTCACTCAATTGAAAAACTAGATGTCACTTGTTTCAACAATAAACTTTACTTGTTTTAAAAAATTAATATTTCCAAATTGTTTCACTCATTTCAAAGAATATAATTTCACTAGTTCCAAAATAAGTATTTAACAAATTTGAAAAATCACGTTTCACTGATTTGGGAAACTGATTTCACTCATTACAAAATTTATCTTAAAAACTAATTTCACTTTGTTTACCAAAAAAGTATTGAAATGCATTTCACTCAGCAGAGATATCTGTTTCAAACATTGAAAAACTCCTTAGATTTCACTTGTTTCAACAATAAACTTTACTTGTTTTAAAAAAACTAATATTTCTAAATTGTTTCACTCGTTTCAAAGAATATAATTTCACTAGTTCCAAAATAAGTATTACAAAAATTTGAAAAATCACAATTGACTGATTTGGAAAACTAATTTTACTTCATATTTACCCAAAATGTATTGAAATGCATTTCACTCGGCAGAGATATTTGTTTCAAACTTTGAAATAGTCGTTTGACACCAAAAAGATATATTTCACTTTTTTCAAATAACTTATTTCACTCATTTCAGAAAATACATTACAGTCGCTCAATTGAAATACGATATTTCACTTGTTTCAAAAAACTGTTTACACTCATTACAAAAGATAGATTTCACTAGTTTCAGAAAAACACATTACAGTCACCCCATTGAAGACACAGTTTCAGAAGCTGAAATATGAAACTCACAAAGAAAACTATATTCAGAAAAGTGGTTTCAATCATTTCAATAACTGATTTCATTTTTTCAAAAATTGTAATTTGAAATGAGTGAAATGAGTATTTTGATATGATTGAAATAGAAAAATTTTAACTAGTTTAAATATATTCAAGATTGGTCTTATTATAAAGATCTTATGTTCAGAAATTTGAATATATGAAATTTTTGCATAATAGAACATTACTGTAAAAAATATTGGCCATTTAAAAATGTAAACAAAATTAAAATGCATGAATTTGTTTGAGAGAGAGAGGAGAGATGCCGCATGCATGTATACATCCCACTGCAAATAGTACTGTCTTTCCTGCCATGGGGCCTATTAATGTGACATTGATTTGACCATATACAAATGATTACCTGCCACAATACATAGGTATACATATGAATGGGTATCACTTAGACTCAGATAACAAAGCAGCTGAACATGGATGCTATGCCGGTACATCCCGGCTCTGGTAAAAAAGAGTTTGCGCTGGGGGATGGGCACTTGGGCGGTAACGGGTTGGCCCGGAAACTATTACGCGACCGGGAAAGAACAGAAAAGGAAAACGCCCGAGAAAATGCACCTCCCAGCGTGAATCTCTAAACACTCGACTGTAAAAATTGAATGGCCACAAAATTGAATGATGCCCAATTGTAAAACACTCGACTGTGAAATAGCAAAACCGTAAAAAAAATGGGCGTGTTAATTATACTTTACTCGATGCTTCTCTCGATATGCTTCGTCTTGATCGAAGGTAAACGTCAAGAGTCTGCCAGCCTGCAGCCCCACTCCCGTACGTCCGCTACACCCGATTCGCATGTAAACAACCAACGCCCATTGTTCGTATCGCGGGCATCGCATCGACAGAGCTTCCATTTGGAGCAATCGTGACTGGACACTAGCCCGTACGTAGTATATATGCTCTCACACGAAGAACATCTCAAGCAAGAAAAGCCATGGAAACCACAAGGCTATCCTTGCTCTCTCTTCTTTCTTTCCTTCTCGTCGGGATCGCTGCCGAGGCATCCGGCGGCGAGCTCAGCACGTTCATCGTCCACGTGCACGCAGAGGAGAACCGCGTGTTCGGCACCGCGGACGACCGGAAGGCGTGGTACCACTCGTTCCTCCCCGACCATGGCCGGCTCGTCCACGCGTACCAACACGTCGCCAGCGGGTTCGCGGCCCGGCTGACGCGCAGCGAGCTCGAGGCGATGTCCGCCATGCCTGGGTTCCTCAGCGCGACTCCCGACCAGACGTACACGACGCTGACGACGCACACGCCCAAGTTCCTTGGGCTGAACGTGGAGCAGGGGCGGCGGAGGTACACGTCGGATTTCGGCGCCGGCGTCATCATAGGCGTGATCGACAGTGGCATCTTCCCCGACCACCCGTCGTTCAGAGGCGATGGCATGCCGCCGCCACCGGCCAAGTGGAAGGGGCGCTGCGACTTCAACCGCACCTCGTGCAACAACAAGCTCATCGGCGCGCGCAACTTCGTCTCCACCCTCAACGACCCGAACGGCACTTTCGCGCGGGTGCCGCCGATCGATGACTTTGGGCACGGCACTCACACCGCGAGCACCGCAGCGGGAGCGGTAGTGCCGGGCGCTAACGTGCTTGGCCACGCGTTGGGCACCGCCGCCGGGATGGCGGCCCGCGCGCACATCGCCATGTACAAGGTGTGCAACCTGAACGGAGGCTGCGAGACGTCCGACATGCTGGCCGGTGTCGACGCGGCCGTGGGCGACGGCTGCGACGTCATCTCCATGTCTCTCGCCGGGCCGTCGGTGGCCTTTCACCTAGATCCGATGGCCATCGGGACGTTCGGCGCCATCGAGAAGGGCATTTTTGTGAGCATGGCTGGTGGCAACTCCGGCCCGGGAGAGAGCACCGTGAGAAACGAGGCTCCGTGGATGCTCACCGTCGCCGCGAGTACCATGGACCGCTCCATCCGTTCGATCGTGCAGCTGGGGAATGGCGCGTATTTTCAGGGCGAGTCACTCTACCAGCCAAACGCCAGTGTGCCCGGTGCCTTCTACCCGTTGGTGTCCGCCGGCGCGAGCGGGAAGCCACTAGCCGAGTTCTGTGGGAACGGCTCGCTGGACGGCATCGACGTCAAGGGCAAGATAGTGCTATGTGAACTCACGAGAAACATCACGGCGATGAACCAAGGTCAGGTAGTGCTGAGTGCTGGCGGCCTCGGCATGATCTTGGCCAACCAGTTTGCCCAAGGCTACGACACATTAGCCGATGAGAACGTCCTGCCGTCGTCGAGCGTCGACTACCTCGCGAGCGCAGCCATCAAATTGTATCTCAGCTCAACGGCGAACCCGGTGGCACATATCGGCTTCAGGGGTACAGTACTCGGCACGTCACCTGCTCCGTCGATCGTTTACTTCTCATCTCGTGGGCCTAGCCGTCAGGGCACCGGAGTTCTTAAGCCCGACATCACGGGCCCCGGGGTGAACGTGCTCGCCGCATGGCCGTTTCAGGTCGGGCCACCGTCAGCACCAGTTCTTCCCGGACCTACCTTCAACATCATCTCCGGCACGTCCATGTCGACCCCGCACCTCGCCGGCATTGCGGCGCTGATCAAGAGCAAGCACCCGGACTGGTCGCCGGCAGCGATCAAGTCGGCCATGATGACGACGGCCGACATCACCGACCGCTCCGGCAATCCCATACTCAACGAGCAGCGCGTGGCGGCCAACCTCTTCGCCACCGGCGCCGGACACGTAAATCCAATGAAGGCCGCTGACCCTGGCCTAGTCTACGACATCACCCCCGAGGATTACATCGGCTACCTCTGTAGCATGTACACGAGCCAGCAGGTCTCGGTGATCGCGCGCCGGCCGATCGACTGCTTGACCACGGTCGTGATCAGCGACCGCCTGCTGAATTACCCTTCGATCTCGGTCGCTTTCCTAGCTTCCTGGAATTCGACTGCGCCGGTGGTCGTCAGGCGCAAGGTGAAGAACGTCGGGGAGGTGCCTTCGGTGTACTACGCGGCGATCGACATGCCGAGCAGCGCCGTAAGCGTGGACGTATTTCCAAGGGAGCTAGAATTCGTCGAGCCAAACCAGGAGGTGATCTTTTCGGTATACGTGTGGCCGAGGCAGAGTGGTGCAAGGGTGGTGCAGGGTGCTCTCCGGTGGGTATCCGAGAAGCACACCGTGCGGAGCCCAATATCCGTCACCGTTGCTTGATCACAGACTTGATTTCTCACACGATAGGTCGACATGGCTTAAGTATGTTTATGTCTTCCGCACAACTTGCTGATTGTTAGTTTTTCTCGACTTAATTTCCAATAATTCAATTGCCTAAGAAAGGGTGATTTTTTTTCTTGAAAAAGGAGGATAACCCCCAACCTCTGCACAGCGATGCACACATTCATCTTTAAAGGGTTGGACGCGCTTTGCGGCGCCGTCGGTCTTGCTGGGTTTTCGTAATTTTTTCACTCCCTCTATTTCAAAATATAAGATATTTTTTTAGAAATGTCCAAACTCTTTAAGTTTGAACAAATTTGAGATAAACATATCGATATCATTACATTCATCATGAAATGAATTTTCATGTTTTATTCATTTAGTATTGTGGATATTGATATACTTATGCTCTGAACTTGGTCAGAGTTAAAGAAATATGACTTTTCAAAAAACTAATATAACTTAAATTTTGAAATGGAGGGAATATTTGGTTTGGCGACTGAGGGAGATGGTGGAGTGTATTTTATTTTTATTTATAATGCCGTGTTTTGGTGGGTCTTTCGTGGTATGATTCTGTGTTATCTACTAGTCAACTCATACTTATGTGTGGAAATTTTCTGCGTCAATGGTTGCATGTACTATATTGGTGCTTCTTTTGCCTAGTGGTGAGAGGGTGCACGGGATTGATATGTTTTTATATGTAGATATCTAACAAAGCCTTACCAAATAGATACATGAAACAGCCAATGCCACCTTCCTGGCGAGCACTGTCGCCATATCTACAAGCTTGATAATATGTCCTAAACCTTGCACACAGCCACCCCGCACAACCAATTCCTCTGCCATGATAGTTGCGCACAGCCACCCTGCACGAGCCACCCCAGCCGCCTCATGGGGGAGTTGTCACAGGGATTGACTACATGACAATCGACTCAAAACATATTTGAGCAGTCGACTGACGCAGAACTTGTTTCAGTCGATTATGTACTAGCCAGATTTTGTTAGTTGGTAGTGCATCACCGAGGCATGCATGCAGACCCTTTCACCAACTAAATACAGCAGTAAAGCTGCGTTCAAGTACTACACGTGCTAATGGTGGATCGTCGGGCAGCTGAATTCTTTAATATCACGCTGTTTCATAAGCAAACTATGCTACGATGAGTTGTACTACATGTGCATAAGATGAGAGACATGATTAGATCCAGCTGATTGCTGCATGGTATGAGATAACACGTACGTATAGGAAGATTGCTACTCCCTCCGTTCCTCAATATAAGTCTTTTTAGAAATTTAAAATTGAACTATATACGAAGCAAAATAAATGAATCTATACTCTAAAATATGTCTATATACATCCGTATGTACTCTTTATTGTAATCTCTAAAAAGATTTATATTTAGGAACAGAGCGAGTAGTACATGCTTCCAGTTGAGATTGCACCCAGTTGACCATAATCATTAAAATACGGAAACCAAAGATAATACAAAACTAAAAACAAAAAAGATTGTTTTCTAAGAAAGAATGAATTAAGGACATTGCTATTACCTAAAAGAAGAAAGAAAATGCAAAAACACATAAAACAAACAATGACAGAAAAATACACAAGATTGGCGTAGAAAATTGCATTGTTTCATTATATACAAAAATAAGCATACAGTAGTGCAGTTTTCTATAAATCACACCCACACATTGCATAAAACTTGAGTAAGTATATATCCATGTTATGGGGGTTATTATTTGATAGGCGCCTAATTTTTTGTGGGCATTCAATCAAATCGACTCCACCACTCTCCACCACCCGAGCAAGATCCAAAGGCCGAACCACCTTCTTCTTCCCCCATACTAATACTAAAAGAATCAAAAATAAAAAACAGAAAAATGAGGTTTTCTAGGGAGGAATGAATTAGTGGCATTGGTATTACCATTAATAAGAAATAAAATAAAAAATGAAAACAAACAATGACAAATTTTGCACCGAATTTACACAAAAATTTGCGCTATTTTATAATATGCAAGAAAAAGCATATAATGGGGGATTTTTCAGAAAAGGAAGTTTCCTAAGAAGGAATGAATTTGTGGCATTGATATTACCCTTTAACAAGAAAGGAAATAAAATAAAATAAATAATCAAAATAATGAAGTTTCTAAGAAAGAATGAATTGGTGGCATTGGTATTGCCCTTTAAAAAGAAAGAAAATGAATTAAAAACTAAAAAAATCTATTAATAAAGTATTCTAAGGAAGAACGAATTGGTGGCATTGGTATTACCCTTTCAGAAGAAAGAAAATAAAAAAAATATAAATAATAGTGTTTTCTAAGAAAGAATGAATTGGTGGCATTGATATTAACATCTAAGAAGAAAGAAATGCAAAATTCTGACAATGTCAAAAATTGCACAATATACACAAAAATTGCGCTTTTCTATAATGTGCAACAATAAGCATACGATACTGGAATTTTCACAAGAATGAATGAATTAGTGGTATTAGTATTACTCTTAAAAAGAAATAAAATAAAATAATAACTAAAACAAAATCAAAATAAAGAAGTTTTATGAATAACAATGAAGTATCATTGGTATTACTCTTTAAGAATAAGGATAATGAAATTTAAAAAAAAAACTTGCACAAAACTTTCTACTAAAATTGCACTTATGTAGTATGCAAACAACAAGCACATAATAGTGTAACTTTTGTGCGTATTGAATAGTATTTGTGTGTGTATATTTACACTCACCCACATCCTAAAAATGCCTACAAAAGAAAAAATATATAACCAACTAATAAAGAAAAAGAAAAAAGAAAAAAAGAACTGCATAAAAACAAAAGAACAAAAGGAACAAAACAAAGGGATAGAGAGATTGGCTTATAACATGTAAGAAAACACATATAATAGCGAAATTTTTGACACTCTGGTGTAATTTACATACATAGTACTTACGTGTATACATTTACACACACTCAACATCCAAAAATACACATAAACTAAAAAGGAAAACTCAGCCAAAAAAAGGCAAAAGCAAAAGCAAAAATGTGCATGAAAACAGAAGAAAAAACAAGGAGAAAAGCGCGCACACACACACACACACACACTCTAAAAGTGGCATGCATTCGATCCATGCATGTGCGCTACAAGAGTCATCAACCGGAGCAATGAAACAGGAAATCGACTGAAGAAAGTATCGGGTCAGTCAACTCCACTGTGAGCTCCCACACCGTATCACAAAACACTTCAATCAACGGTCACAGAATCGACTGACCGAAAATTAAAAATTCAGCCGCCTGCCGTATAGCTAAAGTGGTTGTCACAACCCTCTTGTTCTAGCACCTTTGACGCCGGGCGCCGCCGCCACAGCGGCCAACATTGGCAGCAATGGCAATAGGAATCCGCCGGCGAGTAGGGGCTGGCAGCGGTAGGGTTTGGCTCCCCTGGCGTGCCCCCGGGGTTGCAACACGAGGGGAAGCGAGATAAGTATTATAATCAAACTTTCTGTTGAGATTTTTTTTTCCTTTCAAACAATGCGCTTCAAAAAGAGATAGATCTAATAGTGTATACGGGAAAGCGGATCAAAACTTTACCAACCAGAAGGGCAGTACATCAAAAATATTAAAAAAACATGTACTCACTCCGTAAACTAATATAAGAGTGTTATAATACTAAAGTAGTGATTTAAATGCTCTTATATTAGTTTACAGAAGGAGTACATGGTTACAACACCATGCAAAAGGACATCCACCTAAAGGGCAGATGCACCCGAAAACAGAAACAGGTTGCAATGATGTAGAGTAGTAGTATACTGACATAAACTATACACTACACACCACTAGCAGCAGAGAGGAGGTTATCAGGCAACACATCATGCCAGGCAACACAGCAGAGAGGAGGTTACTAGATATGCTTCGTCTCGATCGAAGGTAAACGTCAAGGGAGGCTGCCAGCCTGCAGCCCCACTCCCGTACGTCCGCTACACCCGATTCGCATCGCATGTACACAACCAACGCCCATTGTTCGTATCGCCGCATTTCGTTGGTTCACCGGGCATCGCACTGACAAATCTGGCATTTGGAGGAATCTATTGGACACTGTGACAGGATCTTAATTAGCACGTACGTAGGGTAGTATATATGCTCCCACACGAAGATAATCTCAAGCAAGAAAAGCCATGGAAACCACAAGGCTATCCTTGCTCTCTCTTCTTTCGTTCCTTCTCGTCGCGATCGCTGCCGAGGCAACCGGCGGCGAGCTCAGCACGTTCATCGTCCACGTGCAAGCAGAGGAAAACTGTTGGAACTAATCTTGTTATTAGTGCTAAGTGTAGATGATTAATTAGATCATGTTTAATTTTGAGTCAGTCTTAGAAGAAAGCGGATGCATGTGTGGGCATCCGTTAGGTGAGTAGCATGCATGCACGTACTGCATGGATAAGGTTAGTTGTTAGAATGGTTTAATTGTGGACCTGATAATCAGCAGCGTTGTGTGTCTCCAAGTGCGAGGAGATCGGCCGAAACTGAGCGGCCAGAGAGGTGGTTATCAGCTGCCGTTTCTACCGGCTAGTGGAGCATGGCTGATGTGTGTGGCTTGACCGTGGCTGCATGAAAAAGTGTGCTTAGTGGGTGCGTGCAGGTGTGTTGTGGTTAGTCCGGGTACTTAAGGACTTGTAATCACCTAAGTTTGTTGCTAAGTTGAACAAAAGAAAAGGGCACAAGTGTGCGGTGCCAGAAAACCTCTGCGTGTTCTTCTTCTTCACTATATATGTGTGTGTTGATTTTTGGGCAAAGCCAACACTTGGTATCAGAGCCATGGTAGCAGAAAGTTCGCCCACTCCGCCGTGCTCGTCGGGTCGCCGGAGGGGCTCAACCTCGCCCATATGGCAAGGGCGGAGTTCAAGGCGGCACGCTTGCCACGAGGGCCTCGTGTGTCGAGGTCCGGTTCGTCATCATCGTCGAGCTGCGTCACTAGCGATGGAGAAAGGTATGCTGCTCGGTAAGTTGCGGCACCGGCGGCAAGGAGGTGATGGCCATGGGGCGGAGGCCATTGCCACGAGGAGTTCCATGTCGGAGTTGTCGACAAGGCGCGTCATCGGCGACAACATGGAGGCGAGTCATCGGGGAGTTGCGGCACCGGTGGCGAACATGAGGCAGCGAGCTTGTCGTGGCGGCACACTCGCGGTGAAAGCGTAGGAGGGTATGGTTCTCATTGAAGCCAGTGGCGGCGGCTGTAATCGGCGTGACAAGATGGCATTGGCGGCCATCTATGTGTTGCACCGACGACATCGACGCCATGAGTTTCAAGAGAGGAATAAGTGATAACAAGATTAGGGAGGTGATTGTTGGAACTAATCTTGTTATTAGTGCTAAGTGTAGATGATTAATCAGATCATGTTTAATTTTGAGTCAGTCTTAGAAGAAAGTGGATGCATGTGTGGGCATCCATTAGGTGAGTAGCATGCATGCACGTACTGCATGGATAACGTTAGTTGTTAGAATTGCTTAGTTGTGGACCTGATAATCAGCAGTGTTGTGCGTCTCCAAGTGCGAGGAGATCGGCCGAAACTGAGCGGCCAGAGAGGTGGTTATCAGCTGCCGTTTTTACTGGCTAGTGGAGCGTGGCTGATGTGTGTGGCTTGACCGTGGCTGCATGAAAAAGTGTGCTTAGTTGGTGCGTGCGGGTGTGTTGTGGTTAGTCCGGGTACTGAAGGACTTGTAATCACCTGAGTTTGTTGCTAAGTTGAACAAAAGAAAAGGGCACAAGTGTGCGGGTGCCAGAAAACCTCTGTGTGTTCTTCTTCTCCACTATATATGTGTGTGTTGATTCTTGGGCAGAGCCAACACTTGGTATTCAGAGCCATGGTAGGAGAAGGTTCGCCCACTCCGCCGTGCTCGTCGGATCGCCGGAGGGGCTCAACCGCGCCCATATGGCAAGGGCGGAGTTCAAGGCGGCACGCTTGCCGCGAGGGCCTCGTGTGTTGAGGTCCGCTTGGTCATCATCGTCGAGCTACGTCACAAGCGATGGAGAAAGGTATGCTTCTCTGTAAGTTGCGGCACCGCCGGCAAGGAGGTGATGGACATGGGGAGGAGGCCATTGCCATGAGGAGTTCCATGTCGGAGTTGTCGACAAGGCGCGTCATCGGCGACAACATGGAGGTGAGTCATCGGGGAGTTGCGGCACCGGTGGCGAACATGAGGCAGCGAGCTTGTCGCGGCGGCACACTCGCTGCGAGAGGCGGCGCCAACAATTAAAACCACGTGTTCGGCACCACGGACGACTGGAAGGCGTGGTACCACTCGTTCCTCTCGGAACATGGCCGGCTCGTGCACGCGTATCACCATGTCGCCAGCGGGTTCGCGGCCCAGCTGACGCGGCGCGAGATGGAGGCAGTGTCCACCATGCCCGGGTTCCTCAGCGCGACCCGCGCCCGGACGTACACGACGCTGACGACGCACACACCCGAGTTCCTGGGGCTGAACCTGGAGCAAGGGCGGCGGAACTACACGTCGGAGTTTGGTGCCGGGGTCATCGTCGGCGTGATCAACACCGGCATCTTCCCGTACCAGCCGTCCTTCCGCGACGACGGCATGCCGCCGCCGTCGGCCAAGTGGAAGGGGCGCTGCGACTTCAGAGGCACCTCATGCAACAATAAGCTCATCGGCGCGCGCAACATGGTCGCCGCCCTCAATGGCCCGAACAACACTTCTTCACGGGTTCCGCCGGTCGATGAGTTTGGGCACGGGACTCACACGGCAAGCACCGCCGCCGGATCGGTCGTGCCGGGGGCTAATGTGCTCGACCACGCATGGGGCACCGCCGCCGGGATGGCTGTCCGCGCGCACATCGCCATGTACAAGGTATGCTAGGGAAAAGTTCTAGTAGACTGCGAGGATGCCGACATACTGGCTGGCATTGACGCCGCCGTGGGCGACGGCTGCGACGTCATCTCCATTTCTCTCGGCGGGCCGTCAGTGCCCTTTCACCTAAACCCTATGGCCATCGGGACGTTCGGTGCCATGGAGAAGGGCATTTTTGAGAGCATGGCTGCTGGCAACTCTGGCCCGGGAGAGAGCACCGTAATAAACGAGGCTCCATGGATGCTCACCGTCGCCGCGAGTACCATGGACCGCTCGATCCGTTCGACCGTGCAGCTGGGGAACTACACGCATTTCCCCGGCGAGTCGCTATACCAGCCAAACATTGGCTTCTACCCGTTGGTCTACGCAGGCACGAGTTGGAAGCCATTCACCGAGTTCTGCGGAAACGACAGTCTGGACGGCTTCGACTTCAAGGGCAAGATAGTGATGTGTGAACTCACGAAAAACATCTAGGTGATCAACCAAGGTGAGGTAGTGGAGAGTGTCGGCGGCGTTGCCATGATCTTGGTCAGCCGTTTTTTCGAGGCTACTGTCGTGGTTCTAAGTCTGACAGTAGAATAGGGGGTAGGGATGTAGAGGCAAGATCCTAGCTATGGAGAAGTTGTACGCACGAGTTTTACGAGTTCAGGCCCTTCTCGGAGGAAGTAACAGCCCTACGTCTCGGTGCTCTGAGGCGGTCGACTGAATTATATGCGTGTGTGTTACAGAGGGTGCGAACCCTTGTGCATGTGGAGGGGGGTGGCTTATATAGTGTGCTCCAGGACCCCAGCCAGCCCACGTTACAAGGGATTTAAGGTACGTCAAGAGGGGGGCGTTACTGGTAACGCTAATAGTAAAGAGACATAATGACCATTAAAGCTACGACGTAATGTCCGACCGTTGCAGTACGGAGTGGCTTTAGATCTTCCGGCGGTCGAGTGACAGTTTCCATGGTTGAGTGACTTCGAGTCTTCCGTGTGGAACGCTTCATGGTCGAGTGGATGATGATCTTCTTTGAATGCTTCTGACTTTGGGGTGATGTCCTTGGGAAGGGTATTTAGGTTAGGCTTGTGACCCTATCCTAGGTACATATCATCATCATTAGCCCCCGAATGGATCAGGGTTTGAATGGAGAAGGAGTTGAAGATACTTCCGACTCATTTTTTGCACTTCGAGTGTGTCTTGTTTTGGATCAATGAACCAAGGTGATGACACCAACTTATTTTTCAGTCGCCTTGATCTATTCTTGGTTTTGTCGAGTGAACTTTTGCTGGAAGAGCTCCGAGTGCTGATATGGAGGAGATCTTCCGTCTGACAAGTTGTTCTGCTGTCCGCGGATCTCGCGAGATTCGATTTTCGGGAAGCGCGCGGGGCGGAGGAGGCCGCAGTAATCAGGCTGGATAAGGCAAGGCCGCCTCGACTTATGCACCACCTTCTTTGCCACGTATCGCACGCGCGACTGTTGCGGTATTTGATAAGATCGCCCGGGCCTACAGGTCAGTCACTCGGAAGCAACCTCATATAAGGCACCGGACCGGGGTTTTGAACAGTGCGCCCTCATTCTTCTTCTTCCTTCTCAGTTTTCTCCACTGCGCCCGCTCCTGCCCCAGTGGCGCTGCTCCGTTCGAGTTCCGTCCGCGGCGATGGGCGAAGAAAAGACGGTGGCTCTGGAGCGCGCGAAGAAGGCGACAGCGAAGGCGAAGGGGAAGAAGTCAAGCCGGGGCGGATCTTCCTCGAGGTCTGGCCTGCCGCCGGGCTGGATCCAAGGCAACTGGATTCGCTCGGCGATCCGTCAGGATGACATCGACGATTTGGTTGAGGGGGACTGATCCCCCACGAATCGGTGCGGCTCCCGGGGAACGAGACCGAGCCGCATCCACGAGAGGGTGAGTGCGTTCTCCTCGCCACTCACATCGACCGCGGGTTCTCCTTGCCTCCCCATCCTTTCTTTCGAGGCTTCTTGAACCTCTTTGGGGCGCAACTCCACCATTTTACCCAAAACACCATCGTGTATCTTGCTGCTTTCGTGTCTTTGTGCAAAAGTTTCTTGGGTTGCCGACCCCACCGGGGCCTCTTCAAGCATATTTTCACGTGCCGCTCCTAGTCGGTCAAAAAGGCTAATCCGAGTGACGAGAAGACACAAGTGATCCAGATGTGTGGGGGTCCCGGGATTCAGATGAGGGGTAAAAGTTCCTTCCCAGCCATGACCCTTCCCGAGTCGGTCTGAAGGTGGCAGTTGACTTGGTTCTATTGCAAAGACCAACCGACTCCAGGTCAGTCGACTGGACTTCCCCCTTTTTCCATGGCCCGAGTGGGGAAGCCCTCTGCTTTGAAGGTGATCCCGGAGGAGAAGGCGCAAGTGAAGGTGCTGGTCGATCGAGTAGTTCAACTTGTCCGTGATGGGGTGACCGGTATGGATCTGCTGGAGGTCTTCCTCCGACGACGCATTCAACCGCTTCAAGCTCATCACCATCCGATCTGGATGTATTCGGGCACTGATGATACAACTCGGACCCATCCAGAGGAAGTCGATGAAGCCACGTTGGAGGGGTGGCTGAGGAGTATCACTGGAAACAAAGATAACCCCAGGGGAGCCAGGAGAATTCCTCCACTCGACCAATCCTACGAACCAGACAAAGTCCAATTCTGAATTACCGAATGTCATCTTGATTTAATCATGCAGTTGTTTATGCTTCACCGACTGACTTTGTCCTTCTTGTTTTCTTCTAGGCCCTTATCGAAATGTATTCGATGCCCAACGGAGAGCAGGAGCAGGACCCGGAGGGGGAGGCAAGCGGAGGTGCAAGCGGCGAGTGGCATTCTGGCGGAGAGGGGGACGTATATGAAGCATAGGAAGGAAACATAGTCGTTGGTAGAGATGCCATATATGAGGCCCCGGGGGAGCATATTTAGTGGTTTGACATGGCCTACATCGAAAGCAAATGTGGTTGTCAGTGAGCTTCCTACAACATCCTAGAGGGAGGAGTTTGTGTTGTTGACGGTGTATGTGGTCATCATCAGTGCAGACTTCATAGCTAAAGGTCTCCAGTTAGGGTGCGCCGCCTTGGACATGAATACCCCCTCAAGAATACTTTTTTTTCAATAGATAGATCAAATAAACAACATAACTTACGTATCGATTTTCTTTCGCAACCTACTCCCATGACCTAGAGATAGAGGCGGTTGTCGGTGTCAAAACCGGCGGATCTTCGGTAGGGGTCCCGAACTGTGCGTCTAAGGTCGATGGTAATAGGAGACAGGGGGCACTATGTTTACCCAGGTTCGGGCCCTCTCTATGGAGGTAATACCCTACTTCCTGCTTGATTGATCTTGATGAATATGAGTATTACAAGAGTTGATCTACCATGAGATCGTAATGGCTAAACCCTAGAGGTCTAGCTTGTGTGACTATGGTAATGAATATATCATCTGGACTAAGTCCTCCGGTTTATATAGACACCGGGAGGATCTAGGGTTACACAGGGTCGGTTACAAAGAAGGGAATCTACATGTTTGATCGCCAAGCTTGTCTTCCACGCCAAGGAGAGTCCCATCCGGACACGGGTAAAGTCTTCGGTCTTTGTATCTTCACAGCCCATCAGTTCGTCCCATGGTTAACAGGCCGGACGCTCGAGGACCCCTTAGTCCAGGAATCCCTCAGTAGCCCCCGAACCAGTCTTCAATGACGAGGTGTTCGGCGTATAGATTGTCTTCGGCATTGCAAGGCGGGTTCCTCTCCTGATGACTTCAAAGTGATGAATTCGGCCTTCCATTTAATATCGTACCCCTCGGCTTCTGTGTATCAACAATTTTGGCTTCCATGTGTCAAGCGATTGCGAGAGGTCAAGGTGTTTTTTGCACATAACACCCCAACCATGTGAGCAAGAGCGTCTATAAAGAGATTGGATCTCAGATCCATTCGGCACTACGCGGAAAAATCCTCAGAGACTGCTAGGAAAGACCACTCCAACATGGCTAGCGCTCCCAGATCCTCCTCCCATTCCCGTGGCCCAGAAAAGGCGAGTGGGAGAGGTGCTCCGTTCCTTATAATCAGCTGGAGAAGCTGCAGACGCAGGGGTTTCTTCCCCCTGCGGGTCTGGTCCCTGTCTGAGCAGGGTTGACTCCTTCAATGGTGAGGCCCAGGCGGAGGATTTCGCCAATCCATCCGACGGGGAATGAGTGTGTCTCGTCCCCTACCTGCTAAGAGGCGTCGGGTTCCCAATTCATCCGTTCCTCAGGGGGCTTCTGGAGTACTATGGCCTCCAACTGCACAACTTCACGTCGGCCTCCATTCTGCATATCGCGGGCTATGTTGCCCTTGGCGAGCTATTCCTGGGTTGTGAGGCCCACTTCGAACTGTGGAGAAGGCTATTCTGCCTTGTCCCATGTAATCATGAAGGATCGATATTTGAAGTGGGCGGAGCTGAAATATGGCGCATTGCCGAGACCGGATACCTATCCGGCACACCAAAGAAGGCGTCCGAAGAGTGGTCTTCCGAGTGGTTCTAAATCGAGGATGTCGTACTTCCCGACCCAGTCCGGAGAGATCTTTCTAAGTTCACAAGTGTTCCTTTGAAGAAACGCCATAGCTCGCGCCCTCGGAGCCTCGAGGAGGAAGATAGTGCGGAAGTTCGCCAACTCTTGAGCAAGATAAGGATGCTCGCCCAGTCCGGATATACGATAGTCGAAGAAACGGCGACCTCCATAGTGCGGGGGGTCCAGCCACTCCAATACATAGGACTTCCCATGTGGAACTACAATGGGGAAGATGACGCCTCCCGCTGCGGCAGGAAAGGTCCACACACCCTGATACGTCTCCAACGTATCTATAGTTTTTGATTGCTCCATGCTATATTATCTACTGTTTTGGACTATATTGGGCTTTATTTTCCACTTTTATATTATTTTTGGGACTAACCAATTAACCGGAGGCCCAGCCCAGAATTGCTGTTTTTTGCCTATTTCAGTATTTCGGAGAAACAGAATATCAAACGGAGTCCAAACGAAATAAAATCTTCGGGAACGTGATTTTCTCACCGAACATGATCCAGAGGACTTGGACCCTACGCCAAGGCATCGAATAGGCGGTCACGAGGGTGGGGGGCGCCCCCCTAGGGCGCGCCCCCTGCCTCATGGGCCCCTCGGTGCTCCACCGACGTACTCATTCCTCCTATATATACCTACATACCCCCAAACAATCAGAACAGGAGCCAAAAACCTGATTCCACCGCCGCAACCTTCTGTATCCACGAGATCCCATCTTGGGGCCTGTTCCGGAGCTCCGCCGGAGAGGGTCGTCATCATGGAGGGCTTCTACATCATCATAGCCTCTCCGATGAAGTGTGGGTAGTTTATCTCAGACCTTCGGATCCATAGTTAGTAGCTAGATGGATTCTTCTCTCTTTTTGGATCTCAATAAAAAGTTCTCCCCCTCTCTTGTGGAGATCTATTCGATGTAATCTTCTTTTTGCGGTGTGTTTGTTGAGACCGATGAATTGTGGGTTTATGAGCAAGTCTATCTTTGAATAATATTTGAATCTTCTCTGAATTCTTTTATGTATGATTGGTTATCTTTGCAAGTCTCTTCGAATTATCAGTTTGGTTTGGCCTACTAGATTGGTTCTTCTTGCCATGGGAGAAGTGCTTAGCTTTGGGTTCATTCTTGCGGTGTCCTTTCCCAGTGACAGAAGGGGCAGCAAGGCACGTATTGCATCGTTGCCATCGAGGATAACAAGATGGGGTTTATTTCATATTGCATGAATTTATATCTCTACATCATGTCATCTTGCTTAAAGCTTTACTCTGTTTCTAACTTAATACTCTAGATGCATGCTGGATAGCGGTCGATGAGTGGAGTAATAGTAGTAGATGCAGAATCGTTCGGGTCTACTTATCACGGACGTGATGCCTATATACATGATCATACCCTAGATATTCTCATAACTATGCTCAATTCTGTCAATTGCTCAACAGTAATTTGTTCACCCACTATAGAATACTTATGCTCTTGAGAGAAGCCACTAGTGAAACCTATGGCCCCGGGGTCTATTCTCATCATATCAATCTCCATCACTTTAATCTTGCTTTGCTTTTTTACTTTGACTTTTACTTTTCACTTTGCATCTCTATACCAAAAATACCAAAAACATTATCTATCAGTTCTCACTCTCATAAGTGACCGTGAAGGGATTGACAACCCCTAATCGCGTTGGTTGCGAGTTGCTATCGTTTTGTGCAGGTACGAGGGACTTGAGCGTGGCCTCCTACTGGATTGATACCTTGGTTCTCAAAAACTGAGGGAAATACTTACGCTACTCTGCTGCATCATCCTCTCCTCTTCTGGGAAAACCAATGCAAGCTCAAGAGGTCGCAGGAAGAATTTCTGGCGCCATTGCCTGGGAGTCTATGCAAAAAGTCAACATACCAAGTACCCATCACAATCCATATCTCTCGCATTACATTAGTTGCCATTTGCCTCTCGTTTTCCTCTCCCCCACTTCACCCTTGCCGTTTTATTTTCCCTCTCCTTCTCCTTCTCCTTCTCCTTCCCCATCTCCTTCTTTTTTCTGTTTTCCTTTTTCTTGCTTACCTTGTCATCATGGCTAGTCTTATATCTTCTCCGTTATCTCCTGAGAACGAAGTTCTAAATTTTAAACAAAGGGAGGTAGAAAATTTAAAAGACGCTTGGTATAGAATTTGCAATGCTCAAAACAGAGCTACCAGGAAGCAATCTACTTCAGTTATTCTTCCCATTTTTTATGTAGGTGCTAGTCCTTGGTATAGATATATCCTTGATACCATTACTCGGGGGGGGGGGGATTTCTTGGGTAGCCATACTTTTGATTCTGATGATGCCATGATAGATTTATTTGGCTCACCACCTCTTTTGGTCAATGGAACTATGTTAACTTTGGAGCATGTTATGCAAAGGCTTGAAATCATTGAAAATAAAGTCGCTACCATTGAATCAATTGAAAATCTAGATAAAAAGATCCACAATCAAATTACTCAATATGGATCTAAGGTAGGAATGACTTTGAAAAATATTAAGGAAAAGGAACCCATGGTTAATGAGAAAATAAACCTAGATTCATCTAGAATCGATAAACTTGAGGGTATCATTACCAACTTGGGAACCGCTTTTTCTTTCGTAAAGAATACCCCTAGTCCTCCCACTAAAATTGCTAAGCTTATGTATGTTCCTAAGAATAAGGGTGAATCATCTAGTAAGGAAACTGCGGATCTTAAATCTATAAGTATTCATCCCGATATTTTTGCTTTCGTTAAGGAACCTTTTGCTACAAATGAATTTTCTGATCTCGTGCCTAAAAGTTTGATAATTACTGAAAAGAAAGAGATCCCTAAGAAAGGTAGAGGCCTCATTGAAGAATTGCCTACCAAAGATGGCAATACCTAAATCTATCCTCGCTTTTATGCCTAGCTAGGGGCGTTAAACGATAGCGCTTGTTGGGAGGCAACCCAATTTTATTTTTGAGTTTTTTGTTTTTGCTTCTGTTTAGGAATAAATAATCCATCTACCTTCTGTTAAGATGTGGTTTTGTGTTTTAGTTAGTGTTTGTGCCAAGCTAGACCTATTGGATCTTCTTGGATGATAGTTATTTGATCTTGCTGTAATTTCCAGAAACTTTGCGCTTAGTGCCTGAATTATTAAAAATCACCAGAACGTGATAAATTCTGATTCCAATTGCTGCTGATCAAAAAAAAAATTGTCTAGGTCGTCTAATTTTGGTAGATTTTTTGGAGTTCCAGAAGATTGCGTTAGTTACAGATTACTACAGACTGTTCTGTTTTTGACAGATTCTGTTTTCATTGTGTTGTTTGCTTATTTCGATGAATCTATGGCTAGTAAAATAGTTTCTAAACCATAGAGAAGTTGGAATACAGTAGGTTTAACACCAATATAAATAAAGAATGAGTTCATTACAGTTCCTTGAAGTGGTTTTATGTGTCCTTTCTCTAATGGAGCTCACGAGATTTCTATTGAGTTTTGTGTTGTGAAGTTTTCAAGTTTTGGGTGTAATCTTTTGATGGATTATGGAACAAGGAGTGGCAAGAGCCTAAGCTTGGGGGTGCCCATGCACCCCCAAGATAATCGAAGGACACCAAAAAGTCAAAGCTTGGGGATGCCCCGGAAGGCATCCCCTCCTTCGTCTACTTCCATCGGTATTTTACTTGGAGCTATATTTTTATTCACCAACATGATATGTGTTTTGCTTGGAGCGTCTTGTATTATTTGTGTCTTTGTTTGTTAGTGTGCCACAATCATCCTTGCTGTACACACCTTTGAGAGAGATATCTATGAATTAAAATTTGTTAGAATACTCCTTGAGCTTCACTTATATCTTTTGAGCGTGATAATTTTGCTCTATGTGCTTCACTTATATCTTTTGAGCGTGATAATTTTGCTCGATGTGCTTCACTTAGATTTTTTAGAGCACGGTGGTGGTCTTGTTTTAAAGAAACTATTGATCTCTCATGCTTGACTTAGATCATTTTGAGAGTCTTAATAGCATGGTAAATTGCTTAATATTAATATGCTTGGTATTCATGATTTGTGGAATTTTCTTTGGAGTACGTTGAATACTAAGAAAAGATTGAAGCATGATAATTGTTTTGAGATATGGAGGTGATAATATTAGAGTCATGCTAGTGGAAGTAGTTGTGAATTTAAAGAATACTTGCGTTGAAGCTTGTGATTCTCGTAGCATGCACGTATGGTGAACCGTTATGTAACAAAGTCGGAGCATGAAGTGTTTATTCATTGTCCTCCTTATGAGTGGCGGTTGGGGATGAGCGATGGTATTTTCCTACCAATCTATCCCCCTAGGAGCATGCGCGTATTACTTTGCTTTGATAACTTCTAAATTTTTGCAATAAGTATATGAGTTCTTTATGACTAATGTTGAGTCCATGGATTATACGCACTTTTTCCCATCCTTCCACCATTGCTAGCCTCTCCAATACCGCGCACTTTTCGCCGGTATCATACACCCACCATATATCTTCCTCAAAACAGCCACCATACCTACCTATCATGGCATTTAGCCATTCCAAGATATATTACCATGCAACTTTTCCACCGTTCCGTTTGTTATGACACGCTCCATCATTGTCATATTGCTAGCATGATCATGTAGTTGACATCGTATGTGTGGCAAAGCCACCATTCATAATTCTTTCATACATGTCACTCTTGATTCATTGCATATACCGGTACCCCGCCGGAGGCATTCATATAAAGTCATATCTTGTTCTAAGTATCGAGTTGTAATTGTTGAGTTGTAAGAAAAATAAAAGTGTGATGATCATCATTTTTAGAGCATTGTCCCAAGTGAGGAAAGAATGATGGAGACTATGATTCCCCCACAAGTCGGGATGAGACTCCGGACGAAAAAAAAGAGGCCATAAAAAAGGAGAAAAGGCCCAAATAAAAAAATGAGAGAAAAAGAGAGAAGGGACAATGTTACTATCCTTTTACCACACTTGTGCTTCAAAGTAGCACCAAGATCTTCATGATAGAGAGTCTCCTATGTTGTCACTTTCATTTACTAGTGGGAATTTTTCATTATAGAACTTGGCTTGTATATTCCAATGATGGGCTTCCTCAAAATGCACTAGGTCTTCATGAGCAAGCGAGTTGGATGCACACCCACTTAGTTTCTTTTGTGAGCTTTCATATACTTATAGCTCTAGTGCATCCGTTGCATGGCAATCCCTACTCACTCACATTGATATCTATTAATGGGCATCTCCATAACCCGTTGATACGCCTAGTTGATGTGAGACTATCTTCCCCTCTTTTTGTCTTCTCACAACCACCGTTCTATTCCACATATAGTGCTATATCCATGGATCACGCTCATGTATTGCGTGAAGCTTAAGTTTTGAAAATGTTAAAGTATGAAACAATTGCTTGGCTTGTCATCGGGGTTGTGCATGATTTAAATACTTTGTGAGATGGAGCATAGCCAGACTATATGAATTTGTAGGGATAACTTTCTTTGGCCATGTTATTTTGAGAAGACATAATTGCTTTATTGGTATGCTTGAAGTATTATTATTTTTATGTCAATATGAACTTTTTTCTTGAATCTTTCGAATCTAAATATTCATACCACAATTAAGAAGTTTTACATTGAAATTATGCCAAGTAGCACTCCGCATCAAAAATTCTCTTTTTATCATTTACCTACTCGAGGACGAGCAGGAATTAAGCTTGGGGATGCCTGATACGTCTCCAACGTATCTATAACTTTTGATTGCTCCTTGCTATATTATCTACTGTTTTGGACTATATTGGGCTTTATTTTCCACTTTTATATTATTTTTGGGACTAACCTATTAACCGGAGGCCCAGCCCAGAATTGCTGTTTTTTGCCTATTTCAGTATTTCGGAGAAACATAATATCAAACGGAGTCCAAACGGAATAAAATCTTCGGGAACGTGATTTTCTCACCGAACATGATCCAGAGGACTTGGACCCTACGCCAAGGCATCGAAGAGGCGGTCACGAGGGTGGGGGTGCCCCCCTAGGGCGCGCCCCTGCCTCGTGGGCCCCTCGGTGCTCCACTGACGTACTCCTTCCTCCTATATATACCGACGTACCCCCAAACGATCAGAACAGGAGCCAAAAACCTAATTCCACCGCCACAACCTTCTGTATCCACGAGATCCCATCTTGGGGCCTGTTCCGGAGCTCCGCCGGAGAGGGCCGTCATCGTGGAGGGCTTCTACATCATCATAGCCTCTCCAATGAAGTGTGAGTAGTTTATCTCAGACCTTTGGGTCCATAGTTAGTAGCTAGATGGCTTCTTCTCTCTTTTTAGATCTCAATACAAAGTTCTCCCCCTCTCTTGTGGAGATCTATTCAATGTAGTCTTCTTTTTGCGGTGTGTTTGTTGAGACCGATGAATTGTGGGTTTATGATCAAGTCTATCTTTGAATAATATTTTAATCTTCTCTGAATTCTTTTATGTATGATTGGTTATCTTTGCAAGTCTCTTCGAATTATCAGTTTGGTTTGGCCTACTAGATTGGTTCTTCTTGCCATGGGAGAAGTGCTTATATTTGGGTTCGATCTTGCGGTGTCCTTTCCCAGTGACAGAAGGGGCAGCAAGGCACGTATTGCATCGTTGCCATCGAGGATAACAAGATGGGATTTATTTCATATTGCATGAATTTATCTCTCTACATCATGTCATCTTGCTTAAAGTGTTACTCTGTTTCTAACTTAATACTCTAGATGCATGCTGGATAGCGGTCGATGAGTGGAGTAATAGTAGTAGATGCAGAATCGTTCGGGTCTACTTATCACGGACGTGATGCCTATATACATGATCATACCCTAGATATTCTCATAACTATGCTCAATTCTGTCAATTGCTCAACAGTAATTTGTTCACCCACCATAGAATACTTGTGCTCTAGAAAGAAGCCACTAGTGAAACCTATGGCCCCGGGTCTATTCTCATCATATCAATCTCCATCACTTTAATCTTGTTTTGCTTTTTTACTTTGCCTTTTACTTTTCAGTTTGCATCTCTATACCAAAAACATTATCTATCAGTTCTCACTCTCGTAAGTGACCGTGAAGGGATTGACAACCCCTAATCGCGTTGGTTGCGAGTTGCTATCGTTTTGTGCAGGTACAAGGGACTTGAGCGTGGCCTCCTACTGGATTGATACCTTGGTTCTCAAAAATTGAGGGAAATACTTACGCTACTCTGCTGCATCATCCTCTCCTCTTCGGGAAAACCAACGCAAGCTCAAGAGGTAGCAGACCCCTGCCGCCCTGGCCAAAATATTGGCCGAACTGTTCAAAGGGGAGGAAGAGGAGTTCCTGCGCATCAAGAACAGAGACGGAGAGTTGAGGGCGACCCCTAGTGAGGGCAGAGATCTCAAGGCTAGGCTCCCCCTAGGCTCCCCCTAGGCGACCCTTCGGCGACCACCGCCGGTGGCCACTCCGGCCCCGGCGGCCACCTCCCCTCCCTCCGACTTCCAGTCCGGCCCCGGCGGCCACCTCCCCTCCCTCTGGCTGCCACTCCGGCGCCGGGGGCCACCTCCTCTCTGCCTTTTTTCTCCGGTTATTTCTTGGGAAGTGCTGAGCCTAGGATGGCCATGGATCCTCCTTTTCTCAACTTTGCTCGAGGTAAAGATTTCCAGCTATCCATGAGGAAAAAGTTTGGTCACCCTGTCGTTTTTTCGCCTGGTTTTCATCAACGTGAATTCTCCTTGGTGGTTTCCTTCTGCCGGTCTCGTTTTCGGTTGGATTGTCACACAGTTAGCATCACGTTGCAATCTTGCTTCGGTGGTTATCCTCAAGGTTTCCGTGTGCTTCATCTTAAAGACAGAACGTTCAAATTTTCTGTTGCCTCAAAAGCAGTGGGTTTTGAGATCTATAACCATGGCCGGATAGTTGAGAAGGATTTTGAGCTAGTTTTCAATCTTTGGGGTTTTGGTGGACCTAACTGGTTACGTGAAGAACAGCTCTTTTATCGCGAGGATGACGCTTCCTGGACTAGAGTTGTCAATGGATCGCGTCCCCGTGCTGTCGCCGGCAGAGTCTCCGGCGAGCAACCCCGGCAATCAGTTTTTGCTCGATTAGCGGATATTCCGACCACCAGCAATAATGTGGTCACTGGCGTTAATGTGCCCTCAATGCCCACTATTATTACCTCAGGAGAGGATCACGCAGCGACTACTGCGGGCGGGAATTTGGGTCGTTCAAATGCTTCGGTCCAGTGCTATGCTTGTGGAAAGCTGGGCCACTTTGCTCGGGAATGCCGTGACACTTGCCTCCCTGGGCGTTACTCCTCGCTCAGGTTTGCAACCTTCCCTGGCCCACCGGAGGAGGCCTGGGACCAGGATGCGGTGCAAGACTGGTTCAAGTCCGTTGGCCCGGCCCGCGACCCTTCGCGAGTTTCCTCTTTTCGCGAGCTATGTTTGGGATCTTTTCCTAATTTCCAGCCTCGTCCTACTCTTGCCTCCTCAACTTCTACACTCCGTGCCTCTGTTTTAGCACTCTGCCCAATTTCCGCCACCTCCTCTCTGAGCTTGTCTGCGCCGGCGAGCGCTGCAGCTCCGATGGCCAATATCCCGATTGACCCGCGTCCGTTTGTGCCCCATGGCTTTGATATTCAGCATATCCCTGGCCGCAATGGTGTCGCTCGGGTGGTGCTGCCGCAGCGTCCCTGTCATCACGAAGATTGGGCCATTGCGACCATCCATCCGCTCCCTGATGATGCTCCGTTCAACAATGTAAGAGATGTTCTTGAAGATTTTATTGTTGAGCATAGGCAGTTAGGCTTGAGGGACGTCCAGAGGTGCCCGTTTGGCGAGGCATATGTCCGCCTCACAAGGGTTAGAGACAGGGATAAACTGGTGCTAGATAGTCCCCACGAATTTGGGGATGTGTTCATTACCTTTGTCAAGCATGATGAGGGCAGAAATCACAGGAGGGTTCTTTTCAATCGCACTATTTGGTTGCTTCTGATGGGCGTTCCTTTTGATTTCCGCAATACTGAAGATTTAGCTTGCGCTGTTAGTAAGTTTGGCCGCATGATTTCCTGGGACAAGGAGGATGATCATATGGGCCGTACTATGGTCAAGGCCCGAGTTATGAATCTAGATATCATTCCTAAGAGTTTGCGCTGGTCGGAAGGTGATGAGTTTGAGGAAGATGGCTGGTCCTCCTCCATTGAAGTGTTGGCAAGTGAGCTTCTTGGTGGCGGCCCTGCAGATGAGGACCCTATTCCTCCTGCAAATGTGGACCCGCATCCTCTCCCTGAAGATGCTGAGCAGGCTCATATTTTTCATGAAAATGCTGCCAACATTAATGCTATGGAGGCTCAGGTTGCAGAGAACTGGGATAACTGGGAACAGATTCAGCAGAATGAGCAGAATGATGCACTTGAGAATCTCTTGGATGCTGTACAGCAGGAGGAATTGGCTTGGGCAGATGGAGAAGAGTTGCACCCTGCTCCAAGTAACAATAGCTTATCTTCTAACATGTCTTTCTCTGAGGGTGACAATTCAAATATGATTTTGGCACCTGTTACAGTGGAGGTTTTCCACCCAAGGGAGGCAGTACTTGCTATCTCTCCTCCCCCTGTCTTGGTGATTGCTAATGGTCTGCAGAACATCATTCAAGCTTACCAATCAGATGATGAGGAACCTCCTCTATTACAAGAGAACTTCCAGATTGCTGCATTAGTTGAGGCTCTTTTGCCTGATCAAGCTCAGGTTGCTGCAGAGCAAATGCAACTTGTTTCCTCCAACAATGATGGAGCTCATGCGATTGATGATGCTCTTGCTTCTTCTCATTTGGAGCCTGCTCAACCTGTTATGCTGGAAGTTGCACTGGAGACTCCATTGGGCCCTGATCAACCTTTGGCATCTGTTGGTCAAGCTAACCTTTCAGTTAGTCCTACACCTGAAGTTGTGGCTAGCCCTGAGCATGTCAATACTTCCAGGGGCAATCTGCAGTTAGTGGAGCACATTGAGGACCTTCAGTCTGGGTTACCAGGTAATTGGGCTACTCAAATTAATGAGCATTTTAGCATGGCACCTTCTCTACTTGGCTTAAAACGTATTCAGATGGCTGCTACTGCTTCTAATGCCTCTTCTGTCTCTGAAGAAGGCATGCACCTGTGGAAACATCATTTTAAGGACCAATCTTTGGGAAGCAGGAGCTCCTTTTCAGTCAGCATTCCTGTAAGTTGGTTTAATTTCATTGTTCACTTGCTTCTGTCCCCTGACAAGTTTGATTGGACTGTCACTATGCTAAAATCTGGAATGTGGGAACTATTCACTGCTGTGGAAAATATGGATCAAGCTTTTTTGTTTCATATACCTGACAAGTGTCCCACCTCTCATGCTCCAATGTGTCAGGCCATGGAGGTTGGGGACAAGGGAAAGGAAAATATTGGTGGGGCAGCCAATATGCAGGATGAGGAGTCCCAGGCCTTGTTGCAGCCTTTTGGTCAAGTTAATTTGAGGAAGAGAAGAAGTGGAAAGACTCCACTAGTGGAAACAGAGGTAAGGAGAAGTGACAGAATTAAGAATGATAATGCTGGCTTCAAGAGGAATTCCTGCTCTAATAATAATTGTTTGCCTTGCAATGCTGTCCCTCCCACCATACAAAAATCAATTGTTAAAAACCTCACTGCCACTTTTTGTAAGGTTGCTGAGGGGGATCTGGAGGACAAGATGGCCAAGAAGCCCAAGAGAAGGCAAGAGGTTGATTTGGACAAGGTGCCCTTGGCCAAAGGAGAAGAACACACCTCCAACCATTCATGATGTTTAAGACCTCTTGTTGGAGTGCTGTGGGGTGGGTGTGTGTTTGTGCCTTCATTCCTAGTTTGAGGCTGCTTTTGATTGCTGTAAGACTTGGGTATTGGAACTCTATAACCTCTATGGACCTGGTGTTATGTTGCCCTATTAATACCTCCTTGCTGTATGAGTGGCTGCATTACTGGTTATGTGTCCGGCTGTGGATTTGGATTTTGCTTAAACTTACTGTATGTATGCAAAATCAAGTGCTGGTACTTGATCCCTGGAAAAAAATTTTAGATGTTTCCATGAATAACACAAACAGAAGCTGGAATATTCTCAACTGGAACATTAGAGGTATAAACTCTGAGGACAAATGGTTGGCCCTGAGGCAAAGAATTAATGAAAGTGACTGCAACATCTTATGCCTTCAAGAAACCAAGAGGGAAAATTTTGACACAACTTTCTTAAAAAATTTCTGCCCTGCCAGACTTAATAAATTTGCTTACTTACCCTCTGTTGGAGCTTCTGGGGGTCTCCTTGTGGTTTGGAACGGCTCTCAATTCTCTGGAGAGGTTATTGCACAAAACATGTTTTCTCTTTCTATGCAGTTTACCAGTCTTCTCTCTAACCAGTCTTGGATTATCTCTAATATTTATGGGCCCTGTGATCCACAAGACAAATTGGAGTTTATTAACTGGTTCTCAAACATTCACATGCCTGATACTGTGGACTGGATCCTAATGGGAGATTTCAATCTTATGAGAGCACCATCTGACAGGAACAGACCTGGGGGAGATGTTAATGATATGCTCTTGTTCAATGAGGCTATAAGTAATCAAGGCTTAATTGAATTACCTTTGCATGGCAGAAAGTTTAGTTGGAGCAACATGCAGCATGATCCTCTGTTGGTCAAATTGGATTGGTTTTTCACTTCTGCCTACTGGATGACTACTTTCCCAAACACAATGGTGCTACCCCTTGCAAAGCCTATTTCATATCATCTGCCATGTGTAATTAAAGTTGGTACTTCCATTCCAAAGGCTAAAGTCTTCAGATTTGAAAACTACTGGCTCCAACATTCAGATTTTAAACAGACAATGGCAAATGCATGGAATATCCCAGTGGGCAATCTAGATGCTGTCAAAACCCTGAATGCTAAGTTCAAAAATTTAAGAAGAGCTTTGAAGTTGTGGGCAAAAACCTTATCCTGTCTAAAAACTCAAATTGCAAAGCTAAATGAGTTCATTTTTATGTGGGACCTCTTTGAAGAATTTAGAGAGTTAGATATCCATGAATGGAATTGCAGGGATATTCTTAAAGAGCATTTGCTTATTCTTTTGAAGAACCAGAAGATTTATTGGAAACAAAGAGGAAAAATCAAAGGAGTGAAGTCTGGAGATGAGAACACAAAGTTTTTTCACACTAAAGCATCAATTAATTACAGACATAATCACATTGCTGTTCTACAAAATGATGACCAAGTTGAGATATCTGACCATGCTGGGAAAGCTGCAATACTCCTAGACACTTACAAAAAAAGAATGGGCACATCCCAAAAAACCTCAATGCATTTTGACTTGGCTTCATTGTTTGGGCAGAGACAACACTCTGATATCTTTGCTAATCTTGAATTGCCTTTTACTGAAGAGGAAATTGATGATGTGGTCAAAAATCTTCCAAAAGACAAATCACCAGGCCCAGATGGATTTAATAATGAATTTCTCAGGTCCTGCTGGGATATTATCAAGGGAGATGTGCTCAGATTCATTTATGACTTTCATTCAGGGCAAATTTCTCTTGAGAGCATAAATACTTCATTCATTACTCTCATTCCTAAGGGAAGTACTCCATTGACAGCAAATGATTTTAGGCCAATTTCCCTTCTAATTTGCTGCCTGAAGATTATCAATAAACCGCTGGCTAACAGGTTACAGAAAGTGATCCTTAAGTTGGTTCATATTAACCAATATGGATTTCTGAAGGAAAGATCAATACATGATTGTTTGGGCTGGGCATATGAATACCTTCACCAATGTCACAAATCTAAAGATGAGATTCTTGTGCTTAAATTAGACTTTGAAAAGGCTTGTGACACAATTGAGCATCAGGCAATGCTGGATATTTTAAAGGCCAAGGGTTTTGGAGACAGATGGATTTCTTGGATCAAAATGCTCTTCACTTCTGCCTCATCTGCTATCTTGCTTAATGGTGTCCCTGGAAAAAAGTTTTACTGCCTTAGAGGTGTGAGACAGGGAGACCCCCTTTCCCCTCTTCTGTTTGTTCTTGCTGCTGATCTTGTTCAGTCAGTTCTCAACAAGGCAATGCACATGGAATTGCTATCTGCCCCCTTGCAAGTGCAGTCATGTCCTGATTTCCCAATTGTCCAGTATGCTAATGACACCCTGGTTATTCTACAAGCAGATGCCAAGCAACTTCATTGCCTTAAAGCTCTCCTCAATACTTTTGCAGATGCCACTGGACTTAGAGTAAACTATAATAAATCAAGTATGATCCCAATCAATGTGCCAGAAGAGAAGATGGAGATTTTGGCAAATACTTTTCATTGCAAAAAGGAATCTTTTCCAATTCAATATTTGGGAACACCTTTAGGCCTTCATAAGCCTACTGTTGAGCAGTGTTTTCCTCTTGTCACAAGGCTTCAAAAGAAACTTCTGGGTTTGTCCTCATTTATGACAATGGCTGGAAGATTACTGTTGGTGAAATCTGTCCTCAGTTCTTTGTTGATCTACCTCATGGGATGCCTTGATGTGCCTGTCACAATTAAAATGCAGGCCATAAAGTACTTGAGACACTGCCTGTGGAGAGGCCCTGATCTAGAGGACCACAGGCCTGCCATGGTAGCATGGAGCACTGTGTGTAGACCCAAAAATCAAGGAGGATTGGGGGTCATGGATATCTTCATCCAGAATAAGGCTTTGCTGCTTAAGAATCTGCACAAGTTCTATAACAGACACAATACCCCCTGGGTGAACCTAATATGGGAAACATATTACAACAATGACACATTGCCTGGTAATAACTGGATCGGATCCTTTTGGTGGAAGGCAAACCTTAAGCTTATTGATAATTACAAGTCTTTAGCCAGATGCAACATAGGTTATGGCAAGAGTGCCTTCTTTTGGACTGATCTGTGGCACACTACTTGTCTGCAAGACATGTTCCCTCATCTCTTCTCTTTTGTGAAAAACAAGACTACAACTGTCCACAGCATTCTCCAAGTAGAATATTTAGAGGATTTATTCCATCTTCCTCTCACAGTGCAAGCTTTCCAGGAATTTGAGGCCATGGAAGAGATTTGTATTGATCTCAAGGCATCTGATACACTAGATTGCACTGATACTTGGAGCTACATTTGGGGAAATGAACACTTTTCAATGGCTAAGGCATATACAGTTATGATGGGAGTAAAAATTTTGCCACAGTAGTTCAACTGGATCTGGAATTCCTCCTGTGAACCAAAACATAAGGTGTTTTTTTGGAGACTGCTACATGACAGGCTCAATACCAGAAACCTTTTGAGAAGGAAAACTTTCCACTTGCCCAATTACAACTGTGCTATCAACAACTGCCCACAGGAAGAAACTCTTCACCATCTTTTCTGGACATGCCCTTTTGCAGCTCAATGTTGGGATTTGATTTGCCCTTCAAGACAGACAGATGTTTCAATTCTGGAAGCTTTTCTTGATCTCAAGCAGAAGTTACATGTACCTTTCTTCATGGAGATAATCATCCTTGCTTCCTGGGCCATCTGGATCTCAAGGAACAACCTGATCTTCCAAGCAGTTCAACCTAGCATTCAGAGGTGGAAAGCCATTCTCCTGGAAGAACTAAATCTTTTAAGATTTAGAGTTAAGAAGAATTGTGCTGGAGCTTATTGTTCCTGGCTTGACAATCTTGTGCTGTAATCCTAGTCCATAGCTTTTCTATTTCTTTTTTCTTTTTTCTTTTTTTCCTCTTCTTCTCTTTGGCTTATCTCAAGCCTTTTGTATATTGATACCTTGTTTTCCTCTTTTTATTAATAAAAATTGCAGTGGGGTTTTGCCCTACTGTGTACAGTCAAAAAAAAAGAACAGAGAAGGATATTCTATGTACAGTCCTCCTAGATGGGTAAGCCCCCAACTCTTCTGCTCTACTCATTCCACTCCTTGAGCTACATTCAATGAATATTAACCCGTCCATTTATAACAACACTGGCGAAAGATTTCCGAGGGGCTTCACAGAGCCGCCCCGCAGCCCGAGGGCCACAATCGGGACCTTGAGCCCAGATTCGAAGAGGATCCGGATATATTTGTGGTGCTCGAGAATGGGGTGTTTTACCAAACGAGCTATGATGACACAGAAGTGGCCATCATCGCCGACTATCCCGGTCTTCTCCCCACTTCACATGTAAGTAATCAGGAGACACCTTGTCCAAAAGAATTCTCTCATCCTACCTCACCCACCGCACCATCCTGTGCTCAAAAGGGGAGGCGTTCGACGCACTATGCTGCACCGGGGGTATCTCCGAAGAGGGTGGTCCCTACGCCGGGCCAGCCTTCGAAGAGGAAGGCAAAAAAAGAGGCGACCGAGCCTTCATCAAAGAGGTATAGATTCACAAATGCGTTTCTGTAGTAGTCGCATCCAACTTTGACTTTTATGCTCGACCTGTATCAGGAAGAGGGTTTGCCGGACTATGTCCGGGGATCCGGCCAGTCGCACTCCCAACACCCGGGATCCGGTCCCAGCCGAGGAGACGGGGGTTGATAGGGGAGCGGCGCCGGACTGTACTTCGGCTAAGGGCTCGGAAGATATGTCCGTCACCAACTCAGAAGTGGAAAGCGCCATGAATCATCTTCGCCGGAGGGCCATTTTATGAGATCCTCGCTTCTCAAAAGAAGCGTCCAGTGCCGTCAGCTCAGCCGATGCGTACATCCGGGCTGCACGGGATGGTCTTAATAGGGCCACGAAGCAGCATTTAAAAGATGTACAGGTAAGTTTAGTTTGTCCGAATATGGTAACCATGTGCCAGTAGCCCCGAGACTTGAAGCAGTTGGTACAAGTGATTTAAGGATCGTTGTATACTCAGGTTCTGTCGAAGAAGAATAGTCTGCTAGCCCAAGAGCTGGAAAAATGTCGGACACACCTAACTGCTGGAACCACTGAACTGGAAGAGTCCAAGAAGGCGTCGTCTAGTAATATTCCCCTCCATCGAGAAATAATAATGGTGTACCAGCTTGTGCTAATACTATTCCTTATCCTAACAGGATCGTCCAACCAATTGGAAGTGGAGCTGAAAGCCGCTCAAACAGGCGAGAAAGAGGCGACTAGGCTACACGCCGTAGGTGAGCGCGTTCTGACCGAGTCAGAGAGGAGAAAAACAAGCTCCAGGATCAAAACATCCAGCTGGGCGAGGAACGGAAAGATGTGCGGGCCAAGCTGGCCGACTCCGTGAAGGAGAATAAAATGCTGCGAGGCGGCATATTCAGTATGTGGCCGAACTTACCTTATGCTAGTTCGGAGACGCAAGGAACTGATAGATGTATGTTTGGAGGTATGCTGACGGGCCGTCCCGAAGAGGTGACGTCCAGATCGTCAGGTGATCTACTACAAGGGCTATCTCAAGTGCACGAGCAAGCTCGGCAGGCAATGCAGAGTGTTGCCAAGGCCGTATGGCCATCCGCCTCCCCTCCAGGAAGCATGGAGAAGCTTTTAGAGCTATTCAAGGGAACCCGGCGGTGTATCCGATTATGGAAAATATTGGCCTGCCGGGAGTGTGTGCGAGAGGCCTAGGCCATGGTGAAGACAAGGTATACCAAGCTTGATCCAAATCGCATGGCCCGGGTCGGACCTCTAGGGTCAGACGGAAAAGAAGTTCCTGTTAATTTGGTGTATGACCAAGTAGCAGTAGCTGAAAGCTCAACAAAAGAAACTAAGTGGGTGTGCATCCAACTCTCTTGCTCACGAAGACCTAGGGCATTTTGAGGAAGCCCATCATTGGAATATACAGGCCATGTTCTATAATAAAAAATTCCCACTAGTATATGAAAGTGACAAAATGAGAGACTCTCTATCACGAAGATCATGATGCTACTTTGAAGCACAAGTGTGGTAAAAGGATAGTAACATTGTCCCTTCTCTCTTTTTCTCTCATTTTTTATTATTTTTTTATTTGGGCCTTTTATCTTTTTTATGGCCTCTTTTTTCTTTTTTTATTTGGGCTTCTTTGGCCTCTTTTATTTATTTATTTTTTTGTCCGGAGTCTCATGCCGACTTGTGGGGGAATCATAGTCTCCATCATCCTTTCCTCACTGGGACAATGCTCTAATAATGATGATCATCACACTTTTATTTACTTACAACTCAAGAATTACAACTCGATACTTAGAACAAAATATGACTCTATATGAATGCCTCCGACGGTGTACCGGGATGTGCAATGACTCATGAGTGACATGTATGAAAGAATTATGAATGCTGACTTTGCCACAAATACGATGTCAACTACATGATCATGCAAAGCAATATGACAATGATGGACCGTGTCATAATAATCGGAGCGGTGGTAAGTTGCATGGCAATATATCTCGGAATGGCTATGGAAATGCCATGATAGGTAGGTATGATGGCTGTTTTGAGGAAGGTATATGGTGGGTGTATGATACCGGCAAAAAATGCGCGGTATTAGAGAGGCTAGCAATGGTGCAAGGAAGAAAAGTGCGTATAATCCATGTACTCAACATTAGTCATGAAGAACTCATATACTTATTGCAAAAATCTACAAGTTATCAAAGAAAAGTATTACGCGCATGCTCCTAGGGGGATAGATTGGTAGGAAAAGACCATCGCTCGTCCCCGACCGCCACTCATAAGGAAGACAATCAATAAATAAATCATGCTCTGACTTCATCACATAACGGTTCATCATACGTGCATGCTACGGGAATCACAAACTTTAACACAAGTATTTCTCAAATTCACAACTACTCAACTAGCATGACTCTAATATCACCATCTTCATATCTCAAAACAATTATCAAGCATCAAAATTTTCTTAGTATTCAACGCACTCAAAAGAAAGTTCTACAAATCTTGTATGCTTAGCATATTAGCATTATTTAAGCAAATTACCATGCCATTTAAGACTCTCAAAATAATATAAGTGAAGCATGAGAGTTCATATATTTCTACAAAATAAAACCACCGCCGTGCTCTAAAAGATATAAGTGAAGCACTAGAGCAAACAACAAACTACTCCAAAAGATACGAGTGAAGATCAATGAGTTGTTTAATAATTATGTAACTATGTGAAGACTCTCTAACATTTAAGAATTTCAGATCTTGATATTGTATTCAAACATCAAGTAAAACAAAATAAAATAAAATGATGCTCCAAGCAAAACACATATCATGAGGTGAATAAAAATATAGCTCCAAGTAAAGTTACCGATGAACGAAGACGGGAGAGGGGATGCCTTATGGGGCATCCCCAAGCTTAGACGCTTGGTTATCCTTGAATATTACCTTGGGGTGCCTTGGGCATCCCCAAGCTTAGTCTCTTTCCACTCATTATTCCATAGTCCATCGAATCTTTACCCAAAACTTGAAAACTTCACAACACAAAACTCAACAGAAAACTCATAAGCTCCGTTAGCGAAAGAAAACAAAACACCACTTCAAGGTACTGTAATGAACTCATTCTTTATTTATATTGGTGTTACACCTACTGTATTCCAACTTCTCTATGGTTTATAAACTGTTTTACTAGCCATAGAGTCATCAAAATAAGCAAACAACACACGAAAAACAGAATCTGTCAAAAACAGAACAGTCTGTAGTAATCTGTATCAAACGTATACTTCTGGAACTCAAAAAATTCTAAACTAAATTGGTGGACCTGATAAATTTGTCTAGTAATCACATGCAAAAAAATCAACTAAATATCACTCTCCAGTAAAAAGTTTTAGCTAATCTCGTGAGCGCTAAAGTTTCTGTTTTTTACAGCATGATCATAAAGACTTCACCCAAGTCTTTCCAAAGGTTCTACTTGGCACAAACACTAATTAAAAAACAAAACTACATCTAAACAGAACCTAGATGGATTATTTATTCCTAAACATAACCAAAAGGCAAGAAGCTAAAATAAAATTGGGTTGCCTCCCAACAAGCGCTAACGTTTAACGCCCCTAGCTAGGCATGATGATTTCAATGATGCTCACATAAAAGATAAGAACTGAAACATAAAAAGAGCATCATGAAGAATATGACTAGCACATTTAATTCTAACCCACTTCCTATTCATACGGATTTTGTGAGCAAATTACTTATGGGAACAATTATGAACTAGCATAGGAAGGCAAAACAAGCATAACTCCAGAACTTTAAGCACATAAAGAGGAAACTTCATATTATTGCAATTTCTACAAGCATATGTTCCTCCCTCATAATAATTTTCAGTAGCATCATGAATGAATTCAACAATATAACCAGCACCTAAAGCATTCTTTTCATGATCTACAAGCATAGAAATTATATTACTCTCCACATAAGCAAATTTCTTCTCATGAATAGTAGTGGGAGCAAACTCAACAAAATAACTATCATATGATTGAGAATTAAGATCAAGATGACAAGTTTCATGGTTATCATTATTCTTTAAAGAATACGTGTCATCACAATAATCATCATAGATAGGAGGCATGCTTTCATCATAGTAAATTTGCTCATCAAAGCTTGGGGGACAAAAAATATCATCTTCATCAAACATAGCTTCCCGAAGCATGTGGCTTTGCATATCATTAGCATCATGGATATTCAAGGAATTCATACTAAGAACATTGCAATCATGCTCATCATTCACATATTTTATACCAAGCATGCTATGTAATTCTTCTTCTAGCACTTGAGCACAATTTTCCTTTCCATCATTCTCACGAAAGATATTGAAAAGATGAAGCGTATGAGGCAAACTCAATTTCATTTTTTTTTGTAATTTTCTTTTATAAACTAAACTAGTGCTCAAACAAGAAACAAAAAGATTCGATTGCAAGAACTAAAGATATACCTTCAAACACTCACCTCCCAGGCAACGGCGCCAGAAAAAGAGCTTATTTGACGGGGTGTGAGTGCCGCTTACCTAGCCTCCCCGACAACGACGCCAGAAAAGAGCTTGATGTCTACTACACAACCTTATCCTTATAGACGTTGTTGGGCCTCCAAGTGCAGAGGTTTGTAGGACAGTAGCAAATTTCCCTCAAGTGGATGGCCTAAGGTTAATCAATCCGTGGGAGGTGTAGGATGAAGATGGTCTCTCTCAAACAACCCTGCAACCAAATAACAAAGAGTCTCTTGTGTCCCCAACACACCCAATACAATGGTAAATTGTATAGGTGCACTAGTTTGGCGAATAGATGGTGATGCAAGTGGAATATGGATGGTAGATATAGGTTTTTGTAATCTGAAAATATAAAAACAGCAAGGTAGCAAGTGATAAAAGTGAGCGTAAACGGCGTTGCAATGATAGGAAACAAGGCCTAGGGTTCATACTTTCACTAGTGCAAGTTCTCTCAACAATAATAACATAGTTGCATCATATAACTATCCCTCAACATGCAACAAAGAGTCACTCCAAAGTCACTAATAGCGGAGAACAAACGAAGAGATTATGGTAGGGTACGAAACCACCTCAAAGTTATTCTTTCCAATCAATCCGTTGGGCTATTCCTATAAGTGTCACAAACAGCCCTAGAGTTCGTACTAGAATAACACCTTAAGACACAAATCAACCAAAACCCTAATGTCACCTAGATACTCCAATGTCATCTCAAGTATCCGTGGGTATGATTATACGATATGCATCACACAATCTCAGATTCATCTATTCAATCCAACACAAAGTACTTCAAAGAGTGCCCCAAAGTTTCTACCGGAGAATCAAGACGAAAACGTGTTCCAACCCCTATGCTTAGGTTCATGGGCGGAACCCGCAAGTTGATCACCAAAACATACATCAAGTGGATCACGTGATATCCCATTGTCACCACAGATACGCACGGCAAGACATACATCAAGCGTTCTCAAATCATTAAAGACTCAATCCGATAAGATTACTTCAAAGGGAAAACTCAATCCATTACAAGAGAGTAGAGGAGGAGAAGAAACATAAGATCCAACTATAATAGCAAAGCTCGCGATACATCAAGATCGTGCCAAATCGAGAACATGAGAGAGAGAGAGATCAAACACATAGCTACTGGTACATACCCTCAACCCCGAGGGTGAACTACTCCCTCCTCGTTATGGGGAGCGCCGGGATGATGAAGATGGCCACCGGTGAGGGTTCCCCCCTCCGGCAAGGTGCCGGAACAGGGTCCCGATTGACTTTTGGTGGCTACAGAGGCTTGCGGCGGCGGAGCTCCCGATCTAATCTCGTCTCTGGAAGTTTTAGGGTACGTGGGTATATATGGGTGAAGGAAGTATGTCGGTGGACCTCCGGGCTGTCCACGAGGCAGGGGGGCACACCCTAGGGGGTGCGCCCCCCACCCTCATGGGCAGCCTGGGACTCCCATGGCATGCACTCCAAGTTTTTTCGGTAGCTTTCCTTCCAAAAACAACTTCTCTAGTTTATTTCATTCCGTTTCGACTCCGTCTGATATTCCTTTTCTTCGAAACACTGAAATAGGCAAAAAACAGCAATTCTGGGCTGGGCCTTCGGTTAATAGGTTAGTCCCAAAAATAATATAAAAGTGGATAATAAAGCCCAATATTGTCCAAAACAGTAGATAATATAGCATGGAGCAATCAAAAATTATAGATACGTTGGAGACGTATCACCTCTTCATCCGTGTAGATTGTCGAGAGCTGGTCTTTGAGATCATATCTCAGCATCCATTCATCCGGGGAGATCCCGGAGGTGTTGGCGCGGGCGTCCAAGCCTTGGATAGCCGACAAGAGGGCCCTCTTTCGCTCGCGAAGGTCACGGCCAAGGTTAGCGCCCCATCCCTTCATGAATTGGCGGGCGAGCTTGGCACAAAACTACCACGAGTCGACGGAGGACATGGAGAGGTGCGGGGAAGAGCGAGCGGAGATCCACCTCGCGACGGACGCCTCCCGAAAGCAGGCCTGATTGAGCCAGAAGAGCTCAAACCGGAAACGTGGAGGGATGGGGGGGGCATTCGTCAGCGACGGAGAGGAGGAGAGGGACGTGGTTAGACCCGATCCAGGTAATTGCACGAAGCGAGGCCAAAGGGAAACTAAGCTCCCACTCCGGGGAAACTAGGACGCGATCCAGGACGGATTGCGTTGGGTCTACTTGCCGGTTTTTCCAGGTGAAACGGGCACCCGTCCATTCTAGCTCACGAAGGCCGAGTTCTGCGATCCAGTCGTTGAACACTGCATCCGGGGGAGGTTGATCCGGTCATTATTCTTCTCATCCGGGGAGCGGATACGGTTAAAATCTCTGCCCATGTCTACAGGGAGGAGGGAGTTGGAGATCTTTTGTTGCAACTCAACAAGGAAGGCCGGGGAGCGGTGGTGATCCGCCGGTCCATACACGATCACGACCTCCTATTTGAACTTGATTGTGCGCTCAAAGATCTCTATACTGACAAAGAATTATCCTCGGTCCATTCCGCCCACCTTGAAGGTGGCATCCTTTACCCCTAAAAGGATGCCACCCGAGTGCCTCGTGGTCCCACTAGAAGGGAGCCAATGCCAGGCGAAGAGGTGATGACTAAGACAGTCAAGTTTGTGGAGGGAGAACTCAGTACGCATGATTTCCTGGATGGCAATGATGTCGATGTGTTCGTCACGCGTGTACTCGATGAATTGGCGGCGGGGGCCATCATGGCCGAAACCGCGGGTGTTCCAAAAAAAGGCCCGCATTTAGACCCCGATTGGGGGCTGCTTGACCCCAGGACACGAGATGCGCTCAGCGCGCGGGGTGCAGCAGTGCAAAACCGGGTGCGCCCACTGATGACCCACAAGTATAGGGGATCTATCGTAGTCCTTTCGATAAGTAAGAGTGTCGAACCCAACAAGGAGCAGAAGGAAATGATAAGCGGGTTTCAGCAAGGTATTTTCTGCAAGCACTGAAGTAATAGGTAACAGATAGTTTTGTGATAAGATAATTTGTAACAAGCAACAAGTAACAAAAGTAAATAAAGTGCAGCAAGATGGCCCAATCCTTTTTGTAGCAAAGGACAAACCTGGAAAAACTCTTATATAGAGAAAAGCGCTCCCAAGGACACATGGGAATTATCATCAAGCTAGTTTTCATCACGTTCATATGATTCGCGTTCGGTACTTTGATAATTTGATATGTGGGTGGACCGGTGCTTGGGTGTTGTCCTTACTTGAACAAGCATCCCACTTATGATTAACCCCTATTGCAAGCATCCGCAACTACAAAAGAAGTATTAAGGTAAACCTAACCATAGCATGAAACATATGGATCCAAATCAGCCCCTTACGAAGCAACGCATAAACTAGGGTTTAAGCTTCTGTCACTCTAGCAACCCATCATCTACTTATTACTTCCCAATGCCTTCCTGTAGGCCCAAATAATGGTGAAGTGCCATGTAGTCGACGTTCACTTAACACCACTAGAGGAGAGACAACATACATCTCATCAAAATATCAAACGAATACCAAATTCACATGACTACTAATAGCAAGACTTCTCCCATGTCCTCAGGAACAAAGGTAACTACTCACAAAGCATATTCATGTTCATAATTAGAGGAGTATTAATATGCATATAGGATATGAACATATGATCTTCCACCAAATAAACCAACTAGCATCAACTACAAGGAGTAATCAACACTACTAGCAACCTACAGGTACCAATCCCAGACTTAGAGACAAGAATTGGATACAAGAGATGAACTAGGGTTTGAGAGGATATGGTGCTGGTGAAGATGTTGATGGATATTATCCCCCTCCCGATGAGATGAGCGTTGGTGATGACGATGGCGATGATTTCCCCCTCCGAAGGGAAGTGTCCCCGACAGAACAGCTCTGCCGGAGCCCTAGATTGGTTCCGCCAAGGTTCCGCCTCGTGGCGGCGGAGTCTCGTCCTGAAAGCTTGCTTATGATTTTTCTTCGGACAATAGACTTCATATAGCAGAAGATGGACACCAGAGGGCCACCAGGGGGCCCACTAGGCAGGGGGCGCTCCTAGGGGGTAGGGCGCGCCCCCACCCTCGTGGCCAGGGTGTGGGCCCCCTCTGGTATTTCTTCCGCTCAATATTTTTTATTATTTCCAAAAATAACTTTCGTGGAGTTTCAGGACTTTTGGAGTTGTGTAGAATAGGTCTCTAATATTTGCTCCTTTTCCAGCCCAGAATTCCAGCTGCCGGCATTCTCCCTCTTCATGTAAACCTTGTAAAATAAGAGAGAATAGGCATAAGTATTGTGACATAATGTCTTATAACAGCCCATAATGCAATAAATATCAATATAAAAGCATGATGCAAAATGGACGTATCAACTCCCCCAAGCTTAGACCTCGCTTGTCCTCAAGCGGAAGCCAATAACGATAAATATCTCCACATTATTAGAGGTAGAGGTGTCGATAAAATAAAATACGGACATGAGGGCGTCATGATTAATCTTATAACAACAACATATATGGATAAAGTCATATGATTTCTCATGCTCAAGTAATAATCTATTCTCAATGCAAATTATGAATCATAAGCTTTATTGACTACCAACAAACTATAATCTCAGTCATTGAAGAAATTGCAATTTATCACAACATCGGAAAGAGTCTATGTCAGAGCTTTTCAGCAAGTCCACATACTCAACTATCATTTAGTCTTTCACAATTGCTAACACTCACGCAATACTTGTGGTTACGGAGTTTTAATCGGACACAGAGAAAGATAGGGGCTTATAGTTTCGCCTCCCAACCTTTTACCTCAAGGGTAATGTCAACAATAATAGCTCATGCTAACTTACATCCAATTGGATATATCTATCAGGATCTTTCCAACACACTGTGCTTGCCACATGATAAAATGTAAAAAGGAAAGGTGAAGATCACCATGACTCTTGCATAAGGTAGAAGATAATAATAAAAGATATGCCCTTCGCAGAGGGAAGCAGAGGTTTCCATGCGCTTTTATGGTTGGATGCACAAAATCTTAATGCGAAAGAACATCACTTTATATTGCCACTTGTGATATGACCCTTTATTATGCAGTCCGTCGCTTTTATTACTTCCACATCACAAGATCGTATAAAGCTTATTTCCTCCACACTAATCAATCATACATATTTAGAGAGCAATTTTTATTGCTTGCACCGATGACAACTTACTTGAAGGATCTTACCCAATCCATAGGTAGATATGGTGGACTCTTATGGCAAAACTGGGTTTAAGGGTATTTGGAAGCACAAGTAGTATCTCTACTTGGTGCAAAGAATTTGGCTAGCATGAGGGGGAAAGGCAAGCTCAACGTGTTGGAAGATCCATGACAATATACTTTATCTCAGATATAAGAAAGCATAACCCATTACGTTGTCTTCCTTGTCCAACATCAACTCTTTAGCATGTCATATTTTAATGAGTGCTCCCAATCATAAAAGATGTCCTAGATAGTATATTTATGTGAAACCTCTCTTTCTTTATTACTTCCTATTAATTGCAACGATGACCAAAGCTATGCTTGTCAACTCTCAACAACTTTTAATCATCATACTCTTTCTATGTGAAGTCATTACTCTCCATAAGATCAATATGATCTCTTTGTTTCTTTTTATTCTTTTCTCTTTTCTTTTATTCACTCAAGATCATAGCAATATAATCAAGCCCTTAACTCAACACTAATCTTTATTATATAGCTCACGGACTCGATTACATAGAGGAATCATAAAGGAAAACTCAAAACTAAATCATACCAAAAACTTTATTGTACTAGATCAAGATATTACTAAAAAGGATCGAACTAAGAAAAATGGTAAAGATAGGAGTGTGATGATGATACGATACTGGGGCACCTCCCCCAAGATTGGCAGTTGCCAAGGGGAGTGCCCATACCCATGTGATTATGTCTCCTTTGCTGGTGAAGGAGTTGTTGATGATGTAGGCTTGTCGTCCATCTTCCAAGGCATAGGCTTACCATCATAGAAGGATGATCGAGTCTCCGGTATCCTTAAATCTGCAGCCAAACTCATCCTCTTGAATCTATATTCATACTCACAGTTTTGGTTTTGCAGGTCATAGATTTGGGCTTGGAGGTGCTCGATTTTCTCGTGGAGCTTGAAGATGGACTCCCCAACGTCCTTGGCATCCAGCTTGTGGTTGTTGGTGAACTCCGCGATCATCATGTGATTGGAGTCAAGTCCACGCTCCACCATCTCCTGGCACTTGAAAAGTTGTTTCTCCATTGCCTCGAGCCTTGTCTCCACGCTTCTGGTCCTCCTTGGTCCCTCAACATTGCGGATGTGCAGCAGCCCCTCATGCAGCTCAATTGTTTGAGGGTGTTGCAGCACCTCCGCAAGGTAGGGGTTGATGACCTTCTCGAAGAACTTGTCCTTGGGGGCACTTGGAGACGTCATGATGATCTAGATCTGTCAGAAAAACAGCTCGAAACAAGAACAGAGGATATTTGCGTGATACAGGAGTCAAAACCTTTGGGAGATTATATAATGAATTTTTCCGACCAAAATACATATCGTGCAAGAAAACGGAGTCCGGAGAGCACACGAGGTGTCCACGAGGTAGGGGGCGCGCCCTCCACCCTCGTGGAGGCCTCATGTCCTTCCCGGAATGCTTCTTATTTTTCTATTTTTGCTAAATATTCCAAAACGGATTTTTTTTCCATTAGAACTGTTTTGGAGTCGGTTTACTTACCGTATCACATACCTATTCCTTTTCGGAGTCTGAAACATTCTGGAAAGCGTCTCTTATGTACTCCTCCGGGGTTACGGTTTCAATAACATTGGTTTCAACATTTATAGGATTACCTGAGATATAATGTTTGATTCTTTGACTGTTCACCACCTTCGGATTTGTCCCTTTGAAGTTGTTGATTTTTATGGCACTAGAACGATAGAACTCCTTGATAACGTAAGGACCTTCCCATTTAGAGATAAGTTTTCCTACAAAAAATCTTAAACGAGCGTTGTATAGAAATACATAATCACATACATTAAACTCACGCTTTTGTATTCTTTTGTCATGCCATCTTTTAACTTTTTCTTTAAACAACTTGGAATTTTCATAGGCTTGGGTTCTCCATTCATCAAGTGAGCTAATGTCAAATAGCCTCTTCCCACCGGCAAGTTTGAAATCATAATTGAGTTCTTTAATAGCCCAATAAGCCTTGTGTCCTAATTCAAGAGGTAAGTGACATGCTTTTCCATAAACCATTTTATACGGAGACATACCCATAGGATTTTTATATGTAGTTCTATAGGTCCATAATGCATCATCAAGTTTCTTGGACCAATTCTTTCTAGATCTATTAACAGTCTTTTGCAAAAATAATTTGATCTCTTTGTTACTCAATTCTACTTGACCACTAGACTGAGGATGATAAGGAGATGCAATTCTATGATTAACATCATATTTAGCAAGCATTTTATGGAAAGCACCATGAATAAAATGTGAACCACCATCAGTCATTAAATTCTAGGGACTCCAAACCTCGGAAAAATAACTTCTTTGAGCATTTTGATAGAAGTGTTATGATCAACACTACTAGTTGGAATAGCTTCTACCCACTTAGTAACATAATCAACAGCAACTAAAATATGTGTATATCCATTAGAGGCAGGAAACGGTCCCATATAATCAAAGCACCAAACATCAAATGGTTCAATAACAAGTGAATAATTCATAGGTATTTCTTGACGTCTACTAATATTACCAATTCTTTGACATTCATCACATGATAAGGCAAACTTACGGGCATCCTTGAAGAGAGTAGGCCAATAAAAACCGGATTGCAATACCTTATGTGCAGTTCTATCTCCAGCGTGGTGCCCTCCATAAGCCTCGGAGTGACACTTGCATAGGATTTGTTCATGTTCATGCTCAGGCATACAATGTCTAATAACACCATCTACTCCTTTATAAAGATGTGGGTCATCCCAAAAGTAATGTCTCAAATCATAGATTTTTTTCTTTTGTTGGTATGTGAAACTAGGTGGTATAAATTTAGCAACAATGTAATTAGCATAATCAGCATACATGGAGCAGTACAAGAAGCATTTATGACATTTAATTGCTCATTAGGAAAGGTATCATCAATAGGTACTGGGTCATCAAGAACATTTTCTAACCTAGACAAGTTGTCTGCAACGGGGTTCTCAGCTCCCTTTCTATCAATAATATGAAAATCAAATTCGAGTAGCAAGAGAACCCATCTAATAAGTCTAGGTTTAGCATCTTTCTTTTCCATAAGGTACTTAATAGCAGCATGATCAGTGTGAATAGTTACTTTAGAATCTACAATATATGGTCTGAACTTATCACAAGCAAATACAACTGCTAACAGTTCTTTTTCCGTAGTAGCATAATTTCTCTAGGCATTGTCTAGAGTTTTACTAGCATGTTGAATAACATTTAATTTCTTATCAACTCTTTGCCCTAGAACAACACCTACAGCATAATCACTAGCATCACACATAATTTCAAAAGGTAAGTTCCAATCAGGTGGCTGAACAATAGGTGCAGAGATCAATGCTTTCTTAAGTATTTCAAATGCTTCTACACAATCATCATCAAAGACAAATGGTATATCTTTTTGTAATAGATTAGTCAAAGGCCGAGAGATTTTTTAGAAGTCCTTAATGAACCTCCTATAAAACCCGACATGACCAAGGAAACTTCTTATACCTTTGATGTCCTTGGGGCATGGCATCTTTTCAATAGCATCAACTTTAGCTTTATCAACTTCAATACCTCTTTTAGAAATTTTATGCCCCAAGACAATACCTTCATTAACCATAAAGTGGCACTTTTCCCAATTCAAGACAAGATTAGTTTCTTCCCATCTCTACAAAACTCGATCAAGGTTGCTCAAGCAATCATCAAAAGAGGATCCATAAACGGAGAAATCGTCCATGAAAACCTCACAAATCTTTTCACAAAAGTTAGAGAATATAGCCATCATGCATCTTTGAAAGTAGCAGGTGCATTACATAAACCAAAAGGCATACATCTATAAGCAAAAGTACCGAAAGGGCAAGTAAAAGTGGTATTAGCTTGATCATCAGCTGACACAGGTATTTGAGAGAAACCGGAATAACCATCTAGAAAGAAAAAATGTGTATGTTTGGATAATCTTTCTAGCATTTGATCAATAAAAGGTAAGGGGTAATGATCTTTTTTAGTAGCTTTATTTAATTTGCGGAAATCAATTACCATCCTATAACCTGTAACGATTCTTTGCGGAATCAATTCATCTTTATCATTAGGAACGACAGTAATACCTCCCTTCTTAGGAAAATAATGGACAGGACTTACCCACTCACTATCAGCAACGGGATAAATTATACCTGCCTCAAGGAGCTTTAGTATTTCTTTTCTTACCACTTCTTTCATCTTAGGATTCAGCCGTCGTTGATGATCAATAACTGGTTTGGCATCTTTCTACAAATTTATTTTATGTTGACATAGAGTGGGACTAATGCCCTTAAGATCATCAAGAGTATATCCAATAGCAGCACGGTGCTTCTTCAGAGTTTTCAATATTTTTTCTTCCTCCTTCTCTGAAAGGTTAGCACTAATTATAACAGGATGTATCTTCTTCTCATCAAGATAAGCATATTTAAGAGTACCAGACAATGGTTTAAGCTCAAACACGGGATCACCCTTGGGTGGAGGAGGATCCCCTAAGATTTCAACAGACAAGTTCTTTTTCAGAATAGGTACTTGTTTAAAGAACACTTCATCTATTTCCCTTCTTTCATTCATAAACATCTCATTTTCATGGTCTAGCAAATATTATTCTAAAGGATCACTAGGAAGCACGACAATAGAAGCAAGACCAATAATTTCATGTTTACTAGGCAAATCCTCTTCACGGTGTTGTCTACGAAACTTAGAGAAATTAAACTCATGAGACATATCACCTAGACCAATAGTAACAACATCCATTTTACAGTCTATCTTAGCATTAACAGTGTTCAAGAAGGGTCTACCAAATATAATGGGACAAAAGCTATCTTTTGGGGAACCAAGAACAAGAAAATCAGTAGGATATTTAGTTTTTTCACACAAGACTTCAACATCTCTAACAATTCCCATTGGTGAAATAGTATCTCTATTAGCAAGTTTAATTGTAACATCAATTTCTTCTAACTCAGTAGGTGCAATATCATGCATAATTTCTTTGTATAAGTCAATAGGTATTGCACTAGCGCTAGCACCCATATCACATAAGCCATGATAACAATGACCTCCTATTTTAACAGAAATAATAGGCATGCCAACCAAATGTCTATATTTATCTTTAGCACAAGGTTTAGCAATTCTAGCAGTTTCATCACAGAAATAAATAACATGCCCATCAATATTATCAGAGAAGAGTTCTTTAACAATAGCAATATTAGGTTCAACTTTAACTTGCTCAGGAGGTATATAAGTTCTAATATTGCTTTTACGAACCATAGTTGAAGCTTTAGCATGATCCTTTATTCTAACAGGGAAAGGTGGTTTCTCAACATAAGCAATAGGAACAATAGGATCATTATAAGTCATAGTCTTTTCTTCAACTTTAATAGGTGCATCTACTTTTACTTCTATGGGTGGATGATATTTAAACCACTTATCCTTAGGGAGATCAACATGAGTAGCAAAATATTCACAGAAAGAAGCTACTATCTCAGAGTCAAGTCCATATTTAGTGCTAAATTTACGGAAAACATCGGTATCCATAAAAAATTGAACACAATCAAACTTAGGTGTCATACTTGACTCCTTACCTTCGTCGAGGTCCCAATCTTCAGAGTTGCGTTTAATTCTTTCCAATAAATCCCATTTGAATTCAATAGTCTTCATCATAAAAGAGCCAGCACAAGAAGTATCGAGCATGGTGCGATTGTTATCAAAAAGCCGAGCATAAATTTTTTGAATAATCATTTCTTTTGAGAGCTCATGATTGGGGCATGAATATAACATTGACTTAAGCCTCCCCCAAGCTTGAGCGATGCTTTCTCCTTCGCGAGGCCAAAAATTATATATATATAATTACGATCACGATGAACAAGATGCATAGGATAATACTTCTGATGAAATTCCAATTTCAATCGTTTGTAGTTCCATGATCCCATATGAGGGAGTCCTGGATTAGGGGGTATCCGGATAGCCGGACTATAACCCTTGGCCGGACTGTTGGACTATGAAGATACAAGATTGAATACTTTGTCCCGTGTCCGGATAAGACTCTCCTTGGCGTGGAATGCAAGCTTGGCAATACGGATATGTAGATCTCCTTCCTTGTAACCGACTTTGTGTAACCCTAGCCCCCTCCGGTGTCTATATAAACCGGAGGGTTTAGTCCGTAGGACAACAACAACAATCATACCATAGGCTAGTTTCTAGGGTTTAGCCTCTCTGATCTCGTGGTAGATCAACTCTTGTACTACCCATATCATCAATATTAATCAAGCAGGAGTAGGGTTTTACCTCCATCGAGAGGGCCCGAACCTGGCTAAAACATCGTGTCCCTTGTCTCCTGTTACCATCCGCCTAGACGCACAGTTCGGGACCCCCTACCCGAGATCCGTCGGTTTTGACACCGACATTGGTGCTTTCATTGAGAGTTCCTCTGTGTCGTCATCGTTAGGCTTGATGGCTCCTTCGATCATCGTTGGCGATGCAGTCCAGGGTGAGACTTTTCTCCCCGGACAGATTTTTGTATTCGGCGGCTTTGCATTGCGGGCCAATTCGCTTGGCCATCTGGAGCAGATTGAAAGTTACGCCCCTGGCCATCAGGTCAGGTTTGGAAGCTTAAACTACATGGCCGACATCTGCGGAGATTTGATCTTCGACGGATTCAAGCCCTGGCCAAGTGCGTCGCACTGCCACAATGGGCATGATTTAGCTCTGCCGCCGAATAGTGTTCAGGAGACCGCACCTGCTGCCGCTCCGACCTTCAATTCAGAGCCAATTGCGCCATCCATGGGCGGGTGGTTAGACCCCGCCACAGATGCCGCAGCCTCAACAGCGATCGAGCCGAACACCAGCCTTACCCTTCGCGAGGCCCGTGACTCCACCTTGCCTGACTCACCTCCGGACTTCGAACCACCCGCGCCCCTGCCAATCGAATCCGATTGGGCGCCGATCATGGAGTTCACCGCCGCGGATATCTTTCAGCACTCGCCCTTCGGCGACATACTGAATTCACTAAGGTCTCTCTCCTTGTCAGGAGAGTCCTGGCCGGATTATGGCCGACAGGATTGGGATGCGGATGACGAAGAAATTCGACGACCACCCACCACTCACTACGTAGACATTGTCGATAATTTGACCGACATGCTCGACTTCGACTCCGAAGACATCGACGGTATGGACGACGATGCAGGAGACGAACAGGAACCACTGCCCACAGGGCAATGGACATCCACCTCATCATATGACATATACATGGTGGACACACCCAAAGAGGGCAATGACGACGGAACAATGGAGGATGACCACTCCAAGAAGCAACCTAAGCGCCGGCGTCAGCGGCGCCGCTCTAAGTCTCGCCAAAGCAAAAACAGTGATACCGGCACAGGAGATAATAACACCCCGGATAGTGCAGAAGACAACCCCCTCCAGCAAGATTCAGCGCAGGAGGATGGAGAAGCCAGCCCTCCGGAGAGAGCGGCAGATAGAGAGGTAGAGGATGATAACTACATGTCTCCCTCCGAAGACGAGGCAAGCCTCGATGATGACGAATTTGTCGTGCCTGAGGATCCCGTCGAGCAAGAGCTCTTCAAGTGCAGGCTTATGGCCACGGCGAATAGCCTTAAGAAAAAGCAGAAGCAGGTTAGAGCTGATCAAGACCTGCTAGCTGACAGATGGACTGAAGTCCTTGCGGCCGAGGAATACGAACTCGAACGCCCCTCCAAGAGCTACCCAAAGCGCAGGTTGCTACCCCGATTAGAGGAGGAAGCATTTAAACCTACATCTCCAGTGTATGACGCGGCTGATCGGCCACCTCGTGGCCGCGACAGAGAGACCTCTCGGCCCACAGCTCAAGCCGCACCCCGGCGTCACTCAAAAAATACCAAGGCACGGGGAAACGCGCTAGACCTGCGAGACATATTGGAGGACAAAGCAAAGCAAGCAAGATCGATCTACGGATCACGGGGTCACCCCACCACACGAGACGATAACCGTCACGCCAGATACAAATTAAGTAAATCCGGCTTGGCTGAACACAGCAGGCAAAACTCATTTGAATTGTGTCGTGATATAGCCCAGTACCGAGGCACTGCACACCCGCTATGCTTCACAGATGAAGTAATGGATCATCAAATATCAGAGGGTTTCAAACCCGTGAATATCGAATCATACGATGGTACGACAGACCCCACGATATGGATTGAGGACTATCTCCTTCATATCCACATGGCCCGCGGCGACGATCTACACGCCATCAAATACCTCCCACTCAAGCTTAAAGGACCAGCTCGACATTGGCTCAACAGCTTGCCAGCAGAATCCATTGGTTGTTGGGAAGATCTGGAAGCCGCATTCCTCGGCAACTTCCAGGGCACTTATGTGCGACCACCAGATGCCGATGACTTGAGCCACATAATTCAACAGCCAGAGGAATCGGCCAGGCAATTCTGGACATGGTTCCTAATAAAGAAAAATCAAATGTCGACTGTCCGGATGCAGAGGCCCTAGCAGCTTTCAAGCATAACATCCGTGACGAGTGGCTTGCCCGGCACCTCGGCCAGGAAAAGCCAAAATCTATGGCAGCCCTCACGACACTGATGACCCGCTTTTGCGCGGGAGAAGACAGCTGGCTGGCTCGCAGCAATTACATGTCAAAGAGCCCTGGTACTTCGGATACCAAGGACAGCAATGGCAGGTCACATCGCAACAAACACAAGCGCCGCATTAACAGCTACAACACTGAGGAAATGACAGTTAATGCCGGATTAAGAGGCTCTAAGCCCGGTTAGTGGAAAAAGCTATTCAAAAGAGGCACTCCGGGCCCGTCCAGTTTGGACCATATACTCGATCGCTCGTGCCAAATACACGACACCCCCGACAAGCCATCCAACCACACCAACAGGGATTGTTGGGTGTTCAAGCAGGCCGGCAAGTTAAATGCTGAAAACAAAGACAAGGGGCTACATAGCGATGATGAGGAGGAGCCCCGACCACCGAACAATAGAGGACATAAGAGGTTCCCCCCACAAGTGCAGACGGTGAACATGATATACGCAACCCACATCCCCAAGAGGGAGCGGAAGCATGCTTTAAGGGACGTATACATGTTGGAGCCATTCGCCCCAAAGTTCAACCCATGGTCCTCCTGCCCGATCACTTTCGATCGCAGGGACCCTCCCACTAGCACCCGTCATGGCGGATTTGCCGCATTGGTCTTAGACCCAATCATCGACGGATTTCACCTCACTCGCGTCCTTATGGACGGCGGCAGCAGCCTGAACCTGCTTTATCAGGACACAGTGTGCAAAATGGGTATGGATCCCTCAAGGATTAAACCCACAAAAACGACCTTTAAAGGCGTCATACCAGGTGTAGAGGCCCATTGCACAGTTTCAGTCACACTAGAAGTGGTCTTCGGATCCCCGGATAATTTCCGAAGTGAGGAGTTAATCTTTGACATAGTACCGTTCCGCAGTGGCTATCATGCACTGCTTGAGAGAACCGCATTGGCAAAATTCAATGCGGTGCCGCACTACGCATACCTCAAGCTCAAGATGCCAGGACCTCGGGGGGTCATCACAGTCAATGGAAACTCAGAACGCTCCCTCCGAACGGAGGAGCACACCGCGGCCCTCGCAGCAGAAGCACAAAGCAGCCTCTCAAGGCAATTCTCCAGTCCAGCGATCAAACGTCCAGACGCCGTCAAGCGCACTCAGAGTAATCTGCAACAAGACCGCCTGGCACGTTCCAAGCAGGCGTAGCAATGCGGCCCCAACCCCAGCCCCACCCAAACGGCGAAATCTGCGCCACGTACATAACTACGCTCTGAAAATACCATGGGCAAAGGGGGAGGGGCACGACCACGGCACGCCCCAAAATGCGGCTTAACTGCACTCGGGGCTTCCGACTTTGTTATCCTTTTTCTCACTTTCAGGACTTTACTCTCCAGAATACCTGTTCGGCAGTACAATCGCCGAACACACGATACAACAACCAAGGAGGCAGAAAGCTACGTCACACTATGGAACTCCCAGGTGGTCTCTGTAACGAACAAAATACCTGCTTTAAATACCATTCCGGAGCTCGCCCCCGGAGGGGACATGTCAAATAGTCCCATTTTTTGCTTATCGCACTATTCGTATCGTTCTGCTTTAATGCACTTTTTCGAATAAACAATGTATATATGTTCATTCATGACATTTAGCACCCGTACACTTTGGTACGGCTAATACACCAGGGGCTCAAGCACCCCATAATACGGCATAAGAAGTCCGAACACTTTCACAAGTGCGGCACCCCAAACTTATAGCATTACATGCATCAGCTCCAAATCATGTCTTGGATCAATAGTTGGGTTTGCCAGGCTCCCATGTTTTGGTACCTAACGTTCCGCTATATCGGCTAAGGTAGCACTGGGAGAACTACTACGATTGTGCCTGGTTCACCTGGGCTAAGCACCTTAGTAGAGAAAGCTAAAACTGACTGTCATGATAAGGCGAGAACTGGTCACTATTCGAGAGGTTTCGAGTCCTTAAAGACTTATGCCGCTTAGGGCGAGGAGTCGGCTTTGTCCGGCTTAGGCGTGTATAGCGCCCCGAACTCAGTCTTCCGAACACTAGGGGCTTCGCCAAAATTTAAACTTATAGAATTCTCTGGCTAAGTGAGAGTGTAAAGCATTATAGTCCGATTGCCTTGTTCGTGGCGCTGAGCACCTCCCTCGAAGGACCCAAGAATGGGAAAAAGAGTGCTCAGGTTTATCCCGAACACCCCAGCACTCGTGGCATGGGGGCAGAAGCCGATGACTCGCCATCTCTCAGATTTAATAAATGGCCGCACAAAAGGTAATATTTTAAATTCAAACAAACGTTGCATAGCGCATATGAACAAGTTTTCAGCGTACAGGATCACACGAGCAAGTTCACTCAAATATTACATCTTTGGAACATTCATCCGCCATAAGGCGGGCACCCTTCAGGACGCCCTCATAGTACATTTCCGGGTGGCGATGCTCCTTACCCTGCGGTGGCCCATCCTTCACCAGCTTCTCAACGTCCATCTTGCCCCAGTGTACTTTAACACGGGCAAGCGCCCTGCGGGCGCTTTCGATGCAGACGGAGCGCTTGGTGACCTCAAGCCAAGGACAGGCATCCACAAGCCGCCTCACCAGCCTGAAGTAGCTCCCTGGCATGGCCTCTCCGGGCCACAGCCGGACTATAAGACCCTTCATGGCCTGTTCGGCCGCCTTATGGAGCTTGACCAATTGCTTTAGCTGGTCGCTTAAGGGCAGTGGGTGTTCGGCCTCAGTATGCTGAGACCAGAACACCTTCTCCGTCGAGCTCCCCTCCTCGGCTCGGTAGTGTTTTGCAGCATCCAACACACTGCGGGGCAAATCTGCGAATGCTACTGGAGAGCTCCGGACTCGGGTAAGTAACAAGTAATTTACTTTCACATGCTTGCTCTGCATAATGAATGCCTTACCCACCGCTATCTTCTTCATCATCTCAAATTCCCAGAGGGCCTTCTGGGCTTCGGCCTTGGCATGCTTGGCGCTCTCAAGGGCCGAGGCAAGCTCGGACTCCTGCATCTTCGAGTCAAGCTCCAAACTCTCATGCTTTTTCATGAGAGCCTGGAGCTCTTGCTGCACCTCAGCAACCCGCGCCTCTTGCTTCTCTCGCTCGGTGTGCTCCGTGGCCGCTTTGTATTCAGCCTCGGACAGTGCTTGCTGCAGGGTCGCCACCTCGGTCGTGGCCCCTGGCACATTCATAATGATCCTATCATTTTTGCAACAACATCTTTTTTTACATATAGACAAGACATTACTTACCTTGGTTCTCCTCGAGCTGCTTCTTGGCAAGCCCGAGCTCTTTCTCGGACTGCTCGAGGTTCTGCTTCAGCAAATCGACCTCCGCAGTCAGTGCGGTAGAGGTCAGAAGCGAAGCCTGCATACACATATCGACATGCTGGTGTTAGACTCCTACGAACGTTATTTCGATCCTCTATTCAGCTTTTCTTTATGAACGCCAAATAGAGCATCAGGGGCTACTGTCTATGCGGTAATATTTTCATATATTTTAATACATACCTCAAAGCCTGTTATAAGGCTAGCACAAGCTTCAGTCAGTCCGCTCTTGGCAGACCGAACCTTTTGGATCACCGCACTCATAATAGTGCGCTGCTCCTCGTCGATGGAGGCGCCGTTAAGCACCTCCAGCAAATTATCCGGTGCCTCCGGGTGGACGGAGGTCGCCGGCACGGTAGGCTTGCCCCTCTAAGTGGGGGGGCCCCTGCCGGAGTCCGGAACCACTGGAAGTTCCGGTGCGGTATTCGGCCTAGGGCCGAACTTGGAGCCCTTGGAAGCCTTGCTCCCTTTGCGCCTGCAGTCCAGAAGGTCGCCCTGTGGTGCCTCCAAGACTACCTCCCCACGACTTGGTGCCCGTCGGGACAACACCTCGGTGTTGTCCGTAGGGCGAGGGGTGGAGGCGGTCGGAAGTGATCCTCCGCTGCTCATGGCCGACGGGTCCAAAGAACCGCTCGACGAGGATACGTCGATACGGGCCCGGGACGGCCTGCATAACCATGTCGGCGTTAGAAGAAGCTATGCAATTAAACGGAGCCACGAGTTACTCTGGTGTCCGAATACTTACGATCTCGCCAGGGGCTTGGCCCTGGATGGCCACTCGTCCTCACTGTCGGCGGCGGTGGCGGAGTAGTCCGGAGGGAGAGTCCTTCCCTTCTTGGACCCTCCGGCCTCCCCAGTTGGGGCGGCCTTCCTCTTCTTATCTTCCCCGGCCGGAGGGGAAGAACCTTTATCTGCCTCCTCCTCGTTTCCACGGGAGGAGTGCGTCTCGGAGTTATCGGCCGATGAGTCCGATAACACGTGGCGCCGGGAACTCTTTCGGGTTCCCGTGGCCTTCTTCTTGATCTTCTTCTCCGGCACCTTGTAGGGCGCCGGAGTCAGCATCTCCGTCAGGAGAGCGTCCGCAGGGTCTTCGGGCAAAGGGGCCGGGCAGTCGATCTGCCCCGATGTCCCCACCCATTCCTGTCAAAGACATGGAAGCTCAGACCCTGTTGTCGGCGTTCTGGGAATGGGGGTCCCCAGACTTGCCTGCCTGCGGCCTGCGGCGTGGCTCAAAGGAGGCCCAACACGGCCCATCTTCATCAACACATGACCCAAGACCCTCGCGAGGGGCCAAGCCTCGCGGGGCGGACGACACAGAGCTTCCTCAGGCGCGGTCTCATCAGGCTGGCTCACGAGGAGGCGGAGAGATCAAGGCGGGGTACCTCACGAGGTGCCCATGACGTAAGCCATGACGACCACGGGCGCCGGGCGGGCGTCAGTCCGTGCAGTGTCCTCCTTTCCTCTTTGGTGCAAAGGGGGCAAGCGCAGGCGAGAGGATCAAGCAAAGGCATCCATTTCGATGCAACGAGACCAAGACCAGCTCCGCGACAAGGAAGAGGTCATCGTGGAGCCCAAGCCAGCGTCATCACCAGAGCCTGTGGCAGGCGAGGACCGACTTTAGTCAGGATAAGTGTAGCAGATGTTCCCCTTCAAAATGGCCAACTGTTGGCGCCCTTCCCGCTCAATATTTGGGGAAGAGGCCCAGGGCCTTTGCCTATAAATAGGACTAGCCACCCTCAAGGTAGAGGCGATCAGGATAGACGGAAGATCGAGAACTAGCGAGCTAGAATCCAGAGAGAAAGAAGGGCGGCTGAACTCCTCCTAGCAGTTCATCCTCCCAGCCAAGAACAGGCCATCGCGAGGCTGTTCTTCCTTGTATTGTTCATCCTCATCAGCCCAAGAGGCAATCCACCACACCACACTGGAGTAGGGTATTACACCACATCGGTGGCCCGAACCAGTATAAAGCTTGTGTCTGTTGTGTTGTTCTTTCAGTAGTTTAGATCTTTGCGAGATGGAGAGGTAGAAAGCGTAATCTCCGCGCGCACCCCAGAGTTCGAACCTTAAGGGTCTGCTGGAACCCAAAATCCGACATTTGGCGCGCCAGGTAGAGGTGCGCAGGAATCCGCCTTTCTACCACTTCGCGTCCCGTCGCATCGTCCTCACCATGTCCGGCGACCAGACGGGCAATCAAGATCCATGGGCGGCGTGGTCCGCCCGCGCAGAGCCGCTCGCCTCGGGCGACCCCGCGCCCTAGGCAGCTCGTGGTCCGCAGGGCGCTGCGGGCCACGGGCGGCGCGGACAGGCTTCAACAACCCTCACGCCGCGGCAAGCACGGTCGGCAGCAAGGGCCTCCAATCACGCCGCGACCACGACACCGTACACCCGCCGGGAGCAGGCGAACTCGAGGGCCGCGCTCACGGTGGCGCAAGAGCTGCTGCAGTACAGGCTGCTAGAGGGCGGCCGCGATGTGCTGCTGGAGCGGGTCGCCGAGCTCCTGGGCTTTGCCGCCTCGGGGGCTCACCCCTTCTGCATCCAGCTCCCGTCTCAAGACCAGGGCGGCATGCACGGGGGCCCCGCGCGCGCCCACAGGCCCCAAGACTACCCCAACGGCAGTGAAGCCGCCGGCGCCGGACTGGCGGTGGCGCTACCCCTGCCCCCGGCACGTGAAGGAGAGGGAGTCGGCGCGGCCCTCGGCTCCAGCGGGCAGCCGCGCTACCACCCCACGGTGGGCACGTCGAGCAGAGCAGCCTGGCACACGGAGCACTACGGCGTAGCCTTCGGGATGACAGCGCCAGAAGAATACGTGCCACACATGATGGACCAAGGACCCGCTCACGAGGGCGAACGAGGCTCGCTCCTCAGCCCGAGCTGGGAGGACATGACACCAGAAGCTGAGCTCTTCCAGGAGCCCCGGGACGGTTCCGCCGGCCGCACTGGGGGCGACGATTATCGGGTACCGCTAATTTCTCAGGAGCAGGCGTACGCTAATCATGGATCGCAGGAAGTGCAGGTCGCCATAGCAAGCAGCTGCCCCACTCCCACAGTCTCCTACCCCTCGGGAGGAGGGCGCAGGGGGCTCCAGGAGAGGGGCGGAGATCCGACATCACCACCGCGGCGTTCGGAGCAAGACATTCTCAGGAGGTAGGCCCTCCGCTGGGGAGGCGCCTAAGGGCCTACCCCTGGCGGAGGACCCATGGTCGTCGGGGGAACCGCTGGCGACCGCTCTACCCCACCGGCGGCGTCCTGGTTTCCGGTCGTCGTTGGTGGCACTAGAGTGTGGCGCAAGGCGGGGCCACGTCTGGTGATATGAAGCAAGGCCGGTACCTGTGAAGAAGGCCCAGTGCCTGTGAAGCTCGCCACCCCGTGACACTCTCACGTAATAATGAGTGGGGCTGTACACGCCCCGGAGTCTCAGGGGTGCCGGCCTCAGGCCCTGGGTCTCCCTCCCACGCCCAGTGGACATCACTTAGCTCCGCGCTGGTGAGAAGACGTCCAAGACTAGATTAGGTGCCGGACGCGGCCTTTTGTCTGCTTTCATTGCCTTTTCCTTTGGTTGTAACTTTTCCCCCGCTGGATTTAAGTTGGATTCGAATTTGAGATTTGCGTGTGTTCGGGGAAGGGGTGCTTAGTCTCGTTCGAACCATTTCTCGCGTTCTCGTTACTGCCTCACCACAGCTGCCTCCCCTCGCGAGCCCCTTGCGAGACGGGTCAGGCCCGGCTTGTGCGTGACCCGGACTGCCGATGTCGCTCCCTCTCAGGAGGATTTTCCGGTGCCTGCGGAGGTTGTCCTTTTAAGGAAAGGCCCGGAGCCTGTGAAGAAGGCGAATGCCTGTGAAGACTGTCGCGTTTCGGAAAAGGCCCGGAGCCTGTGAAGAAGGCGAATGCCTGTGAAGCTGTCGCGTTTCGGAAAAGGCCCGGAGCCTGTGAAGAAGGCGAATGCCTGTGAAGCTGTCGCGTTTTGGAAAAGGCCCGTAGCCTGTGAAGAAGGCGAATGCCTGTGAAGACTGTCGCGTTTCGGAAAAGGCCCGGAGCCTGTGAAGAAGGCGAATGCCTGTGAAGCTGTCGCGTTTCGGAAAAGGCCCGGAGCCTGTGAAGAAGGCGAATGCCTGTGATGCTGTCGCGTTTCGGAAAAGGCCCGGAGCCTGTGAAGAAGGCGAATGCCTGTGAAGCTGTCGCGTTTAGGAAAAGGCCCGGAGCCTGTGAAGAAGGCGAATACCTGTGAAGCTGTCACGTTTTGGAAAAGGCCCAGAGCATGTGAAGAAGGCGAATGCCTGTGAAGCTGTCGCGTTTCGGAAAAGGCCCGGAGCCTGTTAAGAAGGCGACTGCCTGTGAAGCTGTCGCGCTCGGGAAAAGGCCCAGAGCCTGTGAAGAAGGCCAACGCCTGTGAAGCTCCCCGTGAGCGACGCTCTCGTGTCCTAAGGATTCAGCCAAAGAACACCCAAGGCGACTCGCCCTCCCACGGGCTGCCTCGGGAGCCTGCGCAAAACAAAGGTAAACCAGCCAACTACCGGGTGCGGGCGCACGCACAATGTAACAACTACTGAAACAACGAGCACAGATTTTACATAAGGGGCTCCCCCTCCCAAAATACTCTCACAGCCATCAGGCCAAAACCTGAGTTCTATTAATGCAAGGTAAAAAGGCAGGAGCGACATATACTTAGTCGGACAAATCCCCCAATGCGTCCTCAGGAGCGCCTCCCGAGCCGTCGCTGGCGTCGCTGAACTCGCCATCGCCGTCTGCGTCGTAACCAGCGGCGTCAGGGCCGTTCACCACACCACCCTCGTCAGCGGCCGCGATCACGTCATCGTCATCCGAAGCGAAGGCCCTGACAAGAGCGTCCACGTTGTCTTCCACCCAGTGCACTAGGTCGTCTCGGACGGCCTGGGGAACTGGGGCGATGGCGGCGTCGAAGTCGAATTTGGGATCCATGTTCCAGAGATGGCTGAAGACACGGGAAAAGGCGCGCCCGAGAAGGGCGCGGCTCCTCTCCTCCACCAACTTGTCGGCCCTCACCGACCGCGCCTCCAGCTGCATCACCACGGCGGTGAAGAACTGAAGGTTGCCAGCATAATTGATTGTGTGAGGCTCGCCAACAGCCGCCTCGCAGATGTTGTCCAAGGCCGTGTTAGCTCTCTCCCGGAGCGTGGCGAGCATGGGGGCGTGCACGTGCTCCAGGACCTGACGCTGATGTATTTCATCCGCGTTCTGGCGCGCGACGGCCTCAGCCTCCTCCACCCGCTGGCGAAGATGGAGCATCTCGGTCTGAGAGGCGACTAGCTCCCCTTGCGCAGCCTCGAGGGCAGCCCGAGAGGCATCGGCCCGCCGCACCGCCTCCTCCTGCTTGGCCCTCAAGGCTGCGGTCCTTCCTTCCGCCTCGACCCAGATCAACTCCAGTCTCCTCTCGAGCTCGCGGTCGAGGTCTTGGCGCGCCATCGCCACTCAACGTGCAACCTCCTCCAGGACACGGGCTTCCCGTGCGGCAACATCCTCCTCCACCCGCGTCACCAGGCGCTCCCTCGCCTCCAGCCGCTCGTACTCACGGGTGCGTTCGGCGGCCTCCAGCGTCAACACTTCCTCACGCTTCTGGAGCTTAGCCGGGTCGCCTGAGGCCACCTTCATCGACGCAAGGGCTGCCTCGCGCAGCTCCACTTGCTCCTCCAGTAAGTGGCACCGGGCCAGGAGCTCCCGAGCCCGCTCCTCCGCCACTTCTCGCCGTCGGTCAGCTTCCCTGGCCTCCTCAGCGGCCTAGGATCGCGCCACCCGGGAGGCCTCCAGTGACGCCTTCGCCTCTTCATCATCAAGGTCGCGCTGATGGCGCGCGAGGGCGATGGTGGCCTCCAGCTCGCGCCTGCCTGCAGCCAGACGAAGACCCTCGGCCTCCAGGAGCGCGTCTTCGTCGGCGAGCTCCCCCCCGAGCAGGTCCACCGCGTCAGTCGCCCTTCGAAGAAACCCTTGGCGGCGAGCGCGACGCTCCTGGGAGCGCTCGAGCACGTCTTCCACGCCACCATTTGCCCCAAGCAAGCGCCGGGGGCCACGGATCGTCGTTCCCCCTCCGGGCAGGGGGCTGGGGGCTGGCACCCTCGCGACGGCCGGGCGCGCCACGCCAAAGCCCGGCCTGGAGCCAGCTCGCCTCCAGATGAAGGGCACGGGGGGCGCCTCAGCCAATCGCAGTCCACGACCAGACAACAAGCCCACGACAGACTGGCTATGCCATGAGAGGGCCCGCGAAGGAAGATCTCGAGGAGTGAAGGGCAGCAGCGCGCCTCGGGACGGTCCACCCCTTCGATCGCCCTCACCACAAGAGCAGTGCTGCTCGGGGCACTAGGGGGCGGTGGAGGAGGCGAAGCCAAAGGAGGCGGCACCTCAGCTGCTTCTGCGAGCTCAGCCGGAAGAGGCCTGCGGAGCAAGGGTCAGTAAAAGCAACAAGAGGGTCATAGGCTGGAAAAGGAGAAAACTTACTCATCGGTGGCGAAGTACTTCCTGCGCTTCAGCAGGCGACAAGGGGAGTCTTCACCCAGGGCCTCCCTTTTCCTCCGGAGGGCCTCAAAGTCCACGCGAAAACGACCCAAGAGAAGAGCGCAGAGATCAACCTGCGACGAAGACGGAGTGTCGAGGCGATCCGCGTCCAGGGCGCCTGCCTGACGCATGCTGCCAATCGCCTCGCCAGAAGTCACGCCTGGGGCCTCAGGAGCCTCAGCCCCAGGCGCTGGGGGCGGCTGCTGGTCACCCACAGCCTTAGCGGCATGGGCCCCGGGAGCCGCTCCTTCAAGAGCATCGCCCGGTGCTGCCACCTCATCAGGAGCCCCCTCGGCCTCTGGCGCCTCATGCCTCCCCTCTCCGCCACTTGTAGAAGAGTCGCCTTGGCCGACTGCAAGTGCAATCACCATCACTGGGTTCTCGTGAGGCCCCTGGAGGCCAATAGGGCGCAACCCCCACTCATCAAAGATAGGCATCTGCTTCACAAAGTCATCCTTGTTCTTGCAAAGGTACAGCAGGGCCCCTCCCCGCTGGACGTTGCCCGGGTTGGGGTCACCAGTGAAGACCAAGAGCACCATCCTCAGCACTTCAGGCGTCAAATCCCCTTCCTGAAGCCTCATATGATCACCACGCCCGCTGAAGGTCCACATTCGACGGGAGTGGCGCTGGAGAGGAGCAATACGGCGTAACAGGAACTCCTTCACCACCTTGGGCGCAGTCACGCCGTTCGATTTCAAGAACGTGAAGCGACGCCAGACAAAGGCGAGCCGGGGGCTCTCGAGCGTCTCCTGGCCCCAGCCTGAATTGGGGACAGCAGGCGAGGTTGGCTTCGACAGCAGGGGGCTGGGCACCCCAACGTCTACATACAGCCACCGCTCGCGGAACCCAGCCGAAGGCGGAGGGAGCCCGAAGTCGATCCCAGAGGCCGCTGTCTCGGGCGCGGCGACAAAGCTCACGCACGTCAAGCACTGGGTAGAGTCGACGAGGCGTAGGGAGAAGAAGTCGCGCAGCAAGGCAACTGACGGAGCGATACCCATCATTGCTTCGCAAACAAAAGCAAAGACTGAGAGAAGGGCGATGGATTCGGGACCCAGATGCATCATATGGATTTGGTAATGGGAAAGCACGGCCCTGAAGAAATCAGAGAAGGGGGGAACCAGACCCGCCCACAGGGCATCAGCGAAGTAATGGACCTCGGTGATTATCCTATCAGTGGGGAAGTGAGACGTGGGCCAGGCCGTCGTCCTCCCACACTCGTTGAAGGTAGTAGCCAGAGCCGAGTTGACCTTGCCCAGGCCCTCTCGATTAAGTATGATCGACCGGCCGACGGCGGGGGCCACCAACGGCGGAGGCGTGGGTTGCTTCCCTCTTCCTTTCTTCGTCGAAGCCATGGCGATGGGAAGAGGGAGAGATGGTTTGAGATTGGGTCGAGAGCAGGAGCTGGAGTTCGAGCGGAGGAAGGACAGAGGGCGCACGAGCAAAGGGAAGAAAGCGGTTGTGTACAACTACGGGTCTTCCTAGCACGGCGCGGAATAAGGGGGCGTGGGGGAACAGTACTGCCCACGTCCAATCAACCACCACGCGGCGCCCAAGGCCGCGGGATGTTAGGGCCCGCGGCGCTTCGCCCTTGTCCTTTCGCCTCCCTGCACGGCCAAGCCCGGGCGCGCCTTGGGCCCGGGGGCTACTGTCGGCGTTCTGGGAACGGGGGTCCCCAGACTTGCCTGCCTGCGGCCTGCGGCGTGGCTCAAAGGAGGCCCAGCACGGACCATCTTCATCAACACAAGACCCAAGACCCTCGCGAGGGGCCAAGCCTCGCGGGGCGAACAACACAGATTTTCCTCAGGCGTGGCCTCATCAGGCTGGCTCACGAGGAGGCGGAGAGATCAAGGCGGGGTACCTCACGAGGTGCCCATGACGTAAGCCATGATGACCACGGGCGCCGGGCGGGCGTCAGTCCGTGCAGTGTCCTCCTTTCCTCTTTGGTGCAAAGGGGGCAAGCGCAGGCGAGAGGATCAAGCAAAGGCATCCATTTCGGTGCAACGAGACCAAGACCAGCTCCGCGACAAGGAGGAGGTCATCGTGGAGCCCAAGCCAGCGTCATCACCAGAGCCTTTGGCAGTCGAGGACCGACTTTAGTCAGGAAAAGTGTACCAGATGTTCCCCTTCAAAATGGCCAACTGTTGGTGCCCTTTCCTCTCAATATTTGGGGAAGAGGCCCAGGGCCTTTGCCTATAAATAGGACTAGCCACCCTCAAGGTAGAGGCGATCAGGATAGACGGAAGATCGAGAACTAGCGAGCTAGAATCCAGAGAGAAAGAAGGGCGGCTGAACTCCTCCTAGCAGTTCATCCTCCCAGCCAAGAACAGGCCCTCACGAGGCTGTTCTTCCTTGTATTGTTCATCCTCATCAGCCCAAGAGGCAATCCACCACACCACACTGGAGTAGGGTATTACACCACATCGGTGGCCCGAACCAGTATAAAGCTTGTGTCTCTTGTGTTGTTCTTTCAGTAGTTTAGATCTTTGCGAGATGGAGAGGTAGAAAGCGTAATCTCCGCGCGCACCCCAGAGTCCGAACCTTAAGGGTCTGCCGGAACCCAAAATCCGACACCCGTACATAGCTAAACTATGAAAAATGAATACTCTTTGAGAGATAAAATAGCTTACCACGCCGGCTTGGCGCTTCGGGTAGAATCCACAATCCTCCGTAAGGGGAGGGGGAACTTCGTCACCCTTAAATAGCACCTTCCAAGCATCCTCGTGCGTCGTGTCGAAGAGCACGCTCAAGGTTTGGTGCTGGGTCGGGTCGAACTCCCACAAGTTAAATGCCCGTTGTTGACACGGGAGGATCCGGCGGATGAGCATGACCTGGACTATGTTGACAAGCTTGAGCTTCTTGTTGACCATGTTTTGGACACTGGTTTGGAGTCCGGTCAGCTCTCCCGGACTACCCCAAGGCAGGCCCTTCTCTTTCCAGGAGGTGAGCCGCATGGGGATGCCGGATCGGAACTCGGGGGCTGCCGCCCATTTGGGGTCGCGCGGCTCGGTGATGTAGAACCACCCCGATTGCCACCCTTTTATGGTCTCCACGAAGGAGCCCTCAAGCCATGTGACGTTGGGCATTTTGCCCACCATGGCGCCTCCGCACTCCGCCTGCTGGCCGCGCACCACCTTCGGTTTGACATTGAAGGTCTTAAGCCATAAGCCGAAGTGGGGCTTGATGCGGAGGAAGGCCTCACACACGACGATAAACGCCGATTTGTTGAGGATGAGGTTCGGGGCCAGATCGTGGAAATCCAGGCCATAGTAGAACATGAGTCCACGGACGAATGAGTGGAGAGGGAATCCCAGTCCATGGAGGAAATGGGTAAGGAATACTACCCTCTCATGGGGCCTGGGGGTAGGGACGAGCTGCCCTGCATCTGGGAGCCGGTGTGCGATATCCTCGGACAGGTATCCAGCTCCCCTCAGCTTATTGATGTGTCCCTCCATGACGGAGGAGGCCATCCACTTGCCTCCCGATCCGGACATGATTGGAGAAGGTTGAGGAGGAAGATGCAGACTTGGGCGTTGGAGCTCGAGTGTGCGAGAATGGATGAGCAAAGGAGGAAGAAGGCGTAGATGGAGAAAGCTGAATCCTTATCCCTTTATATGGGCGGACGAAACTATGCGTCCCCACTAGCCTGGTAAAACTCGCTCATCCCCCAAGCACCGTAATTGATGGCGCGGTTGGGTTACTCACATCCTTATTGATGAGAATCCCTCGAAAAGGGGACACGATCTCTGCTTCGACAAGGCGTGCCAAGGAAACCGCCTCGCGAAACGCGCTGAGGTTGGCTGTAAAAACGATTTGAATGAGGGCTTGGCTATGGTGTGATGTCACATTACAGGATACGTCAGCAGATTGGATTTGTGGAAATATTATTCTCTCTACGGTGGTATGTGGAACTTGTTTTGCAGAGACGGACACGATCCTCGTGTTCAAAACCTTCTATGAAGTATTCATGGGAGGAACCCGCCTTGCAATGCCGAAGACAAATCTGCGCGCCGGACTCATCGTCATTGAAGCCTGGTTCAGGGGCTACTGAGGGAGTCCTGGATTAGGGGGTATCCGGATAGCCGTACTATAACCCTTGGCCAGACTGTTGGACTATGAAGATACAAGATTGAAGACTTTGCCCCATGTCCGGATGGGACTCTCCTTGGCGTGGAAGGCAAGCTTGGCAATACGGATATGTATATCTCCTTCCTTGTAACCGACTCTGTGTAACCCTAGCCCCCTCCGACGTCTATATAAACCGGAGGGTTTAGTCCGTAGGACAACAACATCAATCATACCATAGGCTAGCTTCTAGGGTTTAGCCTCTCTGATCTCGTGGTAGATCAACTCTTGTACTACCCATATCATCAATATTAATCAAGCAGGAGTAGGGTTTTACCTCCATCGAGAGGGCCCGAACCTGGGTAAAACATCGTGTCCCTTGTCTCCTGTTACCATCCGCCTAGACGCACAGTTCGGGACCCCCTACCCGAGATCCGCCGGTTTTGACACCGACACCATACCATCACATAGCCTATACCATGTCAATGCATCTCCCTTCAAAGATAAAAGGAAGACCTTCTTCTTAATAACATCATCGGGCATACCTACAAGCTTAAATAATCCACAAACCTCATCCACATAGATTAGGTGCTCATCAGGATGTAATGTTCCATATCCTGCAAAAGGATTAGCTAGCAGTTTTTCTACCATACTCGAAGGAATTTCAAAATAGAATTTTCATTTTCAGTAGGTTCAGTAGGTTGAGGAGCAACTCTTCACTCTACTGGTCGGGGTGAAGATACCCCGAACAAGTCCCTCAGAGGATTACTTTCCATAGTAACAAGTGATAGTAAATTTCAGCACACTATATAAATTTTTCTTACCAAATTCCACCTACCAAAGGCACTTCACTCCCCGGCAACAGTGCCAGAAAAGAGTCTTGATGACCCACAAGTATAGGGGATCTATTGTAGTCCTTTCGATAAGTAAGAGTGTCGAACCCAACAAGGAGCAGAAGGAAATGATAAGCGGTTTTCAGCAAGGTATTTTCTGCAAGCACTGAAGTAATAGGTAACAGATAGTTTTGTGATAAGATAATTTGTAACGAGCAACAAGTAATAAAAGTAAATAAAGTGCAGCAAGATGGCCCAATCCTTTTTGTAGCAAAGGACAAGCCTGGACAAACTCTTATATAGAGAAAAGCGCTCCCGAGGACACATGGGAATATCGTCAAGTTAGTTTTCATCACGTTCATATGATTCGCGTTCGGTACTTTGATAATTTGATATGTGGGTGGACCGGTGCTTGGGTGTTGTCCTTACTTGAACAAGCATCCCACTTATGATTAACCCCTATTGCAAGCATCCGCAACTACAAAAGAAGTATTAAGGTAAACCTAACCATAGCATGAAACATATGGATCCAAATTAGCCCCTTACGAAGCAACGCATAAACTAGGGTTTAAGCTTCTGTCACTCTAGCAACCCATCATCTACTTATTACTTCCCAATGCCTTCCTCTAGGCCCAAATAATGGTGAAGTGTCATGTAGTCGATGTTCACATAACACCACTAGAGGAGAGACAACATACATCTCATCAAAATATCGAACGAATACCAAATTCACATGACTACTAATAGCAAGACTTCTCCCATGTCCTCAGGAACAAACGTAACTACTCACAAAGCATATTCATGTTCATAATCAGAGGAGTATTAATATGCATATAGGATCTGAACATATGATCTTCCACCAAATAAACCAACTAGCATCAACTACAAGGAGTAATCAACACTACTAGCAACCTATAGGTACCAATCCCAGACTTAGAGACAAGAATTGGATACAAGAGATGAACTAGGGTTTGGGAGGATATGGTGCTGGTGAAGATGTTGATGGATATTGGCCCCCTCCCAATGAGAGGAGCGTTGGTGATGACGATGGCAATGATTTCCCCCTCCCGGAGGGAAGTGTCCCCAGCAGAACAGCTCTGCCGGAGCCCTAGATTGGTTCCACCAAGGTTTTACCTCGTGGCGGCGGAGCCTCGTCCCGAAAGCTTGCTTATGATTTTTCTTCGGACGAAAGACTTCATATAGCAGAAGATGGACACCAGAGGGCCACCAGGGGGCCCACGAGGCAGGGGGCGCTCCCAGGGGGTAGGGCGCGCCCCCCACCCTCATGGCCAGAGTGTGGGCCCCCTCTGGTATTTCTTCCGCTCTATATTTCTTATTATTTCAAAATATAACTTTCGCGGAGTTTCAGAACTTTGGGAGTTGTGCAGAATAGGTCTCTAATATTTGCTCCTTTTCTAGTCCAGAATTCCAGCTGCCGGCATTCTCCCTCTTCATGTAAACCTTGTAAAATAAGAGAGAATAGGCATAAGTATTGTGACATAATGTGTAATAACAGCCCATAATGCAATAAATGTCGACATAAAAGCATGATGCAAAATGGACGTATCACCCACGGATCAACTCACGGGCCATCGGCGTAGCCTGAGCCGCGGGAGTGGCGTTCGGTTCCGCAGGTTGGCGGAGGAGGCGTGCCCGGGTTTCAGCAAGCTTGTCATCTAAGATCTCGCATGCCCTAATGGCCGCGATCTGCTATAAGGGGGGACCAACTTCCCCCCTAAAGATGATGGACGAGTCAATGGCCACCTTGGCAAGGTGGCCAAGAGGAACGGCCTCGAGCACGGAAAAGGAACAACTGGAGGAACTGGGAAGGACGAAATCCGCACCTAGCTCAAGGTTTCGGACCGCAGCCCGGAGCTCAGCACGCTCAGGGACGGACGGAGCCGGGGAGTCCACCGGACGGGCCACGTTGAGGCGGGCGCTGCGGCGAGACGCAGTCACCGGCGTCGAGGTGGCGCTGGGCCGCCGGGGGAACGCCACTGTCTGTGGGGGTGTGCGGTGACCGGAGTGGTCACGACGTCAGGCACCGCCACGGCTTGTATACCTGGAGAGGCGAGAGGGCCGTCCGAGGCCACCAGAGGAGGGAGCAGGGCGAGGGGCTCCAGCGTGCCGCCGGACGCGTCCTCCTCGGGTGGGGGAGCCGGAGTGGGTGCGGAGAGCAGAGCACCATCGTCGCCGCCCGTGGGGACCGGGGAGGTCGGGCCACGGGGGACGGGCGGTGAGCTCGACGGCGCAGGACGAAGGGCGGAGTTGGCGGACGGAGAGCGGGCCGACGAGGGCGGCAAGACAAGCAGGCCCACACTAGAGATGTCACTGGCCGACTCCGACGGAGGAGGGGAGGTCAAAGAAGGGGGGCGGCCAGTCGGAGAGCGACTGCGAGGTCGGTGGCCGACCCACGGGTGCGCCCGGTCCTGGAGCTGCCCCGACCCGAAGGTGGGTTGACAGGCTCGTGAGACGGGGAGTGGGAGTGCTCCGACAGGTCGTCGTCGTCCTCGGGATTGTCGAGGCGGGAGTGGCGGTGCCGCCTGTGGTGGGAGTCATCGGCATCAGCTGGGCCGCCCCCTTGGTGGCCGTTGTCGGAGAAGCGGGGGCGGGCGATGTGGTTCGGTGGCTCGGGGCAGATCTTGAGGTCATAGCCGTCGTCGTTGAAGAATACGCAGATCATGGTGCGGAGCTTGGAGGAGTCCAGGGACTTCACCTTGACCCGGACCTCCTCCTCCTTGCGCAGTGAGAGCTCGTCGACCACCACCACCTTGCCTAGGATCTTGAACATACCGCGAATGACACGCTCAGACCGGGCCACATCAGGCAGGCCGACGATGAGGAGCCAAGCAGTGTCCAGTACCGACACGACCTTGGGATCCCACTTCGGCTCAGAGATGTTCACCACCAGCCCGTAGAGGTCCAAGGTGATGTTGCCGCTGCCGGTGCAGTATCCCATGCTTAGGGCATCGGGGAAGACCACCATGAAAGTGTTGGGGGAATTGGAGTTCACCTGCCAATCCCACTTGCACCGACACAAGTGGTTGAGCTCGGCCTCGATCATCTTCGGAGTGGTGACGCCCTCGCCCACGACAAACACGAGTGCCAGGAGCGAGGGGGAGGGAGGGGGAACATCCGGCACCTCAATGTGGAAGAAGCCCATGCCCTCGATGCCGTGGTCGTACATCATGAGCTCCTCCGTCACCGGACGGTCCGGGCAGAGAATCGCGGGGTGGCCGGAGTCCTTGCAAAGGTAGCACATCGGAGGGTTGGGGCAGGCCACCTGGAAGTGCCCGCCACGGCCGCAGTTGAAGCACGTCGGGGCGTCCGAGGCGGAGTTGATGGCGGGGGGGAGCCACCGCGGCAGGTGTGGTCGCGGAAGTCGGGGGCGAGTGATACGTCTCCAACGTATCTATAATTTTTGATTGCTCCATGCTATATCATCTACTATTTTGGACTATATTGGGCTTTATTTTCCACTTTTATATGATTTTTGGGACTAACCTATTAACCGGAGGCCCAGCCCAGAATTGCTGTTTTTTTTGCCTATTTCAGTATTTCGGAGAAACAGAATATCAAACGGAATCCAAACGGAATAAAATCTTTGGGAACGTGATTTTCTCACCGACGTGATCCAGCGGACTTGGACCTTACTCCAAGAAGTACCGAAGGCGGTCACGAGGGTGGGGGCGCTCCCCCTACAGGGCGCGCCCCTGCCTCGTGGGCCCCTCGGTGCTCCACCGACGTACTTCTTCCTCCTATATATACCTACGTACCCCCAAACGATCAGAACAGGAGCCAAAAACCTAATTCCACCGCCGCAACCTTCTGTATTGTCACGCCCAAGATGCGACCCTATCCTAAAGGAACTCGAAGGTCCCACCAAGGATAGAAGCGCATCTTGAAGACGCTTTTGCAAGGTGGATATCATTACATCAACATTACATAAATAGAGGGGATACATCCAATACATACAAAGTCACATGAATACAACAATACAACATACAAGATCAACATCCAACTATGGATGAAACATAAACAGAAACTCAAACAATATCCACCCTGCTAGCCCAGGCTGCCGACCTGGAACCTATCCCCTGAACCGAAGAAGAAGCAGAAGAACTTCAACACAGATAAACATCGCTCTCACGTCATGAACATCGCATAACCTGTACCTGCAACTGGTGTTGTAGTAATCTGTGAGCCACGAGGACTCAGCAATCCCATTACCATGGGTATCAAGACTAGCAAAGCTTAATGGGAAAGGAAGGGGTAAAGTGGTGAGGTTGCAGCAGCGGCTAAGCATGCATGGTGGCTAACATACGCAAATAAGAGCGAGAAGAGAAGCAAAGCAAACGGTCGTCAACTAGTAATGATCAAGAAGTGATCCTGAACTCCTATTTACGTCAAACATAACCCAGGAACCGTGTTCTCCTCTCGATCAACCCCGAAAAGAGACACTCACGGTTACGCACACAGTTGGTGTATTTTAGAAGAGTTTACTTCAAGTTTACTACAACCGGACATTAACAAATTCCCATCTGCCACATAACCGCGGACACGGCTTTCAAAAGTTCAAAACCCTGCAGGGGTGTCCCAACTTAGCCCATTATAAGCTCTCGCGATCAACGAAGGATATTCCTTCTCCCCGGAAAGATCCGATCAGTCTCGGAATCCCGGCTACAAGACATTTTGACAGTAATAAAACAAGACTAGCAAATCCGCCCGATGCGCCGACATCCCGATAGGAGCTGCAGATATCTAGTTCTCAGGGCAACACCGGATGAGACATCCTACGAGTAAAACCAATCCTCAAGTTTCCCCAAGGTGGCCCCGCAGTCTACTCATTTTGGGCCAACACTTAGACAAGCATTGGCCCGGGGGGCTAAATAAAGATGACCCTTGGGTTAATTACTCCCAAGGGAAAATAGGTGGTGGTGAGGCAAATGGTAAAACCAAGGTTGGGCCCTGCTGGAGGAGTCTTATTCAAAGCGAACTGTCAAGGGGGTCCCATAAATCACCCAACCGCGTTAGGGACGCAAAATCCGGGAACATAACACCGGTATGATGGAAACTAGGGCGGCAAGAGTGGAACAAAACACCAGGCATAAGGCCGAGCCTTCCACCCTTTACCAAGTATATAGATGCATTAATAATATAAGAGATATTGTGATATCCCAACATAAACAGAAACATAATCCAACATGGAGCAATCTTCATCTTCACCTGCAACTAGCAACGCTATAAGAGGGGCTGAGCAAAAGCGGTAACATACCCAAACAACGGTTTGCTAGGAAGGGTGACAAAGGTTAGAGTTTCATGGCAATTTGGGAGGCTTGAGCAGCAAGTGGTAGGTAACGCAGCATAGCGATAGAACGAAGCAACTAGCATAGCAATGATAGTAATGAGATCCAAGGTGACGGTCATCTTGCCTGAAATCCCGCTAGGAAGAAGAACGAGTCCATGAAGAAGATGAAGCCACGAAGACGAACCAAGCGTAGACGAACGAATCCTCACGATCGCAACGAAACGGGAACTATCGAGAAGAAGCACACAACACGGTAAACACACCACACATGAACAAGGCATGAGGCTCAACCAAGTATGATGCATGTCAAGGCTACATGATACTACTCATGGCAAGAGATGATGCATACAAGAACAACACATCAAAGCAAGTTTAAATGAGGCCGGAAACAACATAGAACAACTCCGGTAAGTCCTCATATGCAAATTTCGAAATTGGTCCAGATCTGAATAACCTTATGTTCAAGTTTGGTAAACAGCAAGTTAAGATGCACCAACATGATCTACACGAAATTCTAGTCAAGTTACATATAAAGTTCATTAGATTCGGAGCTACGGCCTAGAAGATATGAGCAAAACAAGATAAGCATGGCATTGATGCAAAATGCATTCAAACATCAAACAAACACCTCAGAACATGGATTCAACAAGGTTACATGAAACTACATGCAAAACTAAGCAAGTTTCATATAGAGCACACTCAAAACGGAGCAACGGTTCAACACATACACCCTATACAATATATAGCAACAATCTGTCCAAAACAACAAGTAGGCATCTAGCAAGCATCAAAACGACATGCTACAGCACCATAACATGATAACAAAAGGCATGGACGTGATTTACAGGTAAGGCATGAGAAAACATGAACACTGAGCTATCTCCAAAAAATAATAGAACATGCTCAAAAGGACATGGCAAAATTGCAAATAATAACAGGTTCACAGACTTAGCAGAATTTCAGGACATGGCAGAAATAACATCAGGTTAGCATGTTTAGAGCTATCAAACAACATGTTACGGCAACCTATCATGTCAAACTAGAGCATGGCATGAATCTACTCAAAGCATATAACAAAAGTCCCTTACTGACCATGAGCCAAAAAGGATCAGAAGATATGATGGCACCCATGTAAACAAAGCAAGTTTCGATACAGATTCAGACTTAGTGAAAAACTGGAGCATGGCATAAACAAATAACAAGTAGGCATGTTTACGAGCTCGATGCACTCACTACGAGGCATTGCATGACAAACAAAGCATACACGCAGCAACTAGACATAGCATAGAAGCTATACATGGCAAGAACAGCAACATAGAATGCACGGATCAACTACAACAACCTTGGCAAAATTGAATAACACGTAAACAATCTGCCAGGAACATTTTATAGCAAAAGTAGAGCAAGATTAAGACATGCTAGAGAACTCTACAATTGCAACCAGAGGCATAAATGGAAATAGAACATCCATATGTTCAAAACATCCTTACTGATCAAGCTCAAAAGAGGCATAGATCTCTCTGAAACAACATGAACAGATGGCATAAAAATAACAGCAGGAAGTGACTTAGTGAAATTACTAAGTATCTGAAATTAGCAACATCATGGAGGCTACTTTGCAAGCTCAAAACAAACAATACATGGCATATCATGAATAATGGTTGCACGATAGCAAAGATGGCATGGCATATTACAAAACACATGTAGGACTCAAGTACATAGGGTGCACACATCAATCATGGCAAAAATGACAAACGTGCATGTTCTGTTAAGTTACAGCAGTTAACATCACATAGCAGTCTTGCAACGATGATTAGGGCATCAAGATCAAATCTAATGAACATGGCACAATGTAACAAAATAAGGAGCACACTCTGATGAACATTTCAATATATCATGCATGAAAAACGGAGCTACGGATGATGAGTTATGGCATGTTGAAGAGAGCAAAATAATGGAAAATTCTGGGGACTTAGGGGAAATTTGGACCTCGGGAAAACGGGACGAGGGGATCCGGGACGGAGCGATCCGGGGACGAGGGTGCCGTTTGGTTCGTTGAACTGGTGGATCTCGTCCACCCGGGCGGATCTCGCCGGCGGATGGCCGGAGTTGGCGGGGGTGGCCGGATCCGGCGAGGGGAGTCCGGATCCGGGGCGAGGGCGAGCTCCGGTGGCCGGAGCCGGTGCAGCCGCGGCGCGGGGAGGCCTTGGCAGCGGGCGGCGCGGCGGGGAACGGCGGTTGCGGGCGGCGGCGCGCGGGCGGCGAGCGACGATGGGGCACGGCGGCGAGGCGCGCTGGCGGCGGCGGGGCGGCGCGCAGAGGCGACGGGGTGCGGGCGCGCGGCTCGGGATCCGCGGGGCGGCGGCGGCGACCCGGGCCGGGGAGGGCCCCGCGCGGGCCTGGGCGGGCCGCGGGCGCGAGGTGGGAGGCGCGAAGGCGACGTGGCGGCGGCTGATTCATTAGGGCCGGCGGCGGAGTGACGTGGCGGCCCGTGGTTGGTCCGCGCGACGTGTCCGGCGGACATGTCCGGCGCGGATGGACATGTCCGGCGGCGCGAGGAGGAAGACGGCTAGGGTTAGACTGCGCGAAAATTTCGGGGAAGAGGGCATATTTATAGGTAGGAGGAGGTAGGAGGCTCCAAATGGGGTGTGGTTTTCGCCCACACGATCGTGATCGAACGACCGGGATGATGGAAGTGACTTGGGTGGGTTTTGGGCCACTTTGAAGGGGTTGTTGGGCTGCACACAAAAGAGGCTTTGCGGTTACCCGGTTAGCCGTTGGAGCATCAAACGACCTTCAATTGACCCGAAACTTGACAGGCGGTCTACCGGTGCTATACCAAGGCCGCTTGGCAAACCTCGATCCATTCCGAGAAAGTTTAACACCCACACACGAAAAGAGGTAAAAGGGGGCGCCGGGGGACATAGGAGTGCCGGATTGCCAAACGGACAACGGGGAAAATGCTCGGATGCATGAGATGAACACGTATGCAAATGCGATGCACATGATGACATGATATGAAATGCAGATGATGACATGGCAAGGAGAGACACGCAAGAAAATGACATGGCAATGACGGCGAATAACTGGCAGACACCTGGCGCATCGAATCCGGGGCGTTACATGTATCCACGAGATCCCATCTTGGGGCCTGTTTTGGAGCTCCGCCGGAGAGGGCCGTCATCACGGAGGGCTTCTACATCATCATAGCCTCTCCGATGAAGTGTGAGTAGTTTATCTCAGACCTTCGGGTCCATAGTTAGTAGCTAGATGGCTTCTTCTCTCTTTTTGGATCTCAATACAAAGTTCTCCCCCTCTCTTGTGGAGATCTATTCGATGTAATCTTCTTTTTGCGGTGTTTTTGTTGAGACCGATGAATTGTGGGTTTATGATCAAGTCTATCTTTGAATAATATTTGAATATTCTCTGAATTCTTTTATGTATGATTGGTTATCTTTGCAAGTCTCTTCGAATTATCAGTTTGGTTTGTCCTACTAGATTGGTTCTTCTTGCCATGGGAGAAGTGCTTAGCTTTGGGTTCGATCTCGCGGTGCCCTTTCCCAGTGACAGAAGGGGCAGCAAGGCACGTATTGCATCGTTTCCATCGAGGATAACACGATGGGGTTTATTTCATATTGCATGAATTTATCTCTCTACATCATGTCATCTTGCTTAAATCGTTACTCTGTTTCTCACTTAATACTCTAGATGCATGCTGGATAGTGGTCGATGAGTGGAGTAGTAATAGTAGATGCAGAATCGTTTCGGTCTACTTGTCACGGACATAATGCCTATATACATGATCATACCCTAGATATTCTCATAACTATGCTCAATTCTGTCAATTGCTCAACAGTAATTTGTTCACCCACCGTAGAACACTTATGCTCTCGAGAGAAGCCACTAGGGAAACCTATGGCCCCCGGGTCTATTCTCATCATATCAATCTCCATCACTTTAATCTTGCTTTGCTTTTTTACTTTGCCTTTTACTTTTCACTTTGCATCTCTATACCAAAAATACCAAAAACATTATCTATCAGTTCTCACTCTCGTAAGTGACCGTGAAGGGATTGACAACCCCTAATCGCGTTGGTTGCGAGTTGCTATCGTTTTGTGCAGGTACGAGGGACTTGAGCGTGGCCTCCTACTAGATTGATACCTTGGTTCTCAAAAATTGAGGGAAATACTTACGCTACTCTGCTGCATCATCCTCTTCTCTTCGGGGAAAACCAACGCAAGCTCAAGAGGTAGCAAGAAGAATTTATGGCGCCGTTGCCGGGGAGTCTACGCAAAAAGTCAACATACCAAGTACCCATCACAATCCCTATCTCTCGCATTACATTAGTTGCCATTTGCCTCTCGTTTTCCTATCCCCCACTTCACCCTTGCCATTTTATTTGCCCTCTCCTTCTCCTTCTCCTTCTCCTTCTCTTTCTTCTTTTTCCGTTTGCCTTCCCATTGCCATGAACGAATCAAAAAGAAAAAAGGGTCCTTTCCAGGGTCTTACCTTGGATGACCCCTCTATCCTCTCTAAGCTCAAAAATAATGATGATATTGAAAGACCCACCGGGGTCATCAATGAGAGTTTAAATGATCTTGATGAAGATCACTTTGGAATTTTTCGTTATTTAATTGATTATTCTTTAAAAGATGCTTGGGATAGGTTATTGAGGATTAGGGCTAGCTACATACCACAATATCAAATTGCGGTTTACTTAAAGGGTTTCTATATTGGTTTACCTGCCTCTTTCAAACAAGTGCTAGATTCTATTTTTGAAGAGGGTTTTCTTGAAGGGGATGCCATAGATACCTATGAAAGAATGAAAACTATATTTGGGCACCCCATGAATGATAAGGTTGAATCTACCACCCTCTTATGCTTTTATCAAAATGAAATTATCAAAGAGATGAAATCTAGTTTAGATGCAAATTTCCGTAATGTGCTTAATCTTACTTCATACATTAATGGCCATGTGCTTTCCCAAAATAGGAGAATGAATGCCATAGAGAGGAAATTTGCACTTCTCTTCCCTACCACCAAAGATGGCAATACCTAAACCTATCCTCGCTTTTATGCCTAGCTAGGGGCGTTAAACGATAGCGCTTGTTGGGAGGCAACCCAATTTTATTTTGAGTTTTTTTGTTTTTTCTTCTGTTTAGGAATAAATAATCCATCTACCTTCTGTTTAGATGTGGTTTTGTGTTTTAATTAGTGTTTGTGCCAAGCTAGACCTATTGGATCTTCTTGGATGATAGTTATTTGATCTTGATGTAATTTCCAGAAACTTTGCGCTTAGTTCCCGAATTATTAAAAATAACCATAACGTGATAAAATTATGATTCCAATTGCTTATGATCAATAAACAAATTTTCTAGGTCTTCTAATTTTGGTAGATGTTTTGCAGTTCCAGAAGTTTGCGTTAGTTACAAATTACTACAGACTGTTCTGTTTTTGACAGATTCTGTTTTTCGCGTGTTGTTTGCTTATTTTGATGAATCTATGGCTAGTATTGGAGGGTATGATCCATAGAGAACTTGGAATACAGTAGGTTTAACACCAATATAAATAAATAATGAGTTCATTACAGTACCTTGAAGTGGTTTTATGTTTTGTTTCTCTAACGGAGCTCACGAGATTTCTATTGAGTTTTGTGTTGTGAAGTTTTCAAGTTTTGGGTGAAATCTTTTGATGGATTATGGAACAAGGAGTGGCAAGAGCCTAAGCTTGGGGATGCACATGGCACCCCCAATATAATCCAAGGACACCAAAAAGTCAAAGCTTGGGGATGCCCCAGAAGGCATCCCCTCCTTCGTCTACTTCCATCGGTATTTTACTTGGAGCTATATTTTTATTCACCAACATGATATGTGTTTTGCTTGGAGCATCTTGTATTATCTATGTCTTAGTTTGTTAGTGTGCCACAATCATCCTTGCTGTACACACCTTTAAGAGAGCCATCTATGAATTAAAATTTGTTAGAATACTCTTTGAGCTTCACTTATATCTTTTGAGCTAGGCAGTTTTGCTCTATGTGCTTCACTTATATGTTTTGAGCGTGATAATTTTGCTCTATGTGCTTCACTTAGATTTTTTAGAGCACGGTGGTGGTCTTGTTTAAAAGAAACTATTGATCTCTCATGCTTCACTTAGATCATTTTGAGAGTCTTAATAGCATGGTAAATTGCTTAATATTAATATGCTTGGTATTCATGATTTGTGAAATTTTCTTTTGAGTGCGTTGAATACTAAGAAAAGATTGAAGCGTGATAATTGTTTTGAGATATGGAGGTGATAATATTAGAGTCATGCTAGTGGAAGTAGTTGTGAATTTAAAGAATACTTGCGTTGAAGTTTGTGATTCCCGTAGCATGCACGTATGGTGAACCGTTATGTAACGAAGTCGGAGCATGAAGTGTTTATTGATTGTCCTCCTTATGAGTGGCGGTCGGGGACGAGCGATTGTCTTTTCCTACCAATCTATCCCCCTAGGAGCATGCGCGTAATACTTTGCTTTGATAACTTCTAGATTTTTGCAATAAGTATATGAGTTCTTTATGACTAATATTGAGTCCATGGATTATACGCACTTTTTTCCATACTTCCACCATTGCTAGCCTCTCCAATACCGCGCACTTTTTGCCGGTATCATACACCCACCATTTATCTTCCTCAAAACAGCCACCATACCTACCTATCATGGCATTTCCATAGCCATTCCGAGATATATTGCCATGCAACTTTTCCACCGTTCCGTTTATTATGACACGCTCCATCATTGTCATATTGCTAGCATGATCATGTAGTTGACATCGTACTTGTGGCAAAGCCACCATTCATAATTCTTTCATGCATGTCACTCTTAATTCATTGCATATCCCGGTACCCCGCCGGAGGCATTCATATAGAGTCATATGTTGTTCTAAGTATCGAGTTGTAACTGTTGAGTTGTAAGAAAAATAAAAGTGTGATGATCATCATTTTTAGAGCATTGTCCTAAGTGAGGAAAGAATGATGGAGACTATGATTCCCCCACAAGTCGGGATGAGACTCCGGACGAAAAAAAAGAGGCCATAAAAAAGAGAAAAGGCCCAAATAAAAAAATGAGAGAAAAATAGAGAAGGGACAATGTTACTATCCTTTTACCACACTTGTGCTTCAAAGTAGCACCAAGATCTTCATGATAGAGAGTCTCCTATGTTGTCACTTTCATTTACTAGTGGGAATTTTTCATTATAGAACTTGGCTTGTATATTCCAATGATGGGCTTCCTCAAAATGCCCTAGGTCTTCGTGAGCAAGCGAGTTGGATGCACACCCGCATAGTTTCTTTTGTGAGCTTCCATATACTTATAGCTCTTGTGCATCCGTTGCATGGCAATCCCTACTCACTCACATTGATATCTATTAATGGGCATCTCCATAACTCGTTGATACGCCTAGTTGATGTGAGACTATCTTCCCCTCTTTTTGTCTTCTCACAACCACCGTTCTATTCCACATATAGTGCTATATCCATGGCTCACGCTCATGTACTGCGTGAAGGTTGAAAAAGTTTTGAAAATGTTAAAGTATGAAACAATTGCTTGGCTTGTCATCGGGGTTGTGCTTGATTTAAATACTTTGTGTGGTGAAGATGGAGCATAGCCAGACTATATGAATTTGTAGGGATAACTTTCTTTGGCCATGTTATTTTGAGTAGACATAATTGCTTTATTAGTATGCTTGAAGTATTATTATTTTTATGTCAATATGAACTTTTGTCTTGAATCGTTCGAATCTGAATATTCATACCACAATTAAGAAGTTTTACATTGAAATTATGCCAAGTAGCACTCCGCATCACAAATTCTCTTTTTATCATTTACCTACTCGAGGACGAGCAGGAATTAAGCTTGGGGATGTCTAATACGTCTCCAACGTATCTATAATTTTTGATTGCTCCATGCTATATCTACTGTTTTGGACTATATTGGGCTTTATTTTCCACTTTTATATTATTTTTGGGACTAAGCTATTAACCGGAGGCCCAACCCAGAATTGCTGTTTTTTGCCTATTTCAGTATTTCGGAGAAACAGAATATCAAGCGGAGTCCAAACGGAATAAAATCTTCGGGAACGTGATTTTCTCACTAAACGTGATCCAGAGGACTTGGACCCTACTCCAAGAAGTACCGGAGGCGGTCACGAAGGTGGGTGGTGCCCCCCCCCCCAACAGGGCGCGCCCCCTACCTCATGGGCCCCTCGATGCTCCACCGACGTACTCCTTCCTCCTATATATACCTACGTACCCCCAAACGATCAGAACAAGAGCCAAAAACCTAATTCCACCGCCGCAACCTTCTGTATCCACGAGATCCCATCTCGGGGCCTGTTCCGGAGCTCCGCCGGAGAGGGCCATCATCACGGAGGGCTTCTACATCATCATAGCCTCTCCGATGAAGTGTGAGTAGTTTATCTCAGACCTTCGGGTCCATAGTTAGTAGCTAGATGGCTTCTTCTCTGCTTTTGGATCTCAATACAAAGTTCTCCCGCTCTCTTGGGGAGATCTATTCGACGTAATCTTCTTTTTGCGGTGTGTTTGTTGAGACCGATGAATTGTGGGTTTATGATCAAGTCTATCTTTGAATAATATTTTAATCTTCTCTGAATTCTTTTATGTATGATTGGTTATTTTTGCAAGTCTCTTCGAATTATCAGTTTGGTTTGGCCTACTAGATTGGTTCTCTTGCCATGGCAGAAGTGCTTAGCTTTGGGTTTGATCTTGCGGTGTCCTTTCCCAGTGACAGAAGGGGCAGCAAGGCACGTATTGCATCGTTGCCATCAAGGATAACAAGATGGGGTTTATTTCATATTGCATGAATTTATCTCTCTACATCATGTCATCTTGCTTAAAGCATTACTCTGTTTCTCACTTAATACTC